>OV049927.1:56229666-56400483 GCA_920104205.1 Eupeodes latifasciatus
CTTTTTTTTAACTTTTTTTACTCATATTTTGAGTTTAAAATTAAATTTTTTAAAAATTACACATAGTTTTGACTTTATTTAAAAACAGGCTGTTAGAACAGAATGTTGGCTTTAAAAAAGTGTAAAATACTTAATTGTAAGTGTTACCGTTATTTTGTAACTATTTCTTTTTCATTTTAAACAATTTTTTTTTAAATCGCCCCTCCCGCCTAAACGGGGGGAGATAGACCCCCTCCCATAGTAAAAAATGCTTCTTTTTAACTGTTCTATACAAATCCGTCATTTAACTTTGTCGCCTGAGTTATCGTACTCTTCCCAATGATCGCAATAAACTGTTTCGCTCGTACCGTCTACTACATATGCTCCGCGCTCTCACACTGCTCAATTCAAAGTGTCTGGCAGGATGATAGAACATAGTACCCTCGAAAATGTCTGGCTGCTAAAGAAGCATCGTTTAATAGCTCCCCAAAAAACATATATTAAATTTAGCTTTTATAATATAACGTTAATTGAATTACAAAATATTATAGTTTAGGGGTGCCTGGCAGGGGGTTGGAACCATACCAAGTGTCTGGCAATGAGTAAAGCGAATTTTGGTTTTGTTACGAATGAAATATAAAAAAATTGAGTTTTATAAAATAAGGTAAGTTAGATGGAATTTTATGCACATTTGCTACCTGTTAGCTGCCAAAGGAACCACTACCCAGGTATCATGGGTGGGGATCGTTCTTACCTGTGCTAGAGGCACACATAGACAAACTTTCAGCTTTTATGATAAAAGGTATGTCTGGCAGGCCCGGGCTCTTGGACTATAAGAGAGAAAAGGTTTTATTGTTCGTAACAAACCCTGTACCGTTTATGAAGAAGAGTGGGAAAACTCTGCAAGGGTTGTACTCGAAAATGGTTCATGTAACGCTCACGGTGTAAACAGAGTTTGTGAAAGCATACGTAGTCACTACTCAAAAGTTGACGCCTTCGTGTCGAACTTGAAAAAAAGTATTTCTGAAAAGTCCATCTCGGATTGCTATTTTGAAGGATATGGAACCTGAATTGCCACTGCCTCCTCAACCTGTAAGTTTGTTTAAAACTTAATTTTAAATCGTATTTTTGAATTTACATTTAAACTAAGTTTTAAATCGCTGGGTTACAGGCAGCAGCATATTATGCGGACTATATCGCTCGGATCAAAATAATCGTCAGCGCTCTCGAAGATGATGCAAGCTGTGTTGCATTTGCGAAAAAAATTATTGAAGATGAAGAAATGCAAGCGCAGCTGGCGTACATTAAAGTCAATTTTTGGTATTTAGTCGATCCGCAAAAACATATTTTCAAAGACCTACAAAAAACATGTAAATTTGAGAGTCTGTACCTACTTATAATTTAAGCTAACAATATTCTCATCAAGGAACATCAATTGGCAAAGTGCTGCCTATTTTGAAAGACTTTGAAAAAATTTAAAAAAAGCAAAAGGGCCCATTGCAGAGGAAGTCTTGAAGTTTACTTCCGTTTTCAATGGAAACACAAGGCTAAAAACGATTGAGCAGATAAATTCTGTAATAAACGGCGACGTGGATTCCAAACTTCCAGGAAACATTGAAGTTAATAATGTTGAAAGTTTTAGATAGGCTCCACTCGTTTCAGCTGAAGTTGAGAGATCATTTAGCTCCTTCAAAGCCCTTCTAAGGGACAACCGAAAAAGATTGCTATCTGAGAAATTTAAAAAACTCTTGGTAGTCCAATGCTACTATAATTAAATGTATTTTCGTTTATTTTCCTAGTATTTTTTAATAAATGCCTTTTCTTAGTGTTTTTTTTTTAAGTGTTTTGTTTTGCTTTTTTTTAATTTTTTAGGTCAACAAAATCCTAACCCTGCTTATAAGCTTAGTTGTAAATAAACTAAAAGTAAAATTAGTGTGTGTGTTACCTATTCATTATTTCGTAGCGTGGAGAATGCTAGAGTAGAGTAAAAATGTACTATTACTTTTGGGGAAGGATGCACAGTTTATTAATAACAAGCGTAGGGACCGAGGAAAGGAAGAATTCGTCATGATTCTTTCGAATGAATAAGCAAAATGGCTTCTGACTTTGGGCATTGTATATACAGGGTGTCCCATAAGTAATGGTCCAAACTGTATATGCTGAATGGTAAAGTCATGACCTACCAGAATTTGGTAACTTGTCTGTACCGCATCCTAACGATTTTCGAGTAACGGTTGTTTTAATGAAATTTTCAAAAACACCTACTTTTAGACGGTTTTTCAATCACCCTGTCCACAAATGATTTTTGTTTTTACCATATGTTAATATTTTACAATTTTGAATAAACATTCAATATTTTTGCATTTAAAAAATTTCAATTTTTGGCACTATTGTCCAAAATATTGATTGTTAAAATCATATTCTTATCAAACTTAATTTTTTATATCGAACTTTAAAACAGTTTTATTAAAAAAAATCATATTACACAATACTTCATTTTTAAAAACTTGCTTGATTTTGTAGCTTTTCAAAAAAGTATAAAACATCACAAAGCTAGCTTTGGTTCAAAAGTTATGAGCATTTCAATTTAATAAGTCACGATTGTGTGTTTCTGTTAGAATTTTTTATTACACCACCAGAGACATCTTGTTTCCAATTCATTGAATTAGGCTCATCATGTTTAGTACAAGCAGCAATGGCGATCTTTTTCCTTATCAAGCAGCGCTTCTTAACGACTACTACTACGTCTAGTACTTGTACTAACGCTTTTATTATTTTAGCCGGAAATACTATGGCTGTTTGTATTATCGCCGTTTTTAAACCAATAAAGTTGTTAAGCTATAATAGTGCGGTACTTTATTTATTTCATAAAGAAGACATAATTTAAGAAAATAACTAAAAATGACTTAAACGTCACGTGAATATGCTATGATGCATTTTATTTATGGCGGATGTGGCGGAAATGCAAGAGCAGCAGCAAGGAAGTATGCAGAAAGATATCCAAATGCTTCAAGTCCTGACCATCGGGTATAATCCCTGGCAGTGGAAGGATTGGAAGGCCCCAACACCATCTCAATGATAAAGTTATGTCGAGGGAAATTGAAAATAATCCAAGTACTTCTACTAGAGCCATTGAGAGAACAACTGGGATACCCAAATCTACTGTTCAGAGGATTCTGAAGCAGAACAACCCTTTTCACCTGCAGCGTGTCCAGGCCTTATTACCAAGGGATTACCCTAAAAGAGTTGAATTCTTCCAAATTTTGATCGATAAAAGCCGAGAAGATCCTGATTTCGTTGACAAAATTTTATAGAGTGAAGAATCATTCTTTAAACAAGATGGATATTTGAATATGCACAATATTCACAATTGGCAGGAAGAAAATCCACATTTAATACGAGAAGGAAGATCTCAATACCAATTTAAAATTAATTTGTGGTGTGATGTGGAATTTTAAATGGGCAAATCATAGGACCCTTTGAATTGCCCGACACAATAAATACATACTTAAGGTGGCGCTAACCGACACAATAAATAGTAAAAATTATTTAGAATTTTTGGAAAACAGAATCTGTGTATTATTAGATGATATTCCTCTCGCCCTGCTCCAGACCATGTGGTTTCAGCAAGATGGATTTCCAGCCCATTATAGAAAAATTGTCAGAAGTTTTTTGGACAGAACTTTCTCCGAGCGATGGATCGGCAGTGGTGGAACAATAGCATGGCCCCCTAGGTCATCGGACTTGAATCCACTAGATTTTTTTATTGGGGTTGCCTAAAAGAGAAAGTTTTTGGCCAGTCCGTACGCAGTGTTACTATGAACTTAGGCGGAAAATTGAAACTGCGGCTCAGGAAATAAGAAGGTCAGGACATGCCAGACGTTTGAAACGACAGTTTTTAAAACGTTGTCGAGCATGTTTAAATACAGGAGGAGGGCATTTAGAACAATTGTTATACAAAAATATGCGTAGAGATATACCTTTTTGTTTAACTTCCGAACAAAATTAAACACCTTCCTACCTTTTATGATCATAAATAAAATTTAAATTAAATCGGGTGGCGCAACAGTCCGTTGAGAACTAGGGCCTAGTGACTTACAACTCTCAACCATTCCTGGTGTGCGAGTACTGTTGTCAAGAATGGAGGGGACCTACAGTTTTAAGCCGAATCCGAACGGCTAATTTGAGAAAGCACTTTTCATGACAAGAATTACTCTTGGAGAATTTGTCAATTCCTCGCAAGAGGCAGTACCCGTGAAAAAAACTTTAGATGGCATAGGCAGGGATCGAACCCAAGACCTCTCGCATGACAGTCCAACGCACTAACCATCATGCCACGGGTACTACACCTTTTATGATCATGCTATTCCAAAATTCTGGCCTCTTACAAAATTCAAATTCCTGTTTTCAAAATGAAACAAATAGTTTCATAAATTGCATTCAACCATTTCTGTGTGCGAGTAATGTTGTCAGGGATGAAGGCAACCTTCAGTTTTAAGCTGAATTCGAACAGCTAGTTTGAAAAAGCACTTTTTATGTCTAGAATTAGGTACTCTGAAGATTTGTCAGTTCCCCGTAAAAAGCAGTATCCGTGAAAAAAAAAAATAGGTCACTTAGGTATGGGTTTGAACCCAGACCACGGGTACTACAATAGTTTTCATTGCAAATCTGATATGGATAAGTTTTCGGGTGAGCCCTATAAGAAAGAACTTGGTTAAATATCTCCGCTTAGTAAGTATTACTTTTGTAAATACCAAATAGAAATCCGAATCTTTTACATACGCTCCTTCGTGACATGTAAGACATTTTTAGTTATTTTCTTAAATTATTTCTTCTTTATGAAATAAATAAAGTACCGCACTATTATAGCTAATTAAAACGTTTACACAAGGTTATGGTTAAAAATTACTTTATTAATTAAAACTGTTACACAAGGTTATGGTTAAAAATTACTTTATTAAAAAAGATATTCTTAAGTGTACTCAAATCATGTGTGGTACACGCTGCGGTAGGAATCGAACTGCTAGTCGTTGATCATCCCGTTCTCCTCGGAGGTTCGGATGACGGTGATTGCCAGCGGCGGCGGCGTCGGTAGTAATGTATCTATTATCTATTTTTATCTTATTGTTGGCTTGGGTCGTAAATCAATGAGTTTATGACGATACCGATCTTCTTTCGGGGTTGGTGTCATGTATCATCATGCACTTGTTGACCCATGTGGTCGCCATGTGTTAACTCTCCCCTTGGTCGGAAGAAGATTGTCCCAATCTTTCGCTCAACATCTGCTGTACCCTTGATCTTGAAGTGTCCATGAATTCTTCCATCTCTATTGTGACCTGTTCGATCGTGCTTGGGCAAGTGACTTCTTCGATTCTGATTGTGCGATAACTCTGAATTATTATGATTATGTTGTAGATAGAGTAAATCAATATTACAATGAACAACTTAATACATATTCCCCACAGTACGGGATGTTCTTTGAGATCTGTTATAAATGGTTCTATATGATCAAGATTTGTGTACATGAGTTTCTCGTCTTGTGAAGCAATGAATTCGAGAATTTGGACTTGAGTTGGTTTGCTTAACTTAATATGTTCTAGTACTTGGTTTTCTGAATTCAGATAAATTTTGCCATTAATAGACACGTTCTGTTCAAATTGGATCAAATTGATTCCTGACAATTCTATTCCGTTAACAATGTGGTTTCCCGTTAAAACAATATTTCCTGCGTTAATTATTTCTATTGGTTGATTACGTTCTTTGATTTTGGTACAGTTTGCTTTATATTTATTTAAAAGGTTGGTTAAACAACTAGATTCTTTACTGATTTTACAATAGTGGTGGTTGAGTTCCTTTTTACATTCTGATTTATAAAATGTTTTCTTATATTTAATGATTTCGCTTAGTATTATAATTTTTCCACCATTTACATTATTGCTTCTGGTTAGATAGTGGTTTCCTAACCCTTTTACCTTGGGGTATTTGATAAATACAACGATAATATTATTTTTTTGTACAATTTTAAAAGTGGAAGCATCTAGTACATCGATTATGGATATATTTATTTTTTCTTGTTCCATAATGTGTTTTATTTCATTTAAATCTAACAATAGAGTATTGAGTATATTTGATTTACTTAAATTAATAGTATTTATTATTTCTCTAAGTTCTACAAGTATATATTTTATTATTTTACTTTCTGTAATTCCTTTGCTATTAGTATCTCTATACATACTATCTAACTTGTCGAATAATTGTTTATTGATGTTTTTTTGTCTATTGTTTGACTTTATTAGTTCCTGTACTTTTAAATTTATCCTAACGTTTTCTGTTGGTGTTTTTGAATTTTTACTTTGGTGTCGTTGTTGTCTATATAATTATGAAATATATCTGTCGGTCGTTTGTCTGTCACCGTGTGAATTGTTTCGTTATATTTTTTTGTAGCTAAAGTCATTATATCTTTAATGTCTGTAATATGTGTAGTTTCTTTAACTATTCTAATAAGCTCTGTTAGAGTTGAGTGAATTCTCTCTATTGTACCGTTGCTCTTTGAGTGGGCTGGTGGTGTAGTTTTATGAGTGATGTTAAGAAGGTTGTACGCACATTTTGCAGAAGGTGAACAAAATGCTGCTTCGTTATCGGTTATCAACATTTTGACGTTACCAAAAAGCGGTAGTAGTTCTATCATTCTGTCTTTTGCTTCCGTCTTTGACTTTACTTGGGTTGTAACGAGATATTTTGAAAATGGGCCTGTCATTGTAAGAAAGGACGAGTTTTCGCAGTAGTATATATCTGCGTGGACGCGCTCTCCCCCTTCTTCAGGAATTGGAGTCTCTCCAATTGGCTGCTTATTAGGATGTCTCTCATACTTATTCTTTTTACAAACTTCACATGTAGCGTTTAATGAAAGAATTTGCTTGAATGCATTTGGCCAATAATATCTGTTAACAATTTGCTTATACACTTCTTTAGCCTGTCGATGAGCTCGATTGTGTTCGGCAGTGACGATACCTAATTGTTCTTCCTTATCTGTTACGTCTTCAACTATTTGGTTGCAAAGTAAAAATTTAATTGTTGGAAATTCCTCCAGAAGTTTGTCTTTAATCTTGAAGAATGTCTCTTCGGTGCTGTAAATTCCTACTGTCGAACCCGCCTTTAATATTGTTTTAATTTTACTTACAATCTCTAAATCTTTAAAAAGTACCGTATGTCTCCAGTAATTTGTGTATATTTCCTTTGAAATTATGTTGTTGTTGAGTGATTCTTTCATGATTAATTGAATTTTAAAATTATTAATTCTTTGGTTTACTCTTTTTATTTCTGACACGGGACTACTCTCTGCGCTATGAACAGTTCCTATCTCTGATTCATCTTCGTTCATCATATTTAGTTCTTGTCTACTAAGGGCATCAGCTACAACATTTTCCCTGCCTGGTTTGTATATAATTTCTGGAGCGTATTCTTCTATGAAAGCGCGCCAACGTTTTATTTTTGCATTAGGGTTCTTATCGCCTATGGCAAATGTTAATGGTTGGTGATCTGTATTTATGCGGATACCACTCACACCATAAAGATAATT
Organism: Eupeodes latifasciatus; assembly: GCA_920104205.1. Lineage (NCBI taxonomy): Eukaryota > Metazoa > Arthropoda > Insecta > Diptera > Syrphidae > Eupeodes > Eupeodes latifasciatus. The sequence goes on from OV049927.1 coordinate 56,237,225, forward strand.
TCGAAGGTTCTTCAATGCCCAAATTATGGCAAGGAGTTCCTTCTCGTTTGTCGCGTAATTTTCCTCAGTTTTACTTAACGTTCGGCTTATAAAAATTATGGGCTTATTATTTTGACTAAGCACTGCACCTATGGCTGAGTTGCTAGCGTCTGTGGTTAGCTCAAATCTTTTGCTTAAGTCAGGTTGGTTGAGCGTAACTTGTTCGCAGAGTTTGTCCTTCAATATTTTAAATGCTTTAATGGCCTCCTTATCAAACTCTATTGTTACTTTTTTGCTACTACTTTGGCAAGTTCTACCATTCTCTCCCCTGAGATACTTGGTTAAGGGCTTTGTTATCATCGCATAATTTCTTATGAATTTACGGTAATAACCAGCTAATCCTAAAAAAGATCTTAACTGACGTAAAGTCTCTGGTTGCGGAAATTCTTCTATGCATCGAGTTTTTACTGGGTCCATTTTTATGCAATTAAATGATACGATGTACCCAAGAAATTCTACTTCTTTCATGAAGTATTTCGATTTTTCACTCAATATTCTCATGTTAGCTGTGCTTAGCGCCTTCGTTATTGTCTCGATATGTTCGAGATGTTCTTCTTCCGTCTCTGAATATATAATGACGTCGTCAATATAAACATGACAAAATTTCCCTATGTATTCGCGGAGGATGTCATCCATAGCTCTCTGGAAAATTGACGGCGCATTTTTGAGTCCAAACGGCATTCGAAGGAACTCGTATTTCCCATTTTTAACACTAAAGCTGTTTTTTCCCTATCGCTCTCTTTTAACTTTATCTGATGGAACCCGCTCTGTAAATCAAGAGTGGTGAAATATTTAGATTTGCCTAAATTTGGTAAGATAACCGATGTTTCTGCCATAGGATATTTATCTGTTTTAGTAAATGAATTAAGTTTTTTGTAATCTATTACTAATCTATGTTTCTTTGTACCGTCCTCGTTTACACCTTTCTTATCTACAACCCATACCGGAGAGTTATATGCACTTCGACTAGGCTGTATTATATTATTATCAAGTAAATTCTCTATTTCCTTGTTTACGAAGCTAGCTACTGATTGTGGATACGGGTAACCTTTTGTCCAAATAGCTGTGTCAATAGTAGTATCTATGCTACATTGCACACGCGTGTTGTACGGAAGGTAATTTGGGTTCTCGGTAAAAATACCCTGGTATTTTTTTAAAGTTGAAGTTAATTTTTCTTTTGTAGAAATTTCATTATTTATATTGAGTGTATTGATTAAAATATCATTAAATATTAAAGGTATCACGCCCTGATTATATTCTAACGTTGAATCCCTTATATTAATATTCCCTTTTACAGTTCTTAATAATTTAATGCCAATAATGGCATCAAAATCTTTTAGTTCATTAAGTTCATAAAATTTATCTTCTACCCCCAAGATATTTATAGCTTGGTAAGTACGAATGATAGTAGTTCCATGAACGCTGTTGACTTGCGACGGAGTTTCAAGCTCCATACTTGGGAACAGCCCTGGTTTAATGTAGTTATGAGTTGCTCCTGTATCAATTAAAATATAAAATGTACGCCCCGACTTGCCATCCGTCCTTTTTATGTACGGTAAGTCGTGCCTCACTCTAAAAAATTACCGCTCTCATTCAAGTTATTGAGGCATGGAAATTTATGTAACGCTGTTTGGTCACTATTGGCCCGATCTCTTTTGAACGGGTTGTTATTAAAAGAGTTATTCGAACATTGTGGCCTAATATTACTATTAGGTTGAGAGGTGACTTGTCTTGTGGGCACTATATTCCCACTTGATGTGTCCATTCTTTCGGGTCGGTTATTATTGTGGTTATTATTAAAATTGTTATAATGTCGGTTTTGCTGAAATTGTCTATTCCGTTGTTGAGAGGGTTCCGCGTATTGTCGGTCTTGATGAGTAAAACCGTTTTGGTAAATTGTTCTATTCTGACGCGGTGGTCTGGTTGTTAGTTGGCCAAAAATGTTTTGTTCGTATTGTCTGGGTTGATATCTGTAATTAACGTGGCCCATGTTTCTATACCTTGTCTGATTTAATTCAATCTCTTGTGCTCTCGCTAAGGCATTGGGTAAATCCCCAGGATTTAGTGAAAATACGATGTTACCTGCGGGTCTTGCCCTCTCAGTGAGACATTCGGTTTCAGCGGTCCTAGGACCATAACTCATAATTGTCTTGTTTATTATAAGCGTAAGTATTCTTGTAACGTCATCGTAAAATTCTTGCTTCTTCTTCTTTGGAAAGAGAGAGATAGAGAGAAGTGAAAGTCAAGTTTTTTAAGTGCTCTAGTTTATTTATTTTAAAATTTTGAATTTTGAGTAATAAAAATTAATATTAACACTTAAAAAAATAATTTAAAAAAATTTTTAAGTTAAACTTCGCCCGCAAAAGTGGAACCCTAATTTTAGAGTCACCCAAAAGGTACGATTTAATTAAATCTTAAACTTTACACAAAAGGTAGCCATATTTTGTGTGTGTGTCTAACTTTATGCAATCGAAGAGAAAGTTGGGGGAAATATCTCCTTCTAAGTCCCCATCAAGCAAAAAATCTACACTGCATAAACACTTTTTACTGCATAATAAAACCAACATGCAAGCGAATGATTTAAAATCCATTGTCGATGGTTGCCTGGTTGAGCATCTAAAAAATATTGCCACTAAGTCCGACATTTCTGCCATCTCCGCTGAAATACAGCTGTTGCGGTCCCAAAACGAGCAGCTTACGGGACGTTTGGCCGTTGTTGAGAACTATTGCGAAGCACTTGAGAGACAACTGGAAATTCTACACGAAAAATCTAACGAAAATACTGTTGTATTGCATTTGCCGCCAAACGAGAAAACAGACAAGAATAATCTAGCAAAACAAACTTGTCTTAGCCTTCTCGGTCTAGATGCAAATGCAGAAATATCTTATGAAAAAACGCAAGAGTTTGTAAATCGACACAACAACAAAACCACCATGGTGCTGAACTTCACTGACAAGATCACTGCAAAGAAAATCGTAGAATCTGCACCGAAGCTTAAAGGTACTGGCGTTGTGGTACATCGAGAGCAATCTTTTCTTTACCGGAAAAAAAGGAGAGCACTTTTCGATTTGAAAACAAAACTTTTGGAAAGGAACCCGAATGTAAAAATTCTAATCAGAGGATCGAAATTAAGAATAGAAGATTATTTGTTTTCCCATGATTCGTTACGAGGGTTGAAAATAACAACAAGTGATGAACTGTCATTTATTAAAACAACTTTTGGTGAGGACTCAATGTGTTTTTTTGACAACATAAACGTCAGAGTTCATAAAAATAACTCCATTGCGTTGCAACAGCCATCTGTGAGCCACTTTATGAACAATGAACATGGTTCGGGTCCGAGGTTGAGCCAACTTCATCATTCAACGTAGGATAGAGTTGCCGTCTGCCATGAAACTAATTTTAATTTGTTTAATTTAAATATTTTTTGCTATAATGTTACTGGACTTAAAAACAAATTATTAATGCCAGATTTGTTTAAATTAGTTTTAAGTTATGACATATTTATATTATTGGAAACATTTGTGGAAGAGGGTAAAGAGTTACAATATCTTAAGTATTTTGAAGGTTTCGATCTTCGATGGTTGCCAGCTATTAGAAATAATAGACTTGGTAGAGCTAGCGGTGGTATTCTATGCGGTATAAAAAACAACTTTTTTAAAAAAAATATCAATTTCAAAATTAGCGAAAACCTAATTATAATAGAATGTGTCATTGACGCGAAACATTATCTAATAGTTCCTTTGTACCTGAATTTCAGTAATTGGAAAAGTGACTTTGAAAATTTGCAAGACTTTCTACTAAACCAAAATAATGACAACATTTTAATAATTGGAGATTTAAACAGTCGGATAGGGGATTTCCAAAACTCTCCTTTTATAAGGGTGGACAAGTTTTCATTCAAAAGGGGATCTTTAGACGAATGTACAAATTTAAATGGAAAATACCTGATGGATTTGATTGAGGATTTTGGGTTTTTTATCTTGAATGGGACCTCCATAAGTGATAGTGCTGGCAATTTTACGTTTATTTCCAATCAAGGTTGCTCTGTAATCGATTACTGCTTAGTCAAAGGGGATTGGCTTGACATTGTGAAAGATTTCGAGGTTTTACCGGCTAATTATTCAACTCACCTCCCTATTTGTGTGTCGTGTGAGTTCAAAACCCAAGAATGCAATATCCGACGTCGAAATGTAAATGGTTGCAACAGACTACGTTGGATTAGAAATAAATCGGATGTTTATAAGAGAAACTTAAACCAGCATTCAATTAATATCACAAATCAGGCTATAAACACAATTGACGAAGCAACAGATTTGATATTGAGCACTATTAGAGAGTCAGCAATTACCTATTCAAATAATAGAGGAAGCGTTTTTATATCTAGTTGGTATGACGAGGAATGTAGGAGAAGTAGAGAAAAATCTTTCAAGTTTTTGAAACTTTTTAGGAAAACGAATAATTTGGCTTTCAAATCCTTGTATTTGCAGTCAAATAAAGCGTTTAAAAATCTATGCAGCCGTAAAAAACAACTTTTTCTCAACAACTCTGCATTAAATCTTGTACAGAGCAGAGATCCTAGAGTGTTTTGGGCTAATGTACGTATTCTAAGTGGGCGCAATAAGTCGCCTGTTATTTGCATTAGTGCCGATCGAATGGCATCATATTTCGAAACACTTCTACTGGCGGATCCAAATCAAATATCTATAAGCTTTGCGTTACCGTTTATTCACATTGAAGAGTTAGATGCTCCATTCTCCATGCATGAACTGCTTATTGCATTAAATAAAATGAAAGACAGCAAAGCTCCGGGTTTAGATGGCATCCCAGCTGAGTTTTACAAAAATGCCAGCTCACAATTTCTTGAACATATTTTAGTTTTATTTAATAGAATTTTTGACAAGGAAGATATCCCAAATTCTTTCCGGTCTTCATCCATCTCTGCAATTTTTAAAAAGGGTGACCCAAACCTTCCTGAAAACTACAGGGGAATTTCTGTCCTTAGTTCACTGCGGAAGCTATTCACTCAAATTCTTTACCTAAGACTTGCTAGTTGGGCTGAAAGAAATAATAAAATAAGCTGTTTCCAAGCTGGGTTTCGTGCTAATCTCTCCACAGTTGACCAAATCTTTACTCTCACTAGTGTTGCTAGACGCTTTATAGAGAAGAAAACAAATCTTTATGCATTTTTCGTTGATTTTAAAGCAGCCTTCGATACCATCAACCGAAGCTCATTATTATTTAAACTTTCATGTATCGGTTTATCAACAAAATTTATAAAAATTTATGAGCAACTTCTCTCAAATACGACTGCTGTGGTTAAAAATGGCATGAACACGTCGAAACAATTTAGGTCAGAAACAGGTGTCCCACAGGGTTGCATTTTGAGTCCCTTGGTTTTCTCGCTTTTTATAAACGACATTGAAGATAATATACCAGGTGGTGTTGTTTTTGGTGATCTAGTTATCAAGGTGCTCCTTTATGCGGATGACCTTGTTATTTTAACTGATAATCCTGTGACGCTTCAACTCCAAATTAACAAGTTAAAACAATATTGTGATTTGTGGGACCTTCAAATAAATACTGCGAAATCTAAGATCATGATATTCAGACACCATAATCGCAGTGCACGTAATGACCGTTCTTGGAACTTGAGCGGTTCAAATATAGAAGTAGTGAAGGAATTCAAATATCTAGGTTTCACAATAACACACAATCTGAACTTTCGAAGGCATATAAGAGATAAATTGACCGCAGCAAAAGCAGCTATTAACTGTATGTGGTCAAACTTTTTTATTAACAAAAATATAGATCCGGCTTCGAAATTTAAAGTCTTTGATGCAACCGTTAAAAGCTGCCTTTGCTATGGAAATGAAGTTTATGGCTACATGCAATTAGACGAAATAGAAACTATCCAAAGATATTTCTTCAAGCGAATCTTTAGACTCCCATCTAATACCCCCAATTATGCCATACACGTTGAGTCGGGACTACCACCAATTTTTTTAAAGAATCTAAAAGCGAATGCAGACTATATAATCAAAGTCATGCAAAGATCTAACAACAATTTGCAGAAAAGGATTCTCCTAACAGCGTTACGCTGCAGATGCACACCTTTTAAAGATTGGAGTGAGTTGGCCTCAGAACATAACTTTCCTTTGACGTTTTGTTTGGATAATCTAGATTCGTGGAGGAATGAACTTTACGATTGTATTTCTGTTATAGATGACAACATTTTTCAGACATTTCTCAATCGGGCAAGGGAGTCCCAATCTAGATCATTATACAGTAAACTTAATTTCTCTTTGGGGGAAGCAAACTATTTTCGAACCGAGTTCACTTTTGTTGAGATAAGTCTGATATTTAAGGTTCGCACGGAGATGCTTGAGCTTAACTATAGACCTCACAGAAATGATATAAATCCTAACTGTACATTATGTAACCTCAATCAAATTGAAAATGTTTTCCACTTCCTAGCGTTATGTCCGATCTTACAAGAGATCCGGCGTTTCTATTTCAATAAGAGCTTCCTTTCGTTTGAGGACTGTCTTGCAGTTTTGAATGGTGAGGGTGGTTGGAAAATTCTTATCCGTTTTTTCTCTGAAGCTGTTGCGTATAGAAATTCATTCGTGGACCTCTAATGTAATGTTCAGTCTAATATAATTTTGTTTTAGCTAAACTAAAAGCCCGTTTCACTGTTGATATTGAAAGTCTTTTACTGCTCTTCACTTATTGATGTACTATCTAAATATCTAAAAAGTTACCAATAAGCTTAACTATACCAAACTAATATTTATTTCAAGATTTTATATGTTAGTAGTTTTTGTTTTCGCTAAACTAAAAGCCTGTAACATTTGTTATTATTAAATCAATTAAATCGTTCAATCTGGCATACTTAATCATAATCAGTATCTTAATCTAAATTTATTTTGTAAATTGTTAATTTTTATTATATAACAGCTAAAAATAACTTCTCTCTCAATGTTTAAAATTCAGATATAACCGGCAGACGGCTTAATAGCCATGCTTGTAAATCTTTAAAATGTAATTGAGCCTGTATTTTTTGTGAAGAAAAAAAATAAAGATAACAATAATAATAATAATAATAATAATAATAATAATTAACGTGGCCCATGTTTCTATACCTTGTCTGATTTAATTCAATCTCTTGTGCTCTCGCTAAGGCATTGGGTAAATCCCCAGGATTTAGTGAAAATACGATGTTACCTGCGGGTTGGTTTAACCCAGTAACGAATACTCGCAAAGCGTTTTGTCTTGCCCTCTCAGTGAGACATTCGGTTTCAGCGGTCCTAGGACCATAACTCATAATTGTCTTGTTTATTATAAGCGTAAGTATTCTTGTAACGTCATCGTAAAATTCTTGCAATGGTTTCCTATCCTGTCTCATGTTACCTAATTCTGTTTCTAGCATATGGACTGGTCTTTTGCCGCTATATGTTAGATCTAATCGACCTAAAATCGCATCAATGTTTAACGGTGTCCCGTGGCTAGTGAGGACATCATTGGCTTTCCCTATGATTTTATTCCTTATTATATTTACTACCGAAAAGTGTCTCGACCCAGCCTTACACGACTCATACACCTTCATAGCGTTTGTAAGCGCTGTGCGCCAAGAAACATAGTTTTCTCCATCAAATTGTGGTATACACTTGGCTACTTCTAACCCCTCTCCACCTACTATCGCTGGATCAATTGTAATGTCCTAACCTACTAACTACTGTCGATAGTTCTTCTGGCGTCATTGTCGTATTTGTGGACATCTTTGTTATAATTTTCAACACAAGGGATATTTCCTATTTGTACCTGATTTAATTTAATTTTCTCAAACTACTTCGCTTATTCTGACAAGGATATTTTCTTTTTAATTTTAGTTTTACTTTCTTAAGTCACTTTGATAATTCTTGCAAAGGTACATATGTAGTTTATCTTAATTTTAACATTAATTCCTTTAACCACTTTGATACTTTTTACAAGGAAATTTCTTTCTAATTTTTTCTATTGATTTTTATATTTTTTTAATTCTTTTAACCACTTTATTGCTTTTAATAAGGATACTTTCTTTTTATTTCGTTTTCTATTTATTTCTTTATCTTATTACTATTCTATGTATGTATATTTATTTATTTATTTGTTGTTTTAATCAATTTACTCCTTTTTTTATATATATGTAAATGTATTTTTTATACTTTCTTACTCTCCGTCAATGGGTTGAATTTTCAGCGTCAGAGCTTACTTTCCTGATCTATGGGAATCGATGTCCCAGGTTTGCTTAGGGTGCTTTACGCCTTAAGTCTTGGAGTCGTTCCCCCGTTGTTCAGATTTTAAGTCTGATTGTTCTAGTTCCTGTGGCTGAAGGGTACTTGTTTCCTTTCTCCTTCTTGGATGCCTTCGTTAAATGTTTTTTTCGACCGGTTGGTTTTTCACCCACTGAATCACTTTATATTTTAATCGAAAATTTAACTAACGGGTCCCTGCTCGGGCGCCAATTAAAACGTTTACACAAGGTTATGGTTAAAAATTACTTTATTAATTAAAACTGTTACACAAGGTTATGGTTAAAAATTACTTTATTAAAAAAGATATTCTTAAGTGTACTCAAATCATGTGTGGTACACGCTGCGGTAGGAATCGAACTGCTAGTCGTTGATCATCCCGTTCTCCTCGGAGGTTCGGATGACGGTGATTGCCAGCGGCGGCGTCGGTAGTAATGTATCTATTATCTATTTTTATCTTATTGTTGGCTTGGGTCGTAAATCAATGAGTTTATGACGATACCGATCTTCTTTCGGGGTTGGTGTCATGTATCATCATGCACTTGTTGACCCATGTGGTCGCCATGTGTTAACTTAGCTTAACAACTTTATTGGTTTAAAAACGGCGATAATACAAACAGCCATAGTATTTCCGGTTAAAATAATAAAAGCGTTAGTACAAGTACTAGAAGTAGTAGTAGTCGTTAAGAAGCGCTGCTTGATAATAAAAAAGATCGCCATTGCTGCTTGTACTAAACATGATGAGAAATAACTTTTTAAAAAGTATAAAAGAGTTTTTAAAAAAACAAATATAACTTTATTCAGAAAATAATATAAAATGAAAGGAAAGAACAGAACAGACGAAAGTCGACTGTCTATGATGTGTGATTTGTATCTTATGATCGCTGCAACTCCAACTTATCTCGTGATGCTGTCCGATGATTGTTGGCCGCATTGAAGATCGTCCAATGTTTATTTTATCAGCTTGATTTCATAATTGGATTTGGACCAATGTTTATTTTATCTCATATTTCTCAAAATGCTGTTAAAATTTAAGTGTCGTCGTTGCTTCGGTCTCAAGTGGCTTGTGCAATACATTAGGGTTAGGGTTAGAAGATGTAGTTGTAGATGTAACGTAACTTGAGCCTAATTCAATGAATTGGAAACAAGATGTCCCTGGTGATGTAATAAAAAATTCTAACAGAAACACACAATCGTGACTTATTAAATTGAAATGCTCATAACTTTTGAACCAAAGCTAGCTTTGTGATGTTTTATACTTTTTTGAAAAGCTACAAAATCAAGCAAAACGATAACAAGTATCGTGTAATATGATTTTTTTTAATAAAACTGTTTTAAAGTTCGGTATAAAAAATTTAAGTTTGATAAGAATATGATTTTAACAATCAATATTTTGGACAATAGTGCCGAAAATTGAAATTTTTTAAATGCAAAAATATTGAATGTTTATTCAAAATTGTAAAATATTAACATATGGTAAAAACAAAAATCATTTGTGGACAGGGTGATTGAAAAACCGTCTAAAAGTAGGTGTTTTTGAAAATTTCATTAAAACAACCGTTACTCGAAAACCGTTAGGATGCCGTATAGACAAGTTACCAAATTCTGGTAGGTCATGACTTGACCATTCAGCATATACAGTTTGGACCATTACTTATGGGACACCCTGTATATTTCTTATAGTACTCTTATGAAGAGGAACCATCGAAGCGACATCTGAGCGGCGTGGAGATGATTGAATTTGATTTTTTTTTTTTATACCCCTCAATAGATGGGAAGAGTTGAGAATGAGGGAAAATTCAACAATAATTAAAGAATAGAAAATAGAGAAGAACATATGCAAATGTAGAAGAAGATCGAGGGAGACAATAGAAACAACCTTTTGACATTATTATGTGTGTATGTGTATGCATATTATACCTGAAGAAGAATGATTTTACGGTTATGCTTTGGCAAGAAATAGAAAAAGTATAAGAAAAACAATAACAAAGCAAAAAAGTAGGTATTGGAAGAGTACTTTATGCGGTTGGTAGTTAAATATATTTTTTAATATATTTTTTTTCAATTCAATAGGGTGTTCCTGATAATTGTCTTTATTTTTGATATGACTCATTAAAAAAAATTATATTTTATCTTTTTTATACACAAAATTTAGTGTGATATAATTCCTTTAGTTTGTCCGTTTGGCACGACTACGATAACTTTGGCGCCAAGATATAATAACGGTTTTTGGTAGAGGGGCTTAATACAAGCATTTTTTACTATGGGAGGGGGGTCTATCTCCCCCCGTTTAGGCAGTAGGGGCAATTTAAAAAAATTATTATTTAAAATGGAAAAAAAATAATTAAAAAATAACGGTGATACTTACAATTAAGTTTTTTACATTTTTAAAGCCAACATTCTGTTTTATTAGACAGTTTTTAATTCAAGTCAAAACTATGCGTAGCTTTTGAAAAATCTAATTTTAAACTCAAAATTTGAGTAAAAAAAGTTAAAAAAAAAAGGTTTAAAGTGTAATTTTTCAATACTTCAAGATTATATACCATTGTTTTTATTTCAGAATTTATTGCTCTTATTTGTTTTTGATCAAAAACTGAAAACTAGATGATTTTATGTCTTTTAGCTTTTGAGAAAATTGAAAATAACCACAACTACTATTTTAATTTAATTCTTTTTTTTTTGCTTGAGTGGTCTTATTTTGATAGTAACAATGGTAGGTGCGAGTTTGGGTGTATGCAACAGTAAGGTGTGTGCGAGTTTGGGTGTATGCAACAGTGGGATCTGCAACCCCCCTGCTTGGGAACACTATAGGATTTGGGGTGGGTGCAAGTTGGAGTGCGTGCAAGGTGGGGAAGGGGCAAGGTTCGGTGGGTGCAAGATGGGGTGCAAAGTTTCTTTTGCATTTAAATAAGCTGGATTTAAGAAAAATTAATTTACCCTAGATCTTAATCCATATTCGATTATTACTATCAAAATAAGATTACGTTAATACTTAAGCAAGGAAAAATCAATTTAATTAAAATATTTTTTTTGGTAATTTTCAATTTTCTCAAGAACTAGAAGAAATAAAGTCATCTAGTTTTCAGTTTTTGATCAAAACCAAATAAGAGCAATGAATTCTAAAAAAAAACAGTAGATAATTTGAAAATTTTGAAAAACTACACTTTAAACCTTTTTTTTTATTTTTTTTTGCATAAATTTTTAGTTTAAAACAATTTTTTTCAAAAACTATGCATAATTTTGACTTAATTTAAAAACAAGTTAATAGACAAAAATGTTGGCTTTAAAAAACGGTATAATACTTAATTGTAAGTATTACCGTTATTTTTTAATTATTTTGTTTCCATTTAATGTACATATTTTTTTAAATTGCCCCTACCGCCTAAACGGGGGGAGATAGACCCCCCTCCCATAGTAAAAAATGCTTGTTTTTAACTGTTCTATACAAGTCCATCATTAAACTTTGTCGCCAAAGTTATCGTACTCTCCCCGTGACTTTTTCTGGATGCATTGGTAGCTCTTGCATTGCAATGCTTCTGGCTCATATTCACTCCAAAATCGACAATTCTGCTTATTTACGTACCCATTGCTGGATGAAGCGCACGATGAACTTTCTCAACAGTGCATGTATTCTGATAGTAAAATTCAATAATTTGCAAGCGTTGTTTGTTTGTAGGACGATTCATGGTTAAATTATAGACCAAACTGAAGATGTTTGACAATGAAACAAAACACGAAACGTGCGTTAGCTGTTTAAACCAGTGTTGCCAAAAAGATAATAGCTACAAAATCGTCCTTTACTTTAAAAGGGAATCTTTTGTTTTCAAAAGGATTTTTTTCTTGATAAGCTATTCGTTAATAATTTTTATTGCGTCAATACTTGCAGCTAAACCTCAAACTATCTACGAATTCCTTTCTTCTCATGTTCTCACGTACTAGAGTCAAATGGGCTATATGTTCTAATAAGATATCCATTTTTGAGACTTTTTTGTTGCTAAATTCCGAGACATGCTAATTAAAATGCCCGCCGATATCAAACTAATATGGAAGCATGGTCTTGGTCATCTTTGTATATTAATTTGAATAGTACTATCATGAAACACAAAATTTTGTTACGAAAGGCGGACCATGAGGGCGCTGCCTGTACGAAAATTAAGTGTGGAATCTAAGAGCGACTGGAAGTATAAAAATATTGAAATAAATAAATAAAATAAATTACTCAAATGTAAACAAAAATCAGTCGTTGCCAACATTACCTGAGATTTTTTTATTCATACCTATCAATGTATAGAAGGTATGCATATACAATACATTTAATTGTATGTGTTTTAGATTTGTTAGCAGAAAATTGAATTCATTTGATTTTAGATTTTCTATTTTTGTGAAATCTGAAAAAAAAGCAACGTTTTCAAATTTAAGTTTTGATACAATGCTTCGTTGTCATATTTTGAATTTTTCCATAGCAAATACATTCGATGTAGGTATTTTTTTAAATTTGCATTTTTTATTGTAATGTGAGTAGTGGGTGGGTAGGTATGTAGAGAAGTAAGTATTAAGGAGGGTAGGTTGGTGTGTATTAAGCTGAATTGTAAGGACTTAAGTCGTTTCGTAATTGGAGTTAAGCTATGACTCAAGCTATAATTAAACAATCAACTTAAAGGGTCAACGCTTTGACTCTCTGACGTCATAAAAACATCTAGATGTTCTGTGTTCAACGCACCGTCAACGTTCACAGCGTCAATGCTTGAAACGTTGACTATCACACGATTAGACAAAATAATATTTATTTAAGCCAACGTTATTTTTATTTTTTTCATATTAGGGTGTGAAAGAATGTAAAAATTAGTACAATATTATTGTGTAGTGCATAATTATTGTGTAGTTTTTAATTGTAGGTCTACAAATGACGTCATTTTTACATCAAAGAGTCAACGCGTCGACCGTTGACCGTTTACATTAATCTTCTAATAGTAGCTTCAGACTTTTTTCTTTAATATTTTGCAGTGCGAAACAACTGTGTTAAAATAAAAACAATTGAGAATTTATGTATATTGTATGTACCTATTTGCAAACATCTTTTCCTATAGGTATATGTACATATATCGTTTTGGAAGCAGATAGGCCTAATATATAAATAGGTCCATGAATAAGTAAGTATCTGGTTAGGCAGGTTGTTTTCATTTTGGTTGTTTAAAAAACCGACAAATAGCTAAAGATAGTGTAATAGCTTTTTGCGTTCTAAGGAAAAAGGGCATTATACCTACAAAATATCCTTTTTAAGTAAAAAAATTAAAATTATTGTCTTGACTTAACTTGATTTAATGAAAAAAATGATAGTTAAATTCAGTTTTTTCTTTATTTTAAACTATTGATTTTCACGAGCTTTTCAATGTTCGCTTTAACTAAAATGACACTTTTATGTATAAATATGTAAATGGGAATGAAATTTTATCGTTTACACGGCATTTTTAAAATGGTTTTGTATGTTTGTCAGGTGTAATTAATTATTTACGTAATCACGTTACAAAAAATGCCATTCTAATTTTAAGGACTTTAATTTAGATCAACAAACCTTAACATTGAAGAATTGCGCTTCAAATTTTATATTAAAATTAACTTAATTTTTTATATCTAACTAAATCTTTGTCAATTTTAATTTTTACCTCAATTATTTTGATTTATTTGTATGGTGCTAACATCACATCTACTAAAAAAAATTTTTAAATAAATGACCATTAAAGCTGTTATTTGAACCTTTGTATATAAAATTGAATAGTATTATTATGAACCAGAAAATTTTGTTACGAAAGGCGGACCATGAGGGCGGTGTGTGTACGGAAATTTGGTGTGGAACCTAGAGCGACTGGAAAATAAAATTTTGAAAGCAAGAGTGGGAATGAAAGGAGTATATTATTTTGTCCTCATAAGTATTAAGATGTGTGAGGGGGTCAGCTGAATCAGCTGTTTATTTCAAAAGAAATGAGAAAATGTGAAAACAAAAACACAAAAACAGTTCGTTGCCATAGTTACCTTGGATTTTTTTGTGCCTCTGTCTACCTATCAATGTAAAGGAGGTAGGTATATTTTGCTTGAAGAAAATTATATTCATTTGATTTTACATTTTCAGTTTTTGAGAAATTTGAAAATTTAAATGCAACGTTTTCAAATTTCATTCTCTGTAGGATTCATTGTTGCCATATTTTGAATATGGGGTATAGAAGTATGTATGTATGTATATACATTTTTTAATATTTATATTTATAGAATGTAGGTATATGTTATGTAGGTAGAGAGTGGGTATGTAAGTAGTATCTAAGGAGATTGGCATGTAGTGCTAGGCAGTGGAATAACTTTTTTTAAATACTGGTTCTAAACAATGAAGCCAAAAATAATAAAATAAATAAATGAAACTTTATTTATTTATTAACTTCCCATAGGAAGTTATTGTAATGGGTCCGATTTGTCGAATTGAAAATTTTGACATTTCTCGACGTTTCAAGGTCCCTAGAGTCGAAATAAAAGATGCGTGCGTGTGTACGTACGTTCGTACGTCCGTACGTTCGCGACGTTTTTTCGTCGTCCATTGCTCAAAAACCAGTAGATATCGACTTCAAATAAATTTTGTTATACAGGTAATAAAGCAGAAAGATGCAGAAAGGACTCTCAAAAAAATTGAGTGGGTGGTTTTTTTATCATAGCAATTTAAACAGCTGAAAATGTTGGTTAACCCTCAATATCTCACGAACCATTGACGCTAGAGACTTGAATTAAATTTTATATTATATATTGACACGTGATACAAAACAAGAATATTTTTGAAAAAAAAATCCAATTAACGGTTTTTTTATAAATCAAAAAAACTGAAAAAAAAATTGTCACCTCGAAAATTTTCGAATAAGAAATGATTTTATCTCCAAATCAATTTTGTGCAACGAATAATAACGTTTTCAACATCTGGTAAAATTTTAAGAAAAATCAAATTGACAGTTTTTTTTTATAAAAAAATAAAAACCTAAAAAAACACCAACACATACACGCTGAGTTCTGTTACACAAATAACTACCAATGAGACGAACAGCTGAATTCGAAAAACCAAAGTAGTGCTCAAGTTTTTGACAAAGAACTCGATGATCAACTTTGTCAAAAGCCTTCGAGAAGTCCAATAGGCACAGTACTGAGATATTGTCTTTATCGTATTCGAGTCTTAAATCCTCTAAGATCTTTACCATTGCTGTAGAGCAGGAATGGTTAGCTCTAAATCCAGATTGGTATGGAGACAGCAATCTTTTGGACGTAAAATGGTCAATAATTTGTTTAGTAAGGATTTTTTCGAGAACTTTGGACATGCAAGGTAAAATGCTTACTGGCCGGTAGTCAGCGAGTTCGGAAGGTGTGTGCTTTTTCGGAACAGGAGTTATCCTGGCTGCTTTCCACGCAATAGGAAACGTAGAAGTGACAATACAGTGATTAAAAACATGAGTGAGAGCGTTAATCAAGCAGGGTAGGACAAGTTTCAAAAATCTTAGCGGAATACCGCCTTCGCCTATAGCTTCGAACCTCAAAGATTTAAAAGTGCGTATAATTTCGTCCTCAGTTACCGTCTCAAAGCAAAAATCGTTAACTCCATCATAAAGTAAGCCAGCCTTGGGCTCAAAGCTAGTAGCTAATTGATTTGTTTGAGTAAACTGATTGTTGAGGTCATTAGGATCAAGTTCACACTTAGAAATTGGCTTTTTACCAATACCAATGTCACGAAGATTTTTCCAGAGCTGTTTAGAAGAAAGATTTGTATTGAGTTTCGAGGCGAAAAAGTTACGTTTGGCGCAACGGGTAATGAGAGTTGCTTGATTACGAAAGTAGCAGTATTGTCGCCAAGTTGTAGGATTTGGAGAAAGCCGCCACTTGAGGTAGTATTTTCTGCGACTTTTAATCGCATTCTTTACTTCAAAGTTGTACCATGGACATTTATCGTTTTGAATTCTTACCGTTTTTAGAGGAACATGCGTTTCGAACAATCTCTTCACATGGTTGTAAATGAAGTTTAGTTTGTTATCTACATGCACTAAATTGTAACAATCACTCCAGGCCACGCTGCTGGCATCAATATAAAAAGCTTCTACATCGAGGGCTTTAAAATTTCTAAAAGTAAATGTGGAAGGAACTTGGGAATGAGAGAAATCAATACCATAAGTACAAAAAACTAAGTCGTGGTCTGATATTCCATCAAAACATAATTGATCATTGAGAATAATGTTTGTTGGTTCAGATACAATAATGAGGTCAAGTAGGCTTGGGGAACAATTTGGAGCGTATCTAGTTGGGTATTTATTGATAACATTAAGACCTGAACCAGCAATAGCGTCAAGAAGTTGAAATGAAGTAGAGTCCCTTTTAAGTAGATCAACATTGAAGTCACCACAGACAATTATGTGTTCATATGATATAATGAAAGATTCTAGTGCTGTGAAGAAAGGAGTGAATGAACAGGTTCTTTTAGGGTTGTAGACACATGCTAGCAAACATTTTGTATTCGAATCAGAGATTTCTACTATAATGAATTCTATGCCATTATTATCTGACCTGGATAATATTTTACATTTTAGACTCGATCTACAATAAATTGCAACACCACCGCCCATTGTAGAAGTGACCCTATCATTCCGTATTAGGGTGTAGTTACTTAAATTACGATTGTGGTCAGGAATTTCAGGATCAAACCAGGTCTCACTCACACAAATAACATCTACTTTTGTACCATCGAAAACAGTTTTTATGTAGTCAAATTTTTGATCATTCAAACTTCTAGCATTAAAGTGGCATAACTTAAAACCAGACCTCGCTTTAGATAAATAATTCAACACTAGTTGTGCGGATTTGAACTCAGCATTGCCATATACAGCATCATAAAACTGTGACATTAAATTTTAAAATAACATTTAGAGTAAACAGAAAGCACCAAACAAGAGAACAGTAGCAGCAAATAACAACCGAAGTAGGGAAATTCCCGGAAATAAACAATAAATAAATGGAAAACTGAATAAGAAGAAAAGAAGAAAAGTTTACACAATAGATAAAAAATAAGTAATTATATAATACAATAATGAAAATATGTAGTAAATATGCAATTAAAGAAAAAAATACAAGTGTAAATATAAATAACAAGTGGGAGCACTGGTAGGCTCTCTTTATAAAGTGCATGTTTTTATTTGTTTTGATCGTTGTTCATAATAATATTAGCTGCGCTATGATTCAAGGTCAGAGATGTTGTTGCTTAGTCGTGCTGAGGCGATTTCATTTAGTTCAGGTAAACTTCTGATGCAGATCGCTCCCTCGTTTTTGCTAATCAAAATATTTACTAGTCCACGCATCGTGAAGGCAGCATAAATAAGACGTTTTCTTTTCATGTCAATTGCGGTGCGTAGAATCTCTCGGTTCTCAGTCGTTAAGCTTTCGTGTATGAAAATTGGTGTGTCTGAGCAGGGCCGGACAAAGCATATGTGCAAGATGTGCAAATGCACAGGGCGCAGAATTCTGGGGGCGCATTGCCAGGAGCAAGAAAATGTAATCTGATCTTGCAAACAAATATGTACTACTACATATTTGCCATTCTTTAACCACAAACATTCTTAAAATAATCTCAAAAAAACATCCATCACAACTGTCCTAAGTTATCTCTTGCGCACTAACTAACATCACTTTCATTGTTGCATTCAATGAAAATTTAACTCAAGATATCGCAGAACTAAAAATTCTACCTACCTCATTTCCAAATATTTCACCCTGTTCGTACAAGAGAAAAAAAGAAAAAAATCTCAACACAAAAAAATTCCATGCAAGAGAAAAGAAGAAAAAATCTCAACACAAAAAAGTTCCATGCCACCTCATATGTGCAAGATATATTTTATGCACACCGAGTCCCAAAATTAACATAGAAGTATGACGAAGCAAAATACTTATTCATATTGAATCGTATGGGCTAGAACGTGCAGGTTTTGTATCACGCACAGTACCCTGTATGTGAGACTCACATGAGACATTGTGAGTTCTCATCTACAAAGAAAACAAAAAAAAAATATATATGCTGTTTGCTGTGTCTTTGATTTGTAGTAGAAGGTAGCACAGAATACAGAAACCTACCTGCTCTCTTTTTTCAGAGACATTTTTTTGTTGTTTTCTTTGTAGATGAGAACTCACAATGTCTCATGTGAGTCTCACATACAGGGTATTGTGCGTGATACAAAACCTGCACGTTCTAGCCCATACGATTCAATATGAATAAGTATTTTGCTTCGTCATACTTCTATGTTAATTTTGGGACTCGGTGTGCATAAAATATATCTTGCACATATGAGGTGGCATGGAACTTTTTTGTGTTGAGATTTTTTCTCTTGTATGAACAGGGTGATATATTTGGAAATTAGGTAGGTAGGTGTCTTTGCTACAAATAATGGTGAATGGATGTGCAAGTTTTCTTTTTTGCACACTGAGTATCGAAACTAACATGGGAGATATTTAAAAAAAAACTTATTTATACGGAATCATATGGATCAGAGCGTGCAGGTTTTCTTATTGCACACTGTGTAAGAGTTAAGTGCCTGATTACAGGAGATGAAATTTTTAATAGAATGAAAAAGGAGCATAGAGCTTAAAAGTTAAAGAGGGATGATTCTATGTGGAGTCGAATTGTTCTTGCGCAGGCAGTTTGTTTTTTTTTGTTTGAAAGTTAATGACTATTGTAACGGCTACTTTTAATGTATATCTAGTCTGGTGCAGAATGCAGATTGTTTCAATTGTTTTTTCGCTTTGTTGGTTAATTAATATTAAATAAATAGCTACCAGTTTTTAATAGAAGTGACGTATTTTGAAGACAAGACAAGCCAAAGTTATGATAATGGTTCGAAAATGAATATGAAAGGAAAAGAAGCGGGTGTTCAGAATCGAATTCGAACCCTGGAACCAAGAGCATTTTTGGTTCCATGTTGCCCGCATTCCTTAAATTTAGTGGTTAATGATGCTGCTCGGTTCTCATTTTATGCAGTTAAAATTTTCGATACAATTCAATGTTTGTTTAACTTTTTTTCAATTCAAGAAATATATGAAGCCCTATAGAATTAAGAAATCTAGAGGCAAAAAACATTGCAGAATCGTTAGGAAATAAAATTTTTGATTTTACATTTATTTGCTGCCTGCTAATTTGGTTTGATATTTTAGAAAATATAAATTAAACTAGTAAATATTTGCAAAGTTCGTCCGTTAATCTGTCAACTGGCATAACAGTTTTAGAAAATACAAAAAACAGTTTGATTTTAATGCGTTCCGATGAAAAATTTAATGAGTAGGTATGTTCAATTAACCGAGCGTATTGCTAGTTCCCTAGAAATACCAAATATGTTTCTTGTAGCTTCATCATTGCGATCTCAACGGAGAAAAATACTTTATGCTGATGAATGTCCTGAAACTATATTAGCCGAAACAAAGATTCAAAGTTGAATTTTTTTTTCAAATACTTGAAAGGTTTGATACGTATAGTATCAATTTTACATTTTTGAGTAACATAAGCGAATGTTTAAAAAATAAAAATGTACGTGCTTCATGCCTTAATTTGCAGAATGTTTTAACATAAAGTAGTTTTAAATATTTAGATGGAGAAGAATTGTTTCAAGAGTTAACCGTAATATCCCAGCTTGTTACGCCACAAAGCTCAAGTTTAGATATGTTAAATTTTATTTTTAGTTCAAACCTTGAAGATTTTGCTCCGAATTTAGTAACTGCTCTCCAAATCCTTAATACAATCCCGGTCACGGTAGCTTCAGGAGAACGTAGTTTTTCTAAACTTAAAATTATTAAAAATTATCTTAGGACAACCATGACTCAAGAGAGATTGGTAGGTTTATCTATAATGTCCATTGAAAAGAAATTATTAAATTCTTTAGACTTTGATGATCTCATTTCTGAATTTGCAAAATGTAAGGCCAGAAAAGTAAGTTTCCAAGTTTAAAAGTTTCCCCTCTGCTCATTTCTTCGCTGCGTTTTAGTTTAATGGTTTAGGCCTCCTGGGGCTACCTCAATAAAAAAAAACGCATTGAAAGTCTACCTCCTGGGTAATCTGGGAAAGGCTTATGCTTTTGTATCAGTTTATGTGTAAAAAAAATATAAAAAAGGGGCGCTTTCTACAAATCTTGCACAGGGCGCAAGTTTGGCTTGGGCCGGCCCTGTGTCTGAGTTTAGATTCGGGTCGATATCATTAAGACTTAAGTTCCGGGAAGACAATTTTCGAAAATCAGAAAGTGCTTTTATGGTTTTAATTTTGTCGGTTGCACTAAGGAATTTAATTATTATGACGGAGTTGGTTTTTACTTTTGATCTGAATATTGCAGAAATATGCGGAGCAGTGTTACCGCTATGCGACTTTAGTCGCATTTTGACCCTTTTTTGTGCCTCATGCGACCATGATACGACTTTTTAAAAAATTGTCTATTTTGACCCTTTTTAAAAAATTATGCGACTTTTTTGACCCCATCTCTAGAAAAATACATTGAAAATATAAGTTATTTTCTTAATTCATACAAAATTTCCAAACTTCCATTCAAATAAGAACATAACTAACAATGTCACACATAATTTCAATCTATACAATGGAATCAAGTTGAAATTGTTTGGGTCGACTCGATCACGTTCTCTCAGAATCGAAATCTTGCTATAAATGTAGTTAATAGTTAACAATTTTAAGTTTTATGAGTAATTTTGGTTATTTCACCACTCCGTTCCTCTTTAACAAAGTTTCCCAATTATTTCTATGTGTTTGTTCGACTGTGGTAAAATTTGAATAAATTCATGAATTCGAAAAAAAAAATATCTCTGTCAAGATTTACTCGTACCTACTATTTTGTTGTCTTTTGTGTTTCGGTCGGGGTCGGCGTTCATTTATTTGGAGCTCATTCTCGATATTGTTTGTCATTTTTATAAAATGGATAGGTAAGTTTTTATGAAATATATCTAAAAAATGTATCACTCGTTATTTCAGCCCTGGAAATAATTGTGTGTGTTTAGAAAAAACTACGTGTTTAGGAAAACTACGCCATGGAATAAGAATATTCCGCACTCAAATGGAACAGTAAGCACCTGCCTTAAGTTTGAGTCCAGAAAATTCTTATTCCATGGTGCAGTTTTCCTAAAACCGGAAGCTGAAATAACTATTTTTTCTAGTGATCTAAATACTAGTATAAGAATTTATTTTTCTTTAAAAGGTATTCCTAATAAAAAACTAAAAAACAACTCTTTTTTTTTTTTGTAATGTATACAGATTTCGTTTGATTTAGGTATGTTTTAAAAAAAAATCTAAATGCGACTTTTTTTTTCATTTGACCCTTTTTTTGCGACCTTTTCAAAAATCCCAGCGGTAACGCTGATGCGGAGGTTGGTAATGCAATGACAAATTAAGTTGAAAGTGTTTTTAAGTTGTTCATTCGGAGTGTACGGTATGCCTATTAGGATAGCATCAGCTGCAATGTTATTGATCGCAATTGTTTGGAGTTGTAGTTTTAAGCTGCCTATTTCTGTATGTATGTGCTCAGTTTCGTTGTCATCTATTGAAGCAAGTTGGATACGGTCAACATTTGATGCGGTGTTGTTTATTTTCTCTCGAATCTCAACTATTTCTGTGCAGTTATTCTCGAGTTGTTTTACCCGCTCTTCCAAGTTTATAAGATCGCGAGATAATTTGTCAATTTTGTTGGACATATTTGTTTCAATGTTATCCATTCGACTGGTTAAATTTAATTCAAGAGTGGATAATCTACCCAGTATGGACTCACCTTGTTCTTTTAATTTTAAAAGAAGTTCAGTTTGAGAAGGCAAGTTTGGCTGATCAAGAAGAGAGTCAGTGACGACATTCACATCATTTACTGGGATGACAACAGCAGGAGCAGAAGCAGCAGAAACGGCGGAGGCGACGGTGATTGAATTTGCAGAGGGAGAAGAGCAAATAGTGACCTCACCAGGAGGTTTATTGGTGGTATTGGTGGACTTTTGTGCGGGAGAATTTTTATTGTCACTTTTGTTTACATGAGATGGTGAGTTTTTCATTATGTGCGAATTAGTTGGATTACTCTTAATTAAAGGGCTAAAGAGTTGTGTTTTTTTTGAGCGGGTTTTATTAAATTGATCCATTGTCAATGGTCTAGTCTGAATATATTTAATTTTGTTTTTTTGTAATTTTTGTAATTAGTTAAGAAAAACACTTTTTATTCAAATATTTATTTGAGTCAACAAAAAACACTGTTTTCAGATATATCTCGCACGTATTTTAAAACTTAAAAAGCACAGTTGGGGTTATAAAAATCTTAGGCAGCAAATTATTTGACGTCTGTTCTCTACCACATGGAATATGTTCTACTTGGCTTTTTATTTCGTTTGTGTGAATTTGAGCTAATCGATATGGTCTAATGTTTACCGGGGGTATATTTGGGTTTGTCTTTATTTGATGTGTAATCCCAGAAGTAGTTGACAGGGTATCGCCGTCAAGGAAAAATAAATGGTTGTAAGTACGGCAGATGTCAATAATCGATTTCTATTGATTCAAATAAATATCTCATGCATTTTATGTTTTTTTTTTAATAGCTTTCCTATATGTATATATATATACATATACATACATATACATATAAAACGGACAAACTAAAGGAATTATATCACACTAAATTTTGGGTATAAAAAAGATAAAATATAATTTTTTTTAATGAGTCATATCAAAAATAAAGACAATTATCAGGAACTCCCTATTGAATTGAAAAAAAAAATATATTAATAAAAATATTTATATACCAACCGCATAAAGTACTCGTCCAATACCTACTTTTTTGCTTTGTTATTGTTTTTCTTATACTTTTTCTATTTCTTGCCAAAGCATAACCGTAAAATCATTCTTCTTCAGGTATAATATGCATACACATACACACATAATAATGTCAAAAGGTTGTTTCTATTGTCTCCCTCGATCTTCTTCTACATTTGCATATGTTCTTCTCTATTTTCTATTCTTTAATTATTGTTGAATTTTCCCTCATTCTCAACTCTTCCCATTTATTGAGGGATATAAAAAAAAGAAATCAAAATCAATCATCTCCACGCCGCTCAGATGTCGCTTCGATCGTTCCTCTTCATAACAGTACTATGCTGCTTTGGGACATTGCAGTATTTTTTGCAATAGTACACAAATTATTGAGGCCATCAGATGTGCCTGGCGGCACGGCGGGCGGCGGCGTCAAAACACTGCTTAAGTATGTAATTATTTATTAGGGTCAGAGGTGATAAACAAGAGCATTTTCAGCTTGGCCATGAACTTTTTATTCTCGGTTCTTGTTAACAAACTGGGTAAGGTGGTTGAACTCAGTAAACATCCCAGCACTGGCCCGATTGAAGAAGACAAGAAGGGTGACAATTCTTTTGGTTTGGGTGGAGTCAGACTGAGCATAAATTTGTGAGATATCGAACTCTGTCCAGATATGGGGATTACGATAAAGAAACCAATAGGGAATGATGTGCTTATTACCGGAAAATGTTAACCAAATGTAATTAAAGAAAGGTGCAGTGACCATATTGTGTTAAAGGTATATAAAGGTATATATATGGAACATTATTCCTAATGCAACGGGCGATGGAAAAAAATAATATCACCCACAAAAATTCAGGCCTATTAGAATCATTGTGGATGTGCGAGGCCAGACGATTCTGAGTAAAATCATGGTATAAGATTAAATAAAAAGTCCCTATAAGAGAAGATCAGAACTGGTTGTATGAATTTGGTAATGGCTTTCAATTGATCCTATCTCTAAAAATCAAAACCGTAATCCACTATCCATCTGTAGTTCAATTTGGTTTACTTTTCATTAGGTTGGGTATTAAAAATTATAGTGAAATCAAGTATTTTTTATTTGTCTTAAAATAAATATTTTTTTGTAGTACCCGTGGCATGGTTAGTGCGTTGGACTGTCATGCGAGAGGTCTTGGGTTCGATCCCTGCCTAGGTATGCCACCTAAAAAAAGTTTTTTTCACGGGTACTGCCTCTTGCGAGGAATTGACAAATTCTCCAAGAGTAATTCTTGTCATGAAAAGTGCTTTCTCAAAAATTTGCCGTTCGGATTCGGTTTGAAACTGTAGGTCCCTTCCATCCCTGACAACAGTACTCGCACACAGGAATGGTTGAGAGTTGTAAGTCACTAGGCCCAAGTTCTCAAACGGACTGTTGCGCCACCCCATTTATTTTTATTTTTTAATAAATATTTCGGTTGACTTTATTTTCACGTCCCTATATCAACCCCTTAAAATACCATTTTATAAAATGCCAATAGGGATATTTTGGGGACTTTTGACTTGTTGCTAATGGTGACATCCTGCTTCCAATCATACAATTTCATGAATTAATTCATTGGAGTTTCCAGTTATATTTTTGCTAGAAATCTCAGAATAGACGTAGCATCGATCACGTACATACATAAAACCTATGTACATACAATTTCACACCAAAATATTTTTAACAATTTTCGTTTCTATACTAACCAATTTCAAAGGGATATTTTATATCAGTAGCCATAGCTTTTATATCAGTAGATGTTGCATAACTTAGCATACAATATTAGCCAAGACATTTAAAGTAGCATACTTTTATTTATTTATTTATTTATTTATTTATTCATCATCAATTAGAGATTATAATAACTCTTACAGACTATCGAAATACAAAATTTGTCTTAATATAAATTTTAGTTAATTAACCAGAAAGAATAGGTTGCGCATATTTTTAAATGTATCCCTACTCAAATGAAAATTAAAATCAATAAAATCAGATATTTGGTTAATTTCTCTGACACAGCGAGATATTGGCTCGTTAACAGCATAATTTACTCTATGAAGTACCTCATGGAATAAATAACGATTTCTAAGCACTCGAGTTTGAGCATGCAAATTTATAAGAGACAATAAAAACGGACAGTCAATATGATAGGATAAAATATCTTTAATAAACATTATAGAATATATTTTGCGGCGGTTTTCTAAGGTCTGAATGCCAAGAAGTTGACGTCGAGTATTATAAGGTGGCATTACATCAGCGTTCCATCTAAGTTTATAAATAACTATTCTTGTAAATTTTCTTTGAATTTTTTCAATTCTAACAGAATGAGTTTTGTAAAACGGATTCCATACCACACAGCA
The DNA here is from genome assembly GCA_920104205.1 of Eupeodes latifasciatus. NCBI lineage: Eukaryota > Metazoa > Arthropoda > Insecta > Diptera > Syrphidae > Eupeodes > Eupeodes latifasciatus. The sequence continues at coordinate 56,262,771 of OV049927.1, forward strand.
GTACTCCAGAACTGATCTAACATAAGCAATGTAAAGCGTTTTTAAGGTATAGGGATCAGTTAGACCTTTAGAGTTGCGGAAAACAAATCCAAGCATAGAGTTGGCCTTATTAACTATGAATTCTAAATGATTAGCGAAGTTGAATTTAGAGTCAAAAATGACTCCCAGATCTTTTTTGGTTGAGACTCTATCGAGAACTTTGTTCTCAATATGATAATCATATACAAAAGGAGACGAACGGCGGGAAAATGAAAAACATTGACATTTAGAGATGTTGAGGTTTAATTTGTTGATTTTACACCAAGTTGATAAGCTTTGAAGATCTTCTTGAAGAAGCACACATTCAACCGGATCCTTTATGCATCTCAGAAATTTGAGATCATCGGCAAACATCAAGGAAAAGGAATTTAAGAGAAAATCAGGTAGATCATTTATGAATATAAGAAACAAAAGTGGTCCAAGATGGCTACCTTGGGGAACACCCGAGGAAACATCTATTGGACTTGAGACGATCGAATCAATACGGACATATTGAATGCGTCCTGTAAGATATGAACGCAACCAATTTAACAAGTTAGAATGTATACCTAGTTTTTCCAGTTTATGAATTAAAATTTGATGGTGAACTCTATCAAATGCTTTGGCAAAATCCGTATATATGACATCGACTTGATATACTTTTTTTAAATTATTTAAAACCAAGTTGGAGAAAATTGTAAGATTTGTAGAAGTTGATCTCCCGGATACAAATCCGTGTTGAAATGGTGATATAGTCTCTTTTAATAAAAACGAAAGCTTATCGCAAACAATTTTTTCAAAAAGTTTTGGTATTACGGATAACTTGCAAATCGGGCGATAGTTGGATATGTCCTGTTTTGGACCACTTTTATGGATAGGAGTTATAAAAGATGTTTTCCATTCGGAAAGAAATACACCTTTCTCAAGTGACCTGTTAAAAATAAAACATAGTATTCGAGACAGGGAAGGCGCACAATTCTTTAAAATAATGGGAGGAATTTCGTCAGGACCGGCATTCTTATCGTCATTCATGCTCGATAAAACTTTCTCAACCTCAGTTTTGTTAAAACTTAACTGACCAATGTTAAACGTATTATTAGATGGAGCCAAAGAGAAAGCATTATTGTTATTTGAAACTAAATAATTAGATTTGAAAAATTTCGCAAAATTATTGCAAATGTTAGGTAGGTCAGTGTACGTATATCCCAAATATTCCATACACTTTGGAATTCCATTATTATTTTTTTTATTTTTAATAAAAGTCCAAAAATACTTGCTATTGTTTTTTAATTTAGATTCCATTGAACAAATATAGTTTTTATAAAGAAATTTATTTAACAAGTTGAAGCTCTTTTCAAGAGCAATGTATTCAACTTTCAAATTGGCATCAGACGAAGAAACCCGCAACAGTTTATAAACTTTGTTCTTTTTATTTTTCAAATTTATGAGTCTTTTGTTGTACCAGGGTGGCTTAGAGTTATTTTTAATTTGTGCTTTAGGAACAAAAATGTCAATTGCTTCCTTAAGAGTACTTAGAAAGTCACTATAGAAGTAAGATAAATCAAAATTATTATTAAAATCATTCGGCAAAACTAAACGATCCAAATAATTCGCTATGCCAACAAAATTGGATTTTGCAAAGTTAAATTTAAATGAGTTACTAGTTGTATGTTTAAAGAAATTAAGTATTTTGAAATGAAAAGTTAAAGCAATATGATGCATAGAATTAGAAAAAATTGGAAAAAGTGATTCATTTACTGACATTCCCAAGTCCTTATCAACAAATACTAAGTCAAGTGTTCTATCCAAACTATTTTTACAATTATTAATCTGAACTAGATCATATGCTGCAAAGGAATCTACAATTTCTGATACATAATCATTAGAAACATTGAATGGAATAAGTTGTGATTCATCATGATCAAAAATCCCATTTACATTTGGTAGATTAAAATCACCTACTATAATAACGTGTTGATTATCTTTAAGATTTGATAGATAAAAATTACAATTATTTATATGTTCTTTATATAAATCTAGTGGACTTCTTGGTGGGATATAGCTGACAATAATATAAATTTCTTTATTAGAAATTATTGAAAGTTTAATAATAACCTGATCAATGTCAAATGGGGAATTAGATGATGAAGGCAGCTTCAATTGAGTGGAAGCGTGAATAGACCGAATTGCAAGTAGAACACCTCCACCCCTGTCCAAACCAGTTGAAAGAGAGCATCTGTCTTTTCTATATACAGAATAATGTTTAACATCAAACATCTCTGCGCTATAGTGCTTTGCAGATAGCCAAGTCTCTGTAAGCGCAAAGAAATCAAATTGAAGCGAAGAAGACGATAAGAGCAGTTGTTGAATTTTCGTACGCATACCCCCAACATTTTGATAATAGCCATGAAAAACATGTGTATCTATTAAGGGAGCCGATTGAGAGTTATCGATGAATTGCGAAGAAGATGATGATTACGAAGTATGAGAGCCGTTGACGAAGAGCGGTGTAGAAGAAGGAGCTGGATGACAAGAAGATGAAGGGGCGACAAAATTTAAGCTGTTGTCGCTGAGCAGTGATGACGAAGAGTTATCGATGAATGGCGGAGCAATTGCTGAATTCGAAGAATGAGAGCAGTTAACGTTGAGTGGCGGTGTGGACGAAGAAGAAAGTTGACAGGTGGGTGAAGAGTCATCAAGATGAGAGCTGTTGTCATAGAGCAGTGATAATTTAGAGGTACGAATTATAGATGTGATGATGGAGAGCGATGGTGATGGAGCTGTGGTTATTGCTGCACAGGTGGAGGCGGGGGTGGTATTACTGCCGTTTTTTCTTTTCTGTTCAGAGAGAAAAAATCTTTCACATGAACATGCTGCGGCCACACTGATGCATCCAAGATTGTTGTCAAACTGTCTACTGGTACACTTAATTTAAATGTTACAAAGCTTAAATATGATACTTCTGTATCTTTTTTTATGAGCATGTAACATTTAAATAGTTCAGAAGAAATGTTTGTCTTTTCAGATATGTATTTGACAATATCCTCGGAAGTGGTTTTATTAGAAAAACGTGAAATATGGAGCCATTTAGTTTTTGGTATGGAAGTAAGAGAGGAGGTGGAATCGGTCCCGATTATATCTACCCTTCTCTTAGTTCTCGCAGTTTTTTGGTTATTATCATTTTGCACTGGATTTAGGTTATGAATGTTTTCATTGTTTTCTTTATCACTGTTAGCTAGATTTATTACTGATTCATTGTTTATGGGTTTTGGCAATGTTTGTGGTAAATTAAAGATTAGTTCATTTAAAAGCGGTTCATTAATGTTACAGGGAACAATATTATTCACATTTTTTGGATCTCTTTGATAAGATGATGCCTGATTTTTGGCTGTTTTCCGAGGTGGTGAGTTCGATTGATGTGAATTTAAAAATGAAGAGAAATCATTTTTAAGATCTTTTACACTTGAAACAAGATCATTGAAATTATTTATGAAATCGGAGAAACTTATGTTGGAGCAAGAATCACACTTCCAAAATAATCTTTTTTCATTAATTGTAATAAAATCATCATCACTAACTGCGACACAAGTTTGATGAAAAAAGCGACCACAAAAATAGTCACACTTTATATACTTTATGTCTTTGGATCGTTTGATGACTTGATCACATTTAGAGCAAAATTTAGACATTTTAGAGAGAATTAATAGCGAGGTGTGAACTGATTGGAACAATAGACACGATGATACTGATACTTTTGATTAATATCAAACATTGGTACAACATTTTAAATAACCTGGCGAAAATTTTAAAACGATTTATTAAAGCTTAAAGCTTATTAAAGTTAAAGCCATTTTTAACAATTTACTTATTATATGTTTTAAACTATTTTAACATCTTACTATTTCCTAATATCTTGCTAAAGTTAGCTTTAACTTTTAGAAATTTGCTAAACCCATTTTGCATTCCATTTTGTTGTCAATTTTAACTCAGAGAGTTGATTTGTTTGAACAATTCGTGAGCTACAATTGTTTTGTTTTCAATTAAGAAAATATTTTTGAAAAATGAAGATTTAGAAATATTTGAATACTTGGCCTTGTGCAGAAAAGTGCGATGTTTTATCTCTCGAGAAAATCCCTTCAAGGAGATGGATTAGAGAGGTTTGGTTCTTGGTTGAAAACCTTAACACCTAAGACCAAATTACTTATCGCAGGCTTAGTTTTCACCGCAATTACATGTACTTGTTTCACTAATTTTTTATTTTTGTGGAAGAATATGCTCTAGGCTGTTAACTTCTTGATTGAACCGAGTTCGTATATCTTTGTAAAATTAATCTTACAAGAGCACGCTATTTTATTTTATTTATTTGCCTTTTTTTCTATGGGTGTTCGCCTTGTCTGTAATTTAAGAAAACTTAAGAAAAGCCTATAATTATTATGTGAAAGAGCATGATGCTATCAGAAAAACACATGTATAGGGTAGATTGTGAACTGAAAGGCTTTAGTAGACAAAGTTGATAGTATAAAGTAGCTGTTTTTTTTAATATCTACGGTAATGTGTATTTTATCAAAACACCGGTACTGAAAAATTTCTCTAACTTACAAATTTTTCTTGAATATTGCTAAGCCCGAGATGATAACGACTTTTTACTATAATTTTTTTAGTGTTAATTTTGCTAATGTGACATTTTATATGTAGAATGACCGTCTTATGATCGGGCAATACGTAACTTTATTTGGGGACGTTATCAGCCATGTAAATATATCTGCTGTAAAATCAGAGGACGGTGGCGACTATGAATGCAAAGCAACTTCAAAGGCTGGAGAATCATCCCATTCAGCAAGATTAAATATTTACGGTAAGTAATATTGTATCAAAATATTATAAAGATGGTTCAAAAATAAAGAAGAGCAGGTTGTATACTCATCGTACGGGAGAAGGAGCTTATTTTCGAGAAATAAGGAAACATGTAAGGTTAAAGTTATAGGTATTTTTAGTTAAGATGATAAAGGACACTTTTATCTGCAAGAATGGATAAGAATAATGCATTTAAAAAAGGAAATATGAGAGAAAGCACTTTGATTTTTTTTAAATACAAATTTGATATTGTATACATATTCATTCCCAACTGTGCAATTTAGTTTTGTTAGTATTTTAAACGCAACACATCCCATATAACGAAATATAGATTCAAAGCTATTAAAAATTAAGTTGTGGACAGAATCCCTAAGACAGAAATCCCGAAAACCTAAAATCTAAGTCATCCAAAATACCGAAAAATGAAAATCCCGAAAATCCAGAATCCTGAAATTTCAAAAGCACGAAAAGCCAGAATCTCGTAATTCCAAAATCTCGAAGAAGAAACAATTTTTCGAACTTTCTTTTTCGGTATTAGTATAAATGTTACAATGCTCACTTTTGGACCAGAGTGTGCACATTTATCGATATAAAAATTGGGAATTAAATTAAGCTTTTGGTAGAAATTATTTTCATTCACGCTGAGCAGAAATGCATTTGTCCATTCTTTTATCCCCATTAACCAGTGAGCAACGTAATATAAGGCGAGTTTTGATTGGAATTAAAATTATAAACTACTAGCAAACCCGGTGAACTCCGTTTCGCCACCAGATGGCTTCGTTTTTGTAACATTTCGTTTGGGGATTAAAAGAAAGGAAACATTTTATTTCATTTCACAACAGTAATGAATTCATTTCGATTACAAAAATGAAGTGTAATTTAGTTGAACTTCTCTAAGTAAAAAATGAAAGTGAATCCAAAGTAAATACTGAATCGAAGCGTCATACTTGTCCGCAAAATTTACGTTTCATTGAAGTGCTCTTTGGTAAACCACATTTTTTTGTTTTTTAGTCTAACGTTAACACAAACAAAGCGGATGGTTTCCCAACTCGTGAACACGCAACGTACATATAGCTGCCCATGTGAAAAACAATGATTTTCTAAATTTATTCCGCAAACACTAAGCGATTGGCCTTGAAATCGTTTGAAGTCAAACGGAAGATCAGTCGGAATCATTGGTATTCGAGGAATACATACATTTTCACCTGCGTACTTTCCGTTAATAATGGTTGCCTCAATCAAATTCGGCATAAGTCTTTTCACCGCAAGTCGAGTAGGTACCGTTGCAAAGTCGCGATGGATTCAAATTACGCAATATCATAATAACTGAACCAACTTTGAGTTGCAAGTTATGTGGTGGAAATCCTGATATCTCCAGGGAGTTCAAAAACTCCGTTGGATAATTTACTACATCATCGGGATTTGTTATGGAATCAACGGATTTGTATGTCACCATCGCATCAACTGGCACTTTTCCATTTTCAACAGCTAACAATTGTTTGGAAAATTGTGCAGCACTTTGATCATTTTGAAGTTGAACTCTCATATTAGTTTTTAGCGATAATGTGTTTACGTTATTTACACAAAAGTGGTGCCTTCAGGCAAGCATTCAATTCATCTGCAGGCATTCCACGGGGAATTACTGGCAACGTCTGCCTGAAATCGCCTGCCAACAATATCATCAAGCCGCCAAAGATGTTCTTACTTCGTCGATGATCCTTCAGTGTGAAGTTAAGTGCTTCAAGTGATTTCTTATGTGCCATTGTGCACTCATCCCAAACAATGAGCTTGCAATGCATCAACAATTTTCCCATTGCACTGGATCGGGAAATATTGCATGTTGGAGTATCAATTGCGTTTAAATTTAATGGCAACTTAAGCGCAGAATGTGCAGTACGACCGCCATCTAGAAGAGTTGCCGCAATTTCGGATGATGCTAACGCCAATGTCACATCTTGATCGAAAAGTGGCCAAAATCAATGAAATGACAAATGTTTTCCCTGTTCCTCCAGGTGCCTCCAGGAAGAATAGACCACCAATATTATTGTCCAGCGCTTGCATTAATGTTTCGTATACTTGTTTTTGCTGTTCATTCAGCAACGGCACATTATTTCGAACGAATTCCTGCAATGTATCAACATTGTATTGCAGCTCTCGGTTTAATTCTTGGTTCAATGCATCGTGCATCGATCGATTTGTCATTCCTGCTTCAATTTGTTTGCAATAGTCAAGGATTGATCCTCAATCAGAATCATTCCCTCATTGTAGATTTCATATGTTATTTAAAGTCGATATCTCTGACGTTTCTATAGATATGGTTGACTAAAAAAGGTTCCCAAAATTAAGCTTTGGTTTAGAATATAGGGCCCTTGAAACGTAAAAAAAATTTCAATTCCACAAATCTTTACTTCTTCCATTGTGCTTTAGTAATTTTCTTTACTTTTACAATAGCTTTCTATGGGAAGCTAAACGGAGTTCACCGTTTTTCTGTTGACATTTTTCCTGAATTTTGTCTGCTATAAACCTCACGGAGCCCGAGACCTTTCCAACGAATGCAAAACCGTTGCAAAGTCGCGATGGATTCAAATTACGCAATATCATAATAACTGAACCAACTTTGAGTTGCAAGTTATGTGGTGGAAATCCTGATATCTCCAGGGAGTTCAAAAACTCCGTTGGATAATTTACTACATCATCGGGATTTGTTATGGAATCAACGGATTCGTATGTCACCATCGCATCAACTGGCACTTTTCCATTTTCAACAGCTAACAATTGTTTGGAAAATTGTGCAGCACTTTGATCATTTTGAAGTTGAACTCTCATATTAGTTTTTAGCGATAATGTGTTTACGTTATTCCACAAAAGTGGTGCCTTCAGGCAAGCATTCAATTCATCTGCAGGCATTCCACGGGGAATTACTGGCAACGTCTGCCTGAAATCGCCTGCCAACAATATCATCAAGCCGCCAAAGATGTTCTTACTTCGTCGATGATCCTTCAGTGTGAAGTTAAGTGCTTCAAGTGATTTCTTATGTGCCATTGTGCACTCATCCCAAACAATGAGTTTGCAATGCATCAACAATTTTCCCATTGCACTGGATCGGGAAATATTGCATGTTGGAGTATCAATTGTGTTTAAATTTAATGGCAACTTAAGCGCAGAATGTGCAGTACGACCGCCATCTAGAAGAGTTGCCGCAATTTCGGATGATGCTAACGCCAATGTCACATCTTGATCGAAAAGTGGCCAAAATCAATGAAATGACAAATGTTTTCCCTGTTCCTCCAGGTGCCTCCAGGAAGAATAGACCACCAATATTATTGTCCAGCGCTTGCATTAATGTTTCGTATACTTGTTTTTGCTGTTCATTCAGCAACGGCACATTATTTCGAACGAATTCCTGCAATGTATCAACATTGTATTGCAGCTCTCGGTTTAATTCTTGGTTCAATGCATCGTGCATCGATCGATTTGTCATTCCTGCTTCAATTTGTTTGCAATAGTCAAGGATTGATCCTCAATCAGAATCATTCCCTCATTGTAGATTTCATATGTTATTTAAAGTCGATATCTCTGACGTTTCTATAGATATGGTTGACTAAAAAAGGTTCCCAAAATTAAGCTTTGGTTTAGAATATAGGGCCCTTGAAACGTAAAAAAAATTTCAATTCCACAAATCTTTACTTCTTCCATTGTGCTTTAGTAATTTTCTTTACTTTTACAATAGCTTTCTATGGGAAGCTAAACGGAGTTCACCGTTTTTCTGTTGACATTTTTCCTGAATTTTGTCTGCTATAAACCTCACGGAGCCCGAGACCTTTCCAACGAATGCAAAACCGTGGAAATTGGTTCGTGCGTTCTGGAGTTATAGCGTCAGGAAGGAAAACCCGACTTATTTTTATATAGTAGATAAAATAAATCGATGACAATTTTGCTTGTGAAATTTTCTGGTCGCTTCCAGCTCCAGTTGAGTAAGAAATGTGGAATTTCAATAACTGCATGTTTTTGGGCTAAATTTAAAAAATATATAAAAAGAAAATTTTCGGAAAAGCTAGTTTTCCGACATTTGGCATAGTTGGATCAGTTTTTTCGGAATACCGATTTCTTATGCTATTATATGTGGCTTTGAAGTCGATGAAAAGATGAGGACATGCATCGCCTTGAATTTCATTGGCCTTTTCCAGGAGTTTTCTTGATGTGCATATTTGGTCTATCACTGATCGGCTTGGTCTGAAACCACAACAAGAAAGTTTTAAGACGCTCAAATAGAACGTTCTTTATGATCTTGTAAGGAATATTAAGGAGAGATATGCTTAGTAGCTCTATATAAGGACACTAATTTCAGTTCTGAAAATGTATACAAATGAATACCGCACTTACTCTTTTAATTTATAGTAAGCTATAGTTTTATACGTTTTTATCTGGCTATAAGATCGAAGTAATAAAAATGAATTTAAAAAACCTGTGTGTTGTCTATACAAAACTTTGAATTTTAAATGTTAAATAAACGATAAGAACTGCAGATTTATTTTTTATATTATATTTCCTCTTTTTATACCGATTTAAAAGAAAATGTGATGGGATGTTACAATGCCTGGCCATTAGGTGCTTAGTATTAGAAAATAAGGGTTCCATTAGCTCCATCTGTTATTTACAAAAATTCAGCCAAATTATTCTTTTCGTTTCTGATAATACAATTATTTCCTAAATAAATCTAAGTTTCCTTTACCGATTGCACTTTCAAATTCACTTTTCTTTATATTCAGATGCACTTCTTTTTCGTTGACATTTCTGGAACTAATCCTTCTTCGTTTGGATTTATGATCCGGCAAATTTGTGTCCTTTAGATATCTATGATTGACTGTTTCTTCCAAAGAAGCATTATTTACAATTAGAGTTATCAAATTCCAAATTTTGTTCTGGGTTTCACTAACAGAAACTTCGCGACAATTCAACGATCTTTCCGTGTTTGCAAAATTTGGGTGGTCTGTCGTCTGTCGTGACCAAACCAATTTTAACAAACTTTATTTTATTTTATGAGTGGTAGTACTCGAAGTGGCGAACAAGATATTTTTAACTCTATCTGAGATTAAGTTTCTCAACACTGGATAACCTTTTCAAGATTGATTGCCTGCAAAAAGGCTCGGATAAACATTCCAATGGATAGTAATTGTTTTGTGGTTTATTTTATGATTTATTTCTTTCGCAGAAAGGGGTAGGGCCTTAACTAAAATTATGTTTTAATCACAATTTAGTTTGTAAATATGCAACCTGAAATCGTTACAACTTTCTTCGACAAGTTTAATCTTCTTGCTTTGTAAAGGGCGAAGCGTATTTAAAAAAAAGTAAACTTTCAAGAAATAAAATGAGCAGAGATCAATCGCATTTAAATACATTTTCAATTCATTCCGATAGTTCTTTTAATGTTATTATTTTCAAACCCGGTTATATTAATAAGTCAAGTAGTTGAAATTGTGTCTCGGAACTTTTACTTGACATCTTAATTTTAAAATAAAAATTGAAAAACAATTTAGCTTGTTTTTACATTATTAAAATCAATTATTTTATTTTATTTGACTTTACTTTGTTCTAATAAAGGAATGCCGTACGTCCGCCCCATGCCGCCAATATCAGCTGTTGCTGGAAAACCGTTTTTTCTCAGGTGCCCTGTAGCTGGATATCCAATCGAAAGTATAACTTTAGAAAAGGGTGAGTTGTTTTATGTTTATATGATACAAATACGGAATGGCTGTTATTGTGACAATAAAAAGCAGATATTTCTAGCGGACTTGTGCAACGTTTATTTATAAAGGATATTTTTGTATAGTGCATTCTATTTTGGAAATTTCTCCCGAATAAGATGTTAAACCTTTTCGTCCCACTCATGTTTTTAATGTTTTTTTCTTTTCTGGCGAAGGATACAGATGTGGCTACATAAAAAGTGCAGTTATATTTGTAATGTTGAGGTTCTTGGAGATTTTTAATAATTGTTTCCGTTCTGGTTCCAAAGGGTTAAGACTCAGTGAATTTGATAATTTCGAAAGATTAATTAAAATTTAAAAATAGTTAAGCACATGCCTGATGTCTATATGAAAGCATATTGTTTCCACAGAAATATTTAAATTGGTCGCCTAGAAGCCAATGGGGAAAATGATGCTGAATTTGAATTCATAATTGACCAGAAGCACTTACAATCAAACATTTGAAATATAAATTGTAATATAAAACCGAATTTCACTAATAAAATGTGCACAAAGAGTTTGTCATTTTCATATAATTTTGGCCTTAGAGCTTTCACTACTGCACTGGTCTAGCTTAAAAGTATAACTTTGGCGAAATTCACAAGATAAACATTTTGCATGTTATTATATATTTATATATATTATTTTTTTTTACCTGTTTCATTAAAGATGGTGTAAAACTTCCAACAAACATTTGACAGAGGATTCAAAATGGCACTTTATCAATAGATAACGTTCAAAAAACTGCTGACCAAGGAACATATACCTGCATCGCTCGTAACAAACATAATTATACATCACAACGTACAGTTGAAATAAAAGTTCTCGGTAAGTTATTCAAATTTAAAACTTAATTTTTTTAAGCATTCAAATTCACCGAAAACATACATTTTATAGTGCTTCCTGGCGGAAATAATTCGTCATCTGTTGCACGCTAAATACACTTACTGAGGCAAAACACATGGTGTCAATTTTATATTTGCGTCGTGTTTCTTGCACGTCAGAGAGGATTGTCCGAAGAATCGATTAAGAAAAGTTAAACCATTTTTTAGTTAAAAATCAATCAAATAAAAAATAAATTAGGTGGTGCAACAGTCCGTTAAGAACTAGATCCTAGTGACTTACAACTCTCAACCATTCCTGTGTGCGAGTAATGTTGTCAGGGATGGAAGGGACCTAAAGTTGAAAGCCGAATCCAAACGGCTAATTTGAGAAAGCACTTTTCATGACAAGAATTACTCTTGGAGAAATTGTCAATTCCTCGCAAGAGGCAGTACCCTTGAAAAAAAACTTTAGATGGCACAGGCAGGGATCGAACCCAAGACCTCTGGCATGACAGTTTAACGCAGTAACCATCTTGCTACGGGTAACTCATCATATAAATCAATTACATATCACTTATATAGTAGACTATTCAGTTGACTTAAAATAAAACACGTCTTAACTCCTTGGCTTCCAAATTTCAACTGACTTTTATTCAAACTTTATTCTTAAGACTAGGGTGAACAATATTTTAAACAAAGAGAAAAAGAGAATAGTATATAATAACAGAAATAACGATCGGTAGGGGAAATTATATAAAGCAAAAATAACGTTCGGTTTAAGGTATTTTATATAATGACAATATAACGATAGACACTGATAGCATGCGATATCTTAACATACATATATATAACTACTACAATTCGGTCATCCTGACCTTATAGATCACCTGATCTTATTTATTTTTACCATTTTTCTTTTTATCATTTTTACTTAACCAAGGTTTCATGTTACCGACTGCCCACACTCCCTGATAAGGCAACCTCGTCTGTTGAAAACCTTCCACGTCTTTGAGTATATATCTATCATTTCGTAGTACTTTTGTGACCTGATAAGGTCCTCGGAACTTTGGTATTAACTTCTTGGATGCACCAAAACCGGATGCGAATCAAAATTCTTTACCATAACATAATCTCCCGTTTTACAATTGTTTGGTTTACATCTTTTTTTATCCACGTATCGTTTGTTATATGCCTGAGAATGTTGTTGCTCTACAATTGCTTTTTGTCTTATCTTCCTAAGATCCCGTTTTATTTCTAACCCTTCAGTTTCTATCAATTTATCCTTAAGCTCATCTGACAACTTCCCTTTTTGATCTGCTCCAAACAGCATCATACTTGGATGCTGCTTTATCGTTCGATTGACCGTATTGTTAAATGTATGTTCTACCTTTTCCAAAACGTGATCCCAAAAAACTCCCTCTTCCGGTTTTACTAACTTGGCTAACATTGGCCCTAAACTCCTATTTACCCTTTCCACCTGACCATTCGCTTGTGGCGATCCTGTTGCAACTTTTACATGTTGAACACTTCTATCTGAAAGAAATTCTTTAAACTCAACTGAAGTGAAACAACTCCCCCTATCTGAAACTATACACTTCGGTACGCTGTACGCTCTAAAATAATCTATTAACGCTTTTATGACTTCTTTCGTGTTTGTCGTTTTCGTAGGATATAATCTCACAAACTTAGTGAAAGCATCTATGACTACTAACACATACTTTTTAACTGACCTTGAATTGTCTACTGGTCCATAATGGTCTATATGTACGACTTCGAACGGTATATTACCCTTAGGAATGTTGTGAAGAAAACCTTCCTCTTTACCTTGTTTGGCTGAATAAACGATACACTTCAAACAATTTTTAGTGTGCGATCCTATTTTCTCTCTCATTTTTGGGAACCATTAACTCTTTGAAATCAATTCAGCAACTTTATCGGTACCTACATGAACCTCATCATGATATTTATATAGAACATGATCAATCATTTCTTCCGGTACTAAAAACACAACTGTACCATCAATCTTTTTCTGATATATCACTCCGTTTCTCATTTCATATGACCTATGCTCCGCTTTTTCTAACATTTCTTTAATTTTAACAATTTTACTATCTTTATTTTGACAAATAATCAAATTTTCTTCAAACGTATTCGTTTCTATCGTTAAAACATTCGTCGACCTACTTAAAGCATCTACATGTTGCATTCGGGTACCTGCCCGATGTTCTAACTCGAAATCATAATTTTGTAATTCTAACGCCCATCTAGAAATTCTTGGGTTAAGTTCTTCTTTGTTTAGTGTCATCGTCAACGAATTACAATCAGTGACTATTTTAAAACGTTTGCCCTGTAAGTAAAATCTAAATCTGTTTAATGCATATACTATTGCTAGTGTTTCTAACTCAAAGCTATGAAATTTTGCTTCCGAATCAGTCGTTCTTCTGGAATAATAAAAAACTGGGTGAAACTTTCCATCCTGTTTTCTTTGAAGTAGTATAGCTCCGAACCCTATAGCACTTGCATCACAATGCAACTCTGTCTCGTCCTTAGGACTATAAAGTGCTAAGACTGGAGTCTCGATCAATTTCTTTTTTAGTAACTCGAAAGATTTCAATTGTTCTTCCCCAAAACTGAATTTCTTATCTTTTCTTATCAAGTCGTACAGTGGTTTTGTAATTCTTGAAAAATCTTTAACAAATCTACGAAAATATGAACACAACCCCAAAAAACTTTGAACAGTGTGAGCTTTCTGCGGAATTGGAAAATTCTTTATTGCCTCAATACCCTTGTCATCAGCCTGTATTCCCTCTCCCGTTATCGTAAAACCTAAATACCTTACTTTACTTTGTAAAAACACGCATTTGTCTATCCTCAATTCCAATCTGTTTGGTTTCATTCTACTAAAAACTTCCTTCAGTATCCTAAAATGGTCTTCGTAAGTATTTGTTGCTATCATTATGTCATCTAAACAAATTATAAGCTCGTCTCTTTTTACCATGTCTGAAAAAATTCTATTTATGTGTCTTTGAAAAGTTGACTTTGCATTTTTTAAGCCAAACGGCATCCTTAAAAACTCATATTGTCCCAATGGTGTTATGAAAGATGTATATTTTACGGAGTCTTCATGCATATACACGTGAAACAAACCATTTCTTAAATCTAGTTTTGAAAAAATCGTTTTACCCGCCAATCGGTCTAATAAATCATCAATTATCGGTATTGGATAACTATCCTTCGCTGTGATGTGACCTTATTTAACGTTCGAAAATCTATGCAAATTCTAACATCTCCTGTTTTCTTCCTAACCAATACTATCGGTGAAACGTATTCTGACTCACTTTCTCTTATATAGCCTTTGCTTAAATATTCGTCCAATAATAAACTGAGTTTACCCTTCTCAGCATACGATAACCTACGTGGACGACAGTGAAAAGGTTTGACGTTATTTAACACTAAATTCATTTTTGTTATTACCAATAATAATAATAATAAATAATTTTGTTTGTATAACTCAATCATTCTTTTTTTAGTTTTATAACAAACTTTTTCATCGATTTCTAAATTTAATTTTTCATTAATATCATTTTCTATGTCTATTGACATCAGTTGTCTTTCAAAATTTGTTTCACTATCAGTATTTATTAATTTATCATTTTCATTCTCATTTTTTATAAATTCGGAAACTAATTTAAACTTTCCTTTTTTCTAAAAAATCCCTTCCTAAGATTACCTCATATCCAGTCGCACTGTCATCTATAACCATCAGTTCAACTTTAATTTCAAGGTCTTTAAAAATAACTAAAAATAACGACACATGGCAACATTCCGTGTATTACCAATTTACTCTTATTTATTCCAAAATAATTTTTTTGTTTTACACAGTCACAAAATTCATATTTCAAATTGGGTGGCACCCGACTGTCTAACCATACTGATGGGACTACCCGAATCTATGAGGCAATCTAAAGGAATTTTTTCTTTATTATTTGTAAAACAAAAATCTTAACATCTTACATAATCGCTGGAATCATCGCTCTCTGCTAATTGGTGTACTGCTGTAGCTGACTTTCGCTGGGGACAAGCAGCAACTATGTGGCCTTTTTCACCACAGGCATAACACGATCCATACTCCCTTTTCGGTTTTCTGCAAACATTCGCCATATGCCCCACGGAATTGCAGTTATAACACCGGACTTCAATACGTGGGGTTACTTTTGTCGATCTTGTTGCCGCTCCCATAGACATCGTTGCTGCTCCCATAGACGTTGTTGCCGCTCCTGTTGACACACCCGTTGCTCTTTGCATCACTCCTATCTGCACTCCCGTTGTCGCTCCTATCTTCTGTTGAATTTCTTTCACGTTTTGTTGTATCTTCTGGAAGGATTTATACATCCCAGCCTTTGTTGTGAAATTGCTGAGATGGGCATAAATTCGTAAATTGTCGTCAGAAAACCCTTCTATCACGTACTCCACCAATTCTTCTTCATCCATTTCCAATCCAGTTGCTAGTTTTATTTTATCCGCAAAATAATCATCAAAACTTTCTGTTGCTTTCCATTTCTTCTCTTCGAAGCGCTTCCTCACCACCATCCGATTTTCCTTTTTGTCGAACTTCTCTTTTAAATCTTTGCACAACAGCTCGACAGACGCGCGCAAAAAATCTGGTTGTGCACACAACCACTCTTCAGCCTTTCCTCTCATTTTAGACACCATCAATGTTCGCAACATGTCTTCTTTCACTCGGTATATCCCTTTCACATTCTGCAGTTGTGTCAGCCATACATTGACATTCGTATCTCCATCATAGTCCGGTACCATCTCTTTATAAATAGCAAACTGTTGTCCTCTCCTGTTGTCTTCGCTTGTTGTCGTTCCCGTTGTCGATCTTTCTATGTTTACTTGTGCCATCTGTCTTAACATCTCGTTTTCTCTTGCCATCAGCTCCTTTTCTCTCTTTAGTAATTCAATCTTCCGTCGCAAATACTCGTTGTCTATCTGTTTTCTTGTCGCTTCACTCTCGTCTATAGCACCACCCTCCTCTCCGTCGCTGTCGCTCTCTTGCACATTTTCTTCTTCGTCATCACCGTCGTTGTTTGGCAATTCCTTTTCTCCTGCACTCATCGATAATTTTGCTGGTGCCTCGCCTCACCTCGTTGCTGTGGTGGTATTTCGCTTAAGCGAACAGCCAATGTTGATTTTGTTCCGGAACTCGATTTACCCAAACGTTGTAGCCACTCACGCAGCTGAGCAGCTGTATAGTCTGATACACTAATTGCGTTCTCCATTACAACACAACGAGAAGACAGAGAACAAAGAACTAAGTGAAAAAAAAAAATGACTAAATATTCCGCACAGTAAATGTTTCTTCTCTTTCTTTCTTTGGGAGTGTGTGCACTTTTGGTGGTTGTTTTGTGTTATATACATACACAGCCGATGAACTGACGCTTGTCTCGTGCCGTATAACAAGGCGAGAAAAAGGCAACAAACAACAAAAAAAAAAAAACTTATTCGCGCACAATTTAAATTGTTTTTTTTTTTAAATAATTGACGCGATGGGCAATAAACGGATATTCTTATCCCACTTCTGAAAATTATAGTAGACTATTCAGTTGACTTAAAATAAAACAGGTCTTAACTCCTTGGCTTCCAAATTTCAACTGACTTTTATTCAAACTTTATTCTTAAGACTAGACTAGGGTGAACAATATTTTAAACAAAGAGGAAAAGAGAATAGTATATAATAACAGAAATAACGATCGGTAGGGGAAATTATATAAAGCAAGAATAACGTTCGGTTTAAGGTATTTTATATAATGACAATATAACAATATAACGATAGACACTGATAGCATGCGATATCTTAACATACATATACATATATAACTACTACACTTATTCCTTCCAATAATTGATATCGTTGCAACCAGTTATAGCTAGCCTTAAGCCCATGCCATTGATATATACGAGTACATATACATTAACTGTACATACTATATGTATACATAAAACTTTGTCTTTTGGCATCTGCCTAATGCACTTTTCCAACAAAAAAAAACACTAGGGTGTGTGAATTATTTTAAGTTTTTTTCGCAATGAAAAAGCAAATTTTATTACTTTAAGATTAAGTAAAGCTATCTTTCTACCCTTGCTCAGAATTTGGCTTTATAAATTGTTTAAAATCACACTTTTCCATTCATTCGTTAGTCGTTTGTCGCTCTCATGTGAATAGTGCCTAACCTAACCTTAACCTTACCTTACCTTACATATTAAATATATGCATTATTTAAAGGTTTTGTAGAAGATATTAAGTTAAAAAAAAACTTGTTTATATCAGAAGCACAATTTTGATCATATAAAATTACAAATTTTACGCATCTTAATTCAAAATTCAACTTAATAAATCATAAAAATAAAATTTAAGACCAAAATGTAAATTTCTTAAAACATCTTTTTTGGCATAAGCTCAGTATGACGGAGTTTAGTTTAAAGGAGCGTAGATTAGCAAAATTCATTCGTATTTAAAAAAAAAAAGTTAATGAAAATTGTTATATGTATGTATATACAAAAATTTATGAATATTCATATCATCAAGGAATATAAAGTTTCCAAAAATATTATATGCATCTGATAATAAAATCCAACTGTTGAAGTTATTTTAAGAAAAGAGAAAATGATCTCTTTAAAAAGTTACGTTGGGCACCCTTCATTAAAGGGATTATGACTGAGTCCCTTAAATCAAGTTAGGCTTAAGTGTTTTCAACATCATCATCATAAATAATTAATTATCTAGAATCGAAATAAGATATTTTGTAATTTATAATTGATTTGAAAATTAAATATTTCAACATTTACTTTTAACGTTATTCTTTAAACATTAAATTAATTAAACTAACACAGTTATTATTATCTTCTCTTCCTTTTGCTTATGAAATTAACAAAATTAAAACAACGCACTTCTTGATGTCTATCATAATGCACCTTGTTTGAATGTATCAATGATCAATTAACTGCTTGGCACTGTATGAAAAATTATGCACATTCACAACTGAAAATATGCACCTTCTGCACAAAAATATTAAAATTTGTGGTAATTAATTTTGTACTAATGATTTTTTTTGTTTTTGTTTAATTTATAATTGGTATATATTTAATTGTATAAAAAGTCCCACCGAAAATCACACCTTTTTCCTTTGCCCGCGATTTGAATGTTGGCGATCGTACAAGCATTCAGTGCGTCATCGGAACTGGCGATTTGCCATTGACGTTTACATGGCTGAAAGATGGCCAGCAACTACTACCGCATGGAAGTACGAGTGTGTCACAATTTGGAGGCAGTTCCGGTAATGATGGTGCCCAAGTTTCATTTCAAAATGCTGCTAGAAATTTGGATGATAGTGTGTCAAATCCTATTGATAGGGTTAGTTACGATGACGGAGTTGTGGTGACGATACGCCAAAATGATGATTTCACTAGTGCGCTAAGTATAACGAGTGTGACACAGTCTCAAGGTGGTACATACACTTGTAGAGTACAAAACAATGCGGCAACTGTATCTCATTCGGCACAGCTTCGAGTCAATGGTAAACAAAGTGTAGAAAAAGCCGATTTAAAGTATATCATTATCTAAGGCCAGTCGGTAGTGACGTAAGGTTTACTTATTAAATGCAAAGTTTTATGTTTTAAGTGATAATCTGCCGACAAGTGTTTCTTTATTTTTCATTTTTTGAACCAGCTTTCATGCCAGTTCACTACATTTTCAAAAGTGACTAACAAAATAATTTAATTTCTATAACTTTGTAAAGAAAAATATCTGTAGACTGGCCAAAATTAAAAAAATTTAAATTCGAATATACTCATGGTGACGTGAAATAGTACCAAATGAAATAACACCAAATTTCAAATTTGGCCTTATTTCGTTGTTCAAAACGAAATAAAACCAATAAACATACAAAACACGCAAAAATGGTTGATTTATTGTCTAGAATAGCTACTTTTGCTAAAAAGTTTTTTTTGAATTGATAGCACGGGGCGTACTAACAGCTAGGTATGTAAGGGGGGGCATGCTGCCCCCCTGCAACCCCCCTGCTTGCGATCACTATAGGATTTGGGGTGGGTGCAAGTTTGGGTATATGCAAAGAACTTTTGCATTTGAGCAAAGCAAGTATGGCTCACAGTTATGAAAGAATCACAACGCATTCGTGTTCTTTGCATATACCCAAACTCGCACCCACCCCAAATCCTATAGTGATCCCAAGCAGGGGGGTTGCAGGGGGCAGCATGCCCCCTTACATACCTAGCTGTTAGTATACGCCGCGCCATGCTATCAATTCAAAAAAACTTGTTTTAGGCTCCAATTTCAAAAATTTCAATCGAGCAAAAAGTATCTGTCATTTTTCAACTAGAGAGAGAAAACAAAAGATAATTTTACTTTATGTTTTTTTCTAATTCTGCAAAGTTTTAAATCGAAGCAATGCCAAATTGCTATTATTTCGTTTTCTAAAGCGAAATAAACCCAAATTGAAAATTTGGCCTTATTTCGTTTTCAAAAACGAAATAATGCCAAATTTTTTGAATTTGGCTTTATTTCATTTGAAAATTACCAAAAAAAAATATTTTAATTTACCTAATTACTTTTTCCTTGTTTGAGCATTACTTACTTACTTACTTAAGGTGGCGCTACAGTCCGGGGCGGACCTGGGCCTCAACCAACATGCGTCTCCAGCCAGCTCGGTCCCTAGCTAGCTGTCTCCAGTTTCGCACGCCAAGTTGGTTGAGGTCCTCACCCACCTGAGTGCGCCACCTGAGTCGCGGTCTTCCTCTACTGCGCCGTCCCTCGGTATTGGATTCGAAGACCTTCCGGGCTGGAGCGTTGATGTCCATTCGCTCTACATGACCCAGCCATCTAAGCCGTTGGACTTTTATTCTGCTAACTAGGTCAGTGTCGCTGTACAGCCCGTACAGTTCGTCGTTATATCTTCTCCTCCATTCTCCATCTATACGTACGGGACCAAAAATCACCCGAAGAATTTTTCTCTCGAAGCATCCTAAGACGTTCTCATCTTTCTTTGACAGGGTCCAGGCCTCAGCGCCATAAATGAGAACCGGGATGATGAGTGTCTTATAGATGGTGATTTTAGATGCTTGAGAGAGGACTTTACTTCTCAATTGCCTTCTAAGTCCAAAGAAGCAGCGATTTGCAAGAGTTATTCTTCGTTTGATTTCAGCGCTGGTGTCGTTGCCTGTGTTTATAGCGGTGCCTAGGTAGACAAAGTCCTTAACTACCTCGAAGTTATAGCTGTCCATGGTGACGTTTTGTCCAAGACGTCGTTGTTCAATGTCCTTTTTTGATGACAGCATATACTTGGTCTTGCCCTCATTGACCACTAAACCCATCTTCTTCGCTTCCGTCGCAATGCTCAAAAACGCTCCACTGACATCACGCTTTGATCTTCCAATTATGTCAATATCATCTGCGTATCCGAGTAATTGGATGGACCTTTGGAAGATTGTGCCTCTAGTGTTGACGGTTGAGTTTTGCACAATTCTTTCCAGAACGATGTTGAAGAAGTCGCATGACAGTGCATCGCCTTGTCTAAAACCTTTTCTGACATCAAATGCATCGGTGAGATCTTTTCCGACCTTGATGGAGCAGCGTGCATTCTCCATCGTCATTCTGCACAAACGGATAAGTTTGACAGGGATGCCAAAACTAGACATTGCTCTGTAGAGCTCTTCCCTATGGATGCTGTCATACGCGGCTTTAAAATCGATAAAGAGATGGTGGGTATCGATTTGAAGCTCCTGGGTTTTTTCCAAGATCTGCCGTAATGTGAATATTTGGTCGATAGTGGACTTTCCTGGTCTGAAGCCACACTGATAAGGCCTATCAGGTTGTTGACGAACGGCTTCAGACGTTCACATAGTACGGCAGAAAGGATCTTATATGCAATGTTAAGGAGACTGATCCCTCTGTAGTTGGCGCAATTTAAAGGGTCTCCTTTTTTATGTATCGGACAAACTATGCTGAGATTCCACTCATCGGGCATGTTTTCTTCCGACCATATTTTGCAGATGAGTTGGTGCATGCTCCCTACCAAGTCATCGCCTGCTGCTTTAAATAGTTCGGCAGCTATGCCGTCAGCTCCAGCAGCTTTGTTTGACTTCAGTTTAGATATAGCTATCTTCACTTCGTCTAGGTCGGGTAGGCGGAATTGTTGATCTGCGTCGCCTAAGTTGAGTGGTTCTACCTCCCTTACAGCGGGATTCGGTTCGTCATCGCCGTTATATAATTTGGAGAAGTGGTCTTTCCATATTCTCAACATAGACTGCGGTTCTACTACGATGTTCCCCTGATCGTCTTTACAGGCTTCGGTTCGTGGCTGGTACCCTTGGGAGTTCTTTTTTACCTTTTGGTAAAATTTACGAACCTCATTCCTGTTGTAACATCCCTCTATCTCCTCGATCGCGCGCTTCTCGTGCTCTCTTTTTTCCATCTAAGAAGCCGGTGTTCCTCTCTCCTCCTCTGCTCGTAGAGCTCGCGAGCAGCTCTGGTCTTTCTGTGCAGGGCCGTTTTGTATGCCTCTTGCTTCGCTGCGTGCGCTTGCCGGCATTCGTCGTCAAACCAGGGGTTTCGCTGTTGTGGACGTGTGAAACCTAGCACTTCAGAGGCGGCATCTCTGATGGCTGCAAGGCAATGTTGCCACTGGTTTTCAATGCTTAATGCATGCAGCATAGGACTCCTTAAGAGGTTACTAGAGACTCGATCGGAAAAGGACATGGCAGTCTCTTGCGATTGTAGCCGTCTAACGTCGAAACTTCTCACAGTACTTCCTTGTTTTGGCTTGGACCGGGATATCCGTAGCCGTACCTTGGCTACAACGAGGTAGTGGTCCGAGTCAATGTTGGCCCCTCGGAATGTTCGGATATCCTGTATACTGGAGAAGTGTCGTGCGTCGATCGCAATGTGGTCAATCTGGTTGACGGTTGATTGATCAGGAGATTTCCATGTCCCCTTGTGGATATTGAGATGTGTGAACTGCGTACTAGCTACCAGAACGTCTCGCCCCGCAGCGAAATCGATCAGCCTGAATCCGTTGTCGGAGGTGGTGTCGTGCAGGCTGTATCTTCCGATTGTGCCACCAAAGATGTCTTCTCTTCCTAGCTTGGCATTAAAATCTCCTAAGACAATTTTAATGTCATAGCCAGGGCACTGCTCATATGTCTTGTCCAAGAGCTCGAAGAATATGTCTTTGGTGTCTTCATCTTTCTCCTCTGTTGGGGCATGCGCGCATATTAGGCTTATGTTGGCGAATTTAGCCTTGATGCGGATTGTCGTGATGCGCTCGCTCACACTGTTGAAACTCAAGACTTTTTGCCTGAGTCTAGTTCCAACAACAAATCCACACCCAAATAGACGCTGCCTTTGTTCTCGGTAGCAGTCGCCGTAGTATACATCGCAGTCTTTTAGTTTGCGTTTGCCCGGTCCATCCCATCGCACTTCTTGGATGGCGGTAATATCTGCCTTGCAGCAGTTAAGGGCTTCCGCTAATTGTTCGGCTGCACGTGGTCTGTTAAGGGACCTAACATTCCACGTACAGATCCGAAGTTCGTTGTCCTTATTTCGTTTGCTTGGGTTGTCAACAGTGAATCCGTCCGTATCCGAGGCTTGTTGGTGCTTCGCAACTAGAAAATTTTTACGTGGTCAGGAAGTCACCCTGACGGCACAACCCCCAACCTGGAGGGCCAGATCCTTAGTATAACTCCAAGGACGGGGAGCCGGATAAACCGCTCCTTATAGGCCTGGGCTCCGAATAAGTCGTAGAAGCTATATAAGGTGTTCACTAAGTAGTTCAGCCTTACTGGAACTGTAGATGCCACCGTTGATTCCATCTCGAGAATTCGTCCGCTGCCGTCTGGATAAGGAGAGGTGCCTTAGTGGAAACACCTCTCCCCCCCTCTCTCGTTTGCTGCCCCCAACAACTTTCCACTGGGGTTAGAACCCAATCTCCAGTTGAGATACTAGGCACCCGATGTTCACCACGGGGAGGTGAGAGTAGGAGTTGATAGACAGAGGTGGGTTTTGAGAAAAAACCTGTGGACGCTTGTGTCCTCTTGAATGCACATGTCTACCATTTGAACATTAACGTAGTCTTATTTTGATAGTAATATTCGAATATGGATTAAGATAGTATATGTACCTGGGGTAAATTAATTTTTCTTAAATCCAGCTTATTTAAATGCAAAAGAAACTTTGCATGCACCCCATCTTGCACCCACCGCACCTTGCACCCTCGGTGCCGTGCAATAACGCCGAGCGAAATAACGCCGAATTTAAGCACTTCAACCATGTAACCATTTTAAATTATGTTTAAATTGCTTTACACAGTGGTCTGAAAAATATACCAAACATAACAATGCAGTTCTTTGTCCGATTTGCAGGCAAATCGTTGAAAGTACCAAAGGATATATTCTTTATAAATTAAAGCAATATTTTTTTACTCTTGCAAGACCAAGCTCAGCAAAGAGAAGTCAGACGATCGGTATAGAGAAGTCATATGAATTGAAAGTTTCAATATTGATAGTATTAAAAAGTATACACATGATGCCTATGTATGTACATCTACAACATCAAAGTTAATGGTTAAATATTTCAGTTTAATTAAGTACAACATATGAATAAGGTTTTGGAAATGCATGTTTTTTAAGGCAGAGCGCTGCCATTTGTGCCTATAGTATATTTTTTTATTTTTATTCGATCAAATTCTCAAAAAATGCAATCTTAGCTGAAATGTAAATTCTAATCTTAATATTTTTTCTGGTCCATGCCGCTAAATTTGTCTTACCTTAAAAAACATGCATTTCCAAAACCTTATTCGTATGTGGTTATTTAACGGTTTTGAATGAAACTGAAATATTTAATTATTAGCCTTGATGTTGTAGATGTACATAATTAGGTATTAGTTCTATACTTTTTAATTTCTATCAATACTGAAACTTTCACTTCGCGTTACTTCTCTTAACTGATCTTGGTCTTACCAGAATCAAAAAATATAAAAAATTTTGAAACAGAAATAGTAATGTTAACATATTAATAAAATAACAAATTTATTTTAAATGTGAGGAGAAAATGTTTTGTTAGTTCAATTTTATTTTGCAAGAAAAATGAATTATGTATTATTTATTTTGGATAAAATAAAGATTTTGAAAACCAAAGTTTTGTTAAAGGCCAAGGCTTCCTAAAACACTGTTTTTTTTTGTATTTCAAAGTATAGAAAGTGTCGTTTACACCTGGAGAAATCTAGATCTCAATATTTTTGGATTTTTCTAGTAAAAATGCTAGCAAAATCTCAAAATACTTAGATTTGAGGCTGAGATGTAATAAGCATTTTGCATAGGACCAAAAGAGAAATAACGCCGAATGCTAAAATTCGGCGTTATTTCGCTCGGCGTTATTGCACGGCACCTGCACCCTCCCCACCTTGCACCCACTCCTCCTAGCACCCATCCCAAATCCTATAGTGTTCCCAAGCAGGGGGGTTGCAGGTTGTCAGCATGCCCCCCCATCCACATCCCACTGTTGCATACACCCAAACTCGCACACACTTTACTGTTACATACACCCAAACTCGCACCTACCATTGCATTGTTACTATCAAAATAAGACCACTCAAGCAAAAAATAAGAATTAAATTAAAATAGTAGTTGTGGTTATTTTCAGTTTTCTCAAAAACTAAAAGACATAAAATCATCTAGTTTTCAGTTTTTCATCAAAAACAAATAAGAGCAAAAAATTCTGAAATAAAAACAATGGTAGATAATCTTGAAGTATTGACAAATTACACTTTAAACCTTTTTTTAACTTTTTTTTACTCAAATTTAAAATTAAAATCAAAATTAAAATTAAATTTTTCAAAAACTACGCATAGTTTTGACTTGATTTAAAAACTGGCTACTAGAACATAATAGGTCCGTTCGCGTACCCTCCTAAAACAGTCAAATTTTACTACAAAATACGAAATTTAACCAAATCCTGTTCGCGTACTCAAAAATTTCATAGTTTTTCGTAAAAGAGAGCGCTCACGAGAGAGTAAAATATTTCCCCAACCTACGAATTTTAGCCCAAGAAATTTCTTTGGGCTGATTTGTGAAAATTTGATAGAAATTCAAATAAATTAAATAAATTGCTCGCTTTTGCTGTCAGTTCTAATATTTAAAAACAAATTTTCAAAGAACAGCAACAAGACAGTAATATTGTGTGAAAAATTTGTTGTATTCCCGTTCGCTTACTTTTTTGTAGTTTTTTTTTTGGTGAGAGAATTTTACCCCTACTCTTTAAAATATTTCTTTTTACGAATTTTAGTGCAGAAAGTACGCGAACGGACCTAATGTTGGCTTTAAAAAATGTATAAAACCTTACTGTAAGTATTACCGTTATTTTTTAATTATTTTTTTCCATTTTAAATACTATTTTTTTTTAATTGCCTCTTTCGCCTAAACGGGGGGAGATAGACCCCCCCCCTCCCATAGTAAAAAATGCTTGTTTTTAACTGTTCTGTTATAATATCTTGTCGCCTGAGTTATCGTACTCTTGCCTTAAAGTGTCCCGTTGATTATACGTGACTTACTTGTTAGAATTTTAAGTTTTTGTCTGGCAAATTAATTTTGTAAGCTTTGAGTTAACAATATTGGTAAAACTTGGTTAATTAAGTAACGAAAAGAGAAACCTCATTGACTAGAAAAACTTTTTAAAGATTTCTGAAAGTGGCTTTGCTATATTGACATTCATGAAGAAATAATCAAAAAAAAAACATAAAAAACATTGCATGAAAAACTTGA
The DNA here is from genome assembly GCA_920104205.1 of Eupeodes latifasciatus. NCBI lineage: Eukaryota > Metazoa > Arthropoda > Insecta > Diptera > Syrphidae > Eupeodes > Eupeodes latifasciatus. Next base: position 56,289,046 of record OV049927.1, read on the forward strand.
AATTGCCACAACTAATTAACACAAATTTAAAGGCAATATGTAAATATCCAAAATTTTAACAACGACTTATTAATGGCAAATTAACTATCTAATAACGGTCAATTTTGTTTCGCTAAGTTGATACTCATCATCATCACTCAAATACTCAAAATAATGTTGATGCTTGGCAAGTATTATAAATATTAAGTTGAAGATGAACTTCGGTTATTTCAAATCCAGTTGTCTTTGTGCTGGCAGGTATAAAGCCACATCATACAAAGATTTCAGGGCGAGGTTGTTAAGAAGTTTCTACAAAAATGCAGAGGATGTATGGCAAGAGAAGCAACACATTTTCAAAATTCGATATTCAAATAAAAATCAGCCCTTCAATTTTTGTTTGACTTATTTAATAATTATAACTTAAAGTTATTTGCTTGACTTTCGTAGCACAAAAGATAAGATCTAAATTTTATGATCATCCTTTACACAAGAAAATGTTTGTGATTAAATAAAATTGTATGTGTGCATGGATAACTTCAAATAAATAGAGCATTCAGTAAAAATGATCATTACTAGTACTTAGTGTTGCCATTTTATAATATCACCTCCCAATTCAGAGCAATTATTTTTTTAAATTTGTATTTATCTATTTGTTTTTTTTTACCGGATGGGGGTTATTGCAACTTTGCAAAATGGTGAGAGGTTCATAACTTCGCATTTCATATTAATTGTGTACAATTACACTTTCATTAAAGTACTGGTACCAATTATTTATACATTAACTAAATTAATGTATTCAACCAGAATTATTGATTAATATCCATGTCTTAAACGCGTATGTACTCGTACAAACAAACAGTAGTTAAATAAATTAAGCTAATTCATGAAATGATGACATGTGAAACGACATATCAATAACATTTAACCGCATTATTGTCTCGACATCTTAGAAAATGTCATGTTATTAAATACATACATCGATCAACTGCTTAACATTATGTCTTCAAGTAGTATTATGACCAGAAACACTCAAGCCGCAGGATAAAAGACTGGTTTGTGTTCAATGTGGTTCATGTCGGTCATATCAGTTTCATGTCCCCAGATTACTAAAAGTAGAACTACCCACGCTTCAATATGAAGTTCTTAAAATTCCATTCACTACAAAAATTGTAGAAACGAAAAAAAACTGATTTTGTTGATAAATAAAGGTCTTGCCTGTATTTTTTGTATATAAGAGTGTATACTAGTGTTTTTATCATTTTTTACATTTCTAAGGCCGGCCATTCACGACACAAAATAACTGCGCAAATAGGGGTTCGCACATATTGTTTGTGTTGTGAATGGGGTTGTTTGTGCGGTTCCTACAATTGCATGTGTAGAAATCAAAATAATTTAGATATTTGCTCAGGTTCGCGAACTTGAGCAGATATTTTGTGATGTGAATATGAAAATCTGTAGTCTGTACATTTGAAAAAAAAACCCTCAGAAGTTGTTCGAAAGCACGCTTCTCCATGCGTACATACATAATTTTTAAAATCTTCAAAAGTAAACTCTTATTCTCTTAAAAATTTTGTCTGCCCAAGTTTTTGCATTTTTAATACATGCTCTAAGACCACAAACGTTTTCTTTTGTTTGCACATTTTTTGTATTTTTCTTTTCAATGTTGCTATTGCATTGAAAATTAGAGGGCGATTTTATTTATTTTTCGACATGTTCTCTGAAAAAAAACTTTTTTAAAACTGAAAACTGTACAGTTGACTTGTATCGTGTTTTTGTAAAAACTGAGTTGCGTAAAATATCAATTTGAGCGGGTATTTTATGTCTTGAATGGCCGGCCTAACTGTTTGCGTTTTTTAAGTTTATATTATAAAAATACACATAATCGAAAAATATTGTGTCGAAATATTAAATACATCGACGAAGAACTTTTGGAGATTAGTGTTAAGAACAAAGGAAAATTTAAATTTCAATGAAATAAATTATATTTCGTTTCATGAGCTTATGGTTTATTTTTTGTAACTGTTTTTTTTTTTTAACATGACCAACTTGGTCTTCAAAGGGAGAGCAACCTGATATAAAACGGTATAGGGTCAAAGGGGGTAATTGTAAACGATTTTGCATTTTTTTATTTTTGTTCACTTGTAATGTTTAAAACAGCTTAACCATGCAATGTCGAACATTTTTGTTTATGCTACTTAAGTTTGGATTGTATTATCTATCAAAGAGTAGTAATCTTAATGGCGTTTGTTAATTAGTTTTCATAAAATTTGATGTTTACATTTACCCCCCTAATTTTTTAAGTAAACGAGAAAAATGGGGTAAATGAAAACGGTACCAGTCGTCCTACCATTGTGGAAAGGGGTAACCAAGTTCTCTGTCCTTATATATGTATGTAGGTACCTACTAGACCAAGAAAATCATCCTTATCGCAAGGGTAACCAGCACGAGATCTGAAATAAGGCACCTTGCTATAGTGTCCTCCACGTCTGACGAAAGTGCTGGTTTTCTGCCTCTAGATATAATGACAGTAGGATTTTTCCCTTCACCGATACTCTGACGTGTATGATGGAGCTGTGGTTTTTGGTTGATATGTACGTGGCATCTTTTTGATATAAAATATTGTTAGATCAACACCAAAGCCATTGAAAATGAATGTTTACAATTACCCTAAATTGTTCACTTTTACCCCATTTTGGTGTTTACATTTACCCATGATAGGAACATAATGGGGTAATTGTAAACAGCCAATAACTTTTAAATTTTGTTATACAGACAAATAAAAACATGTAGCATGCATTTATACTCATATTTCACTTTCTTTAAGATAAAATTTAACTTACTTCGATCGCCTTTGTTTGTTTTGCAACAATTTTAATTAGCACTGAAAAACTTAAAAACGCAGAAAAACGAAAGACTCATGGAAACGAACAAAACATAAATAACCCTTTGACAGATAAGGCCTTCCACGCGTCAATATGATTTAAATATAATGTCTTTTCAAATAATTTCATGGCATGCTTCAAATTATAAACGGTTTTGAGAAAATTAAGTATGTTTACAATTACCCCTGTTCACAATTACCCCCCTTGACCCTAAATTCAAAATTTATAAAAATCCGGATTCCTTAAATTCGAGAAAACACCTGACCCCACACCAACTCCAAATTCCACAATGTACCCAAGGCATGTGTACAGAATTACCTATGTCTATGAGTCGTAATGCTTTGTGGAAAATAACTAATTCGATCCTATTTAACCTTGCTAAAGTTCAATACATCTCTAATTTATGTCAGTTTGCACCCAACATTACGGCACGTAAATAACAAGTTACAGTTTCCTAGCTTGGGCACACTTCAGTTTTGGGATAAGTGTGAGGTTAAATTATGCTATGCATCTTAGCTTTTTTCCAAGAAAACAACGTTTTTTGATTTTCCTAAATTAGTTCTGTAATTACTTAGTTAGTGGATTATCCCTTTTTTATATTTTGTTGTATACCATACAATATAACAAATAATCTGTTTTAACTATATTTCATCTTTTCCTATTGATACGTGTGTTGAATTTAATAATTAATTTTATTTACGGTTATACGATTTAATTCTTGGTAGGAATGTGTATGGTGAACGACATCGATTGTATCTTTTTTAATTTCATCTTAAAGTTTTTAATTCTAGTTTAATTGTTTTAATTAATATATAATAAGGTTTTGTTGCACATTTTTCCTGTTCCATTTCATTTTTAATTATATCGAAATTACAGAAAAATCATAATTTTATGCAAATAAAATGCACGACTGGGTCTTACGAACTTGTTCATGTATCCAAAGAGTATGTTTAAAAATATTGTTTGTATTTTAAGATTAAAAAATGTACCTGTAAACAAAGTTTGTTTTCAAAAATGTCAACGCCATTTGATTACTCAAAAAAAACTTAGAGCAGTTTGTTTTTTTAATTAATTATGTAACTTAATGATGCAATAGTGCAATATCATCACCCAAATTCCAGAGAATTCATTACTTCATGGTGCAGGTGCCAGCTGCAACCAAATTCTAAGTAATTATGACTTATGATAGCTCATGCCTTTTGTTCTCTTGTTATATTCTTTCGATATTTGATTATAAATACATGTGAAGTTATTTTAGTGCTTTGAGTTGTATTTTACCAATTGACAATAAAGGTTCAGGCAATCTGCCTGAAGAAAAAAATATTTTTTTAAAATAAAACAAAACGTTTTTGTTAACTGGCGCCCGAGCAGCAGGGACAGTGATAGTGTTTAAAACTCTTGATGATCTTAAATTCAAACAAAAAAAAATATACAAGTTAAATTGCAATTATAAAACAAAAGTGAAAAATTAAAAATTACAAAAAAGGAAAAAAAGTGAAAGTTCAAAAAAAAAAAAAAAAAAATGTTTTCTAAGCGAAGAAATAATTAAAGACTTAAAAATAAATCATCAAAAGTGAAACTGGAGAGGCCCCGGAGTCACCTTTAAGAAAAGAAAGGATAAAACGGAAATTGCCATCCTTTTCACCAGAGTTACCCTCACGTGATCCCAGACAACAATTGGAAAAAATAGTAGCAGCTCCCAAGATGATTTTAATCTTGTAAGTTTTATGATAAAATTATTATATTAAAATTGATTTATAAAAAAAGAAGTTGATTTATAAAAAAAAAAGAAGTGAATATTATTAAATAAGAGAAAGATAACAAATAAAATTTAAAAAAAAAAAGAATTATAGAAAAGAAAATTAATTGATTTGAAAGATATTGATACTAAACGTGAAATTTATAAAACTTAAAGAGAATAAATTAAAATTTAAAGAAAGATTATAAATTTAAAAGAAGAAAAAAAAAATAAAGAATTTTTAAATATTATAAAAAAAAGAAATTGAAAGAAATTAATTGATTTAAAACCTATTAAAAGCGAAATTAGAAAAATATAAGTGATTTAATTAAAAAAAAAAAAATTGAAAAAAATATAATTATTGATGAATAAACAGTGACTAGTTTAGAAAGGAAATACATTTATACTTGATTAAAATTAATATAAGATCCGAAAATCATAAATATCAAAAAATTATCTATCTCCCTACTTTCTTGCAAATTTTAATTGCAATATTTAAAGAATGAATCCTAATAATTTAGTCAGACTTCCTCGTGCGGAAAATGTTGTACCAGTTGGTGCACCCCATGCAAACGCAGGACAACCACCCCAAAATGCACACAATGAAGCATTTAACATGAATACTATTACTGAACATGTCAATAGAATAATTAATGATACTCTTACTCGAGAAGGTAGAACTATTCTTCAATCCCTACTTAACCCGAACCTTGATTTTGCAAATGACATAGACCAACCTATTAACATAGGAAATGATAGAAATTTATCAGATTTAGATAAAATCCCAGACGTTGTCAAAAGCCTCCGTGAATTTTCGGGGCAGGCAGGAGAGTTCAGCTCCTGGAAAAAAAGTGTTGATAGAATATTAACAATATACGAACACCTTAAAGGTACACCTAAGTATTACGGAATTTTGAGCGTCATCCGTAATAAGATAGTAGGCCTAGCTGATATAGCTCTTGAGTCCTATAATACGCCATTAAATTGGCAAAAGATTTCAAAATGTTTAACCCTCCATTATGCGGAGAAACGAGACATTGGTACATTAGAGTATCAAATGACCACTCTCGTACAAGGTAATAATTCTATTCCCGAATTTTACCAAATGGTATACCAGCACCTTTCACTTATTCTTAATAAACTCTCAAGCATGGATATGAGCCATGAATCACTTACCAACATGATACAATGTTATCGTGGTAAGGCATTAGACACATTTGTTCGCGGATTAAGAGGCGATCTCCCACGCCTCCTCAGCATTAAAGAACCTGTAGATCTCCCACAGGCTCTCCACCTTTGTCTTAAACTCCAAAATATGGACTATAGAACGCAATATGCAAACAATAGCCAACATATTATGCGTAGAACACAAGTCTCTATGCAACCACCACCAATTCCCCCAAAACGTCGAGATCAAAATATTTCGGTTCCCCGTAAACAATTCTATCCAGAATTGTTTCATAATCCACAGCCCTATAAACCCAACTACAATCAACAATATGGCTTCCAAAACAGGCCACAATTTGGTGCAAACCAACAAAGATTCCAAAACAGGACACCATTAGGAGCACAACACAACAGGTATCCTGGACAATACACCCCTAGGCCTCAGCCTCCACCAGAACCAATGGACGTCGATAGAAGCATCCAGTCAAGACAGGTAAATTACGCAAACCGACCACCAGTCCGCAATCCTGCTGTAAAACGTGGAAACCCTACAAATTCCCAACAATACAATACGAGACCAGCTGATAAATTCCAAAGAATTTATAACACCTACAACACAGAAACAGACGAACAACCAGAAGAAATTAAAAACACAGATGATTTGGAACATCAAGAGCCGGACCAATATCCAGAAGAAGAAGAAACCTCCCCCTTTGACCAAATTGAAGAACCAGATGACATCTATTTTTTAGATTAAATCACTCTTCACTTCCCTACGCAGAACTAAAAGTGAAGAGTGGAGAAGTATTAAAATTTTTAATTGACACAGGCTCTAATAAGAATTACGTTCAATCAAAACGCATAAGAAATCCAATACCTAATGAAAAATCATTTTTTGCCAACTCTATTGGTGGTAACATTGAAATTACTCACCATTCATTTTTTAATCCATTCGATAGAAATAGTACTAATAAACTGAAATTTTTTATTCTTCCAAATTTAACGTCATTCGACGGCATTATAGGAAATGATTCCCTAAGAGAACTCAAAGCAATCATACACACAGATAAAAGTTTTATGACCATCCTTGAAAACATAAAAATTCCCCTAAAACAATACAAATCTGAGACAATAAACAATATAAATATACGTACTTCACATCTATCTGAAGTACAAGTTAAAAAACTTCACGATATTATTAGGAAATGTCCTAGTCTTTTTGCAGACCCGGACGAAAAACTAACCTATACGAGTAAAGTAAAAGGTGAAATCAGAACAACCACAGATACACCGGTGTACTCAAAAACATACCCTTATCCTATGGCACTAAAAGAAGTTGTCGAATCTCAAGTAAAAGAATTACTTGACCAAGGGATAATACGACCGTGAAGATCTCCATACAATTCTCCCGTATGGATAGTCCCTAAGAAAATGGACGCCTCCGGTCAGAAAAAATTCAGAATGGTTATTGATTACAGGAAACTGAATTCAATAACTATTTCAGACAAATATCCAATACCAGAGATAACTGAAGTATTGGCACAATTAGGAAAGAATAAATTTTTTACTATTATAGACTTAAAAAGTGGATTCCATCAAATACCATTGACGGATAAAGATATAGAAAAAACTGCATTTTCTATTAATAATGGAAAATATGAATTCTTGAGGCTCCCATTTGGTCTCAAGAACGCTCCCTCAATCTTCCAAAGGACATTGGACGATATCCTAAGGGAACATATAGGCAAGCGTTGCTATGTCTATATAGATGACATTATCATCTTTGGCGAGTCCGAAGACGAGCATCTAAAGAACATAGAATTAGTCTTTATGACACTTAATAAAGCAAATATGAAGATCCAGTTGGACAAATCAGAATTTCTAAAAAAAGAAATAGAATTTCTAGGATTTTTAGTAGGTATCAACGGCATAAGAACAAATCCTGCTAAAGTTGAGGCAATTGTGAATCTTTCACCGCCCCGTAATCTGAAAGAACTTCGTTCATTCCTCGGCATGTGTGGTTATTACAGACGATTCATCCAAGATTATGCCAAGTTAGCAAAACCGCTAACTTCTCTTTTAAGAGGGGAAGATGGACGCGTGTCCAAAAACGCATCTAAGAAAAAAATTATTCAGCTTGACGCAAATGCGATGCAAGCCTTCAAAAATTTAAAAAACGCTCTTACTTCAAAGGAAGTCATACTTAATCATCCGAACTTTAAAAAGGAATTCGAATTAACAACTGACGCCTCCGACTATGCCATTGGCGCAGTCTTATCCCAAGATAAGAAACGAATTACATTTCTTTCTCGGACACTAAATAAAACCGAGGAAAACTACGCTACCAACGAGAAAGAAATGTTAGCAATCATTTGGGCTTTAACAAGCCTTAGAAATTTCCTGTACGGATCAAGGAAGGTACACATATTCACGGACCATCAACCACTTACATACGCATTGAGTAACAAGAACACTAATAGTAAAATGAAAAGATGGAAAGCCATCTTAGAAGAATACAATTACGAGTTAAAATATAAACCAGGTAACACTAACATAATAGCAGATGCACTCTCAAGAATTCAACCAATAACTCATTTAAACTCTTTAACTATGACTCAGCATAGTTCCGAAAGTTCTTCTCATAACCTTATCCCTACAGTCGAATCCCCTATAAATGTCTTCCGTAATCAAATAATTTTAAAACTAGGCAATGAAGACAGTTATCAAATAAAACCCTTTTTCTCGAATTTTACCAGGCACACCATTATTAAGCGCAAATACAATGAAAAAGATATAATTGACATTTTTAAGAGATATTTGAACCCCAATCTGATAAACGGACTTTTAGCACCAGAACAAGTCATGGGAAAAATACAACAAGTTTATCCTTCTCACTTTAAAGATTATAAAATTAGATTTACCCAAACTCTAGTGCAAGACATAGAAAACGAAACCGATCAAGAAGAATTAATGCTAACAGAACACAAAAGAGCTCATCGAAACGCTGAAGAAAACAAACTTCAAATTCTGCGAAAATATTATTTCCCTCAGATGAACAACAAGATCAAAAATTTGGTAAAACGTTGCACAGTATGCAAAGCAAATAAATACGACCGACATCCAAACAAGCAAGTAATCGAACCTACTCCTATCCCAAATTACCCAGGTCATACTTTACACATAGATATATTTTCGACAGAAAAATTCCTCGTGCTTACAGCACTAGATAAATTCACTAAATTTGCACAAGCAAAAATAATAAAATCTCGTTCAATAGAACATATAAAGAGACCGCTTCAAGACATTTTATTCTATTTCTGCGTTCCAGAAAATGTCGTAATTGACAATGAAAAGTCTCTGAATTCCGCATCAATTACTTCCATGTTAGAGGATGACCTCAAAATAAAAGTCTTCACGACACCCCCATATAAAAGTGAAGTAAATGGACAAGTGGAACGATTCCATTCCACATTATCCGAAATTATGAGATGCCTTAAGGCAGATGGACCTCCTCGTTCATTTAAGCAACTCTTGGAACGATCAGTCAATGAATATAATTTCTCTATTCATTCTACCACAGGTAAAAAACCTGTTGAGTTATATAATGGACGAATACCGAGATTAAATCCCGAAGAATTCGAGAAAGTTCGTGCTTCTAATATTGAAATCCTTAAATCAAAACAGCAAAAAGATTTAGAATACCATAACAAAAAAAGGAAACCAATAAAGACATTTTATTCTATTTCTGCGTTCCAGAAAATGTCGTAATTGACAATGAAAAGTCTCTGAATTCCGCATCAATTACTTCCATGTTAGAGGATGACCTCAAAATAAAAGTCTTCACGACACCCCCATATAAAAGTGAAGTAAATGGACAAGTGGAACGATTCCATTCCACATTATCCGAAATTATGAGATGCCTTAAGGCAGATGGACCTCCTCGTTCATTTAAGCAACTCTTGGAACGATCAGTCAATGAATATAATTTCTCTATTCATTCTACCACAGGTAAAAAACCTGTTGAGTTATATAATGGACGAATACCGAGATTAAATCCCGAAGAATTCGAGAAAGTTCGTGCTTCTAATATTGAAATCCTTAAATCAAAACAGCAAAAAGATTTAGAATACCATAACAAAAAAAGGAAACCAATAAAGCATTACCTTCCCGGTGAAATTATTTTTGTCAAACATAATAAGAGATTAGGATCAAAATTGACATTTAGATACACGAAAGAAATAGTAAAAGAAAACAAGAATACAATAGTTATAACAGAATCGGGCAGGAAGATTCATAAAAGTCTAATAAGAAACTAAAATAGAAATTTTAATTACAGGCTACTATTCATCACCGTTAAAGGAGAAATTCAAATTCTGGATTTCTCAAACTCACAATTTGTATCTCTACATGTTGGACAGACAAAAATACAAGAAGGAAACCTTAAGATAATACACGATGTTGATATTGAACAATATCAAAAATTTATTGAAGATATTACCCCGACTTTAAATCTTAATATTACACGTAACCATACATTATTTCCATTAATTTCACTTAAGATTGAACAAATAAAAAATTTAATTTTACACATTACGCCTAAAACCAGGAAAGTAAAGAGATCACTTAATTTTATCGGATCCGCATGGAAATGGATTGCAGGAAATCCTGACCATGACGATTTTTTAATTATTAAAAAGAAAATGTCAAACTTGTTAAGAAACAATAATAACCACGTTGTTATTAATAAATTACATAATGAAAGAGTAAACAATCTAACAAAAATTAATAATGAAATTTTAAAATTCCTAAAGAAAGATAATACTGTTAACAGTAAAATTGTAACCACACTCCAATATAAGATAAGAATAGTTAAAGAAGAATTACAAAATATAAATCTTGCCATTAATTGGGCTAAAATGGGAATCATTAATTCATTAATATTATCAAAAGAAGAAATAAATCTAGCTATAAATACATTAGATAAAGAAAAAATTCCTTACGAAACAATCGAAGAAGCATTAAATTTTGCTGAAATAAAAATTGTAACAAACATGACTTCACTTCTTTATATTATAAGCATACCAATTACAAAAGAAACTAATTATGAAAAATTGTTGTTAAGACCTATTAAAAAGGGAAAAGTGGCCCTTGACATAAAATATGAAAATATCATACGAAATAAAAATGAAATATACGCAATAAACAATAATTGTAAAACTATTAACTATGTAACAATTTGTAATGCTAAGAATATTGTAAACTTAACTAACTCCACATGTATTGCTAAATTATTAAAAAGTTTAAAAGCAGAATGTAACCTAATGAACAGTCAGCATCTACCCTACATTGACGAAGTAACATCTGGCATCATCTTACTAAACAATTTCAACGGAACAATCAAGGCCGAAAACATGAGTCAAAATCTTACTGGCACATTTCTCATCAAATATCACGATACCAACATTTCTATCGATAATCAACAGTTTACTTCAAGAGAAATAACTACCCATAGAATCCTTCCAGCAATACTTCAACCCTCTCCCGCAGAAAAGGAGTACCACAAGCTTATATCACTCGAAATGGTCAACGAACTTCACATCAACAACACAAAAGAAATACAACAAATTCAACTAGAAGAAAAAACCCACAAATTAACCACATATGGGCTGATCATATTTCTTGGCATACTTTTCACACTATCAACCATATGCAAGCCATTACTAACCAAGTCCAATCAGTCAAACATTACCATAAAAACTATGGAAACAAAACGAGACGAAATACCATTACATGTCATCTCAGACAAAACAAAGTCAACGATCTCATCATCACCCGCTTACGTAATACCTACATCAAAACTTTATGACCTACCCTACTTTTGAATAAAATAAGTAACCTCATTATCAAATTACATAATACCGACAGCAAAGTTCCATAACCTAATGCACTTCAAGCGATCGAGGACAATCGCAATTAAGAGGGGAAGACTTAATGATGCAATAGTGCAATATCATCACCCAAATTCCAGAGAATTCATTACTTCATGGTGCAGGTGCCAGCTGCAACCAAATTCTAAGTAATTATGACTTATGATAGCTCATGCCTTTTGTTCTCTTGTTATATTCTTTCGATATTTGATTATAAATACATGTGAAGTTATTTTAGTGCTTTGAGTTGTATTTTACCAATTGACAATAAAGGTTCAGGCAATCTGCCTGAAGAAAAAAATATTTTTTTAAAATAAAACAAAACGTTTTTGTTAACTTGTATACATAAAATTTTTCAATTATAGTTTAAAATTATTTTTGGTATACAGTTATTTAGAGATTATAAATAAACGTTTTACATTTCAACTTCGTAAAGAAATGATGACCTATTTTCAAGATATCAAATTTCAAAAAAAATGTTTATTATTATTTTTTTAAATCAAAAATAAAAACCAAGAACATTTGTGATCATAAAATATTATTGAAACAGTACAAGATCATGTGCAGAAAATAATTATTAAAATCGGTTGATTAGTTGTTGGAGCAAAACTAAAATATTTGTTTTATATTGAAAGAAGCCAAATCTAGAAGAAAAAAAAATTTGGTGAAAATTAAAAAAAATCTTTCTTTTAAGTTTTGAGAAAATTCGAATTTACGATTTTTGACTAAAAATTTGTAAAGAATTGTTCAAAAAATGAACAAAAAAAAAACGCCTAATGCGAATCGACTAAAAACCTTAATTACCAAATTTGAAGTCAATCGACCCAATGCAATGGTTTTATAGGGGCCAAGACAGATAAACAGACAGACGAATGTAAAATTTGCAATATATGTAGTTCCAATATGTCGCAAGCTAAAACGGTTTGCCGTACTACCTAGTTGTTGGTGAGAGTTAAGGATACATAAACCGCAATGAATACTTCTGTAGAGCGTTCAATTGTGAGGAAAATTCTTCACTTCACTGGGTAAGATGATATTATTATAAAATGCTGCGGACCTAAAGAAATTTAAAGAAGCAAATCTAAGCTTACGTTTATTATATAAGATACAAATTTAAATGCCATGGACTAGTACTAAATAATAATACAAAAGGTTCAAATTTTCAGGGTATTGTTTTTTTATAATTTTAACAAATTTGCACTATGGAAATGGCAAAACCAAATAGTCCCCAGAAAATTTAATTCTTATATGTTTATATGTACATATGTACATACATACATATGTATGTACATAAACACGGACGTATTCAAATGCAATATTGGGTCAAAGTTCCGAATAGGACCAAACGTAAATTAAAATTTATTATTTTTTCCAGCAGTCTGGTTGACTATTTTAAATAAAAAAACACGAATTTAAACTTTGAAACTACTTTTTATAATCATGTCGAAAAATGCACGCACTCCAACTTGCACCCACCCCAAATCCTATAGTGTTCCCAAGCAGGGGGGTTGCAGAGCCCACTGTTGCATACACCCAAACTCGCACACACCTTATTGTTGCATACACCGAAACTCGCACCTACCATTGTTACTATAAAAATAAGACCACTCAAGCAAAAAAAAAAAGAATTAAATTAAAATAGTAGTTGTGATTATTTTCAATTTTCTCAAAAACTAAAAGACATAAAATCATCTAGTTTTCAGTTTTTGCTCAAAAACAAATAAGAGCAATAAATTCTGAAATAAAAACAATGGTAGATAATCTTGAAGTATTGAAAAATTAAACCTTTTTTTTAACTTTTTTTACTCAAATTTTGAGTTTAAAATTAAATTTTTCAAAAACTACGCATAGTTCTGACTTGAATTAAAAACTGGTTAATAAAACAGAATGTTGGCTTTAAAAAAATGTATAATATAAATATATAAAATATATAATATATAATATAAATGTATAATATAAATAAACTTAACTGTAAGTATCACCGTTATTTTTTAATTATTTTTTTTTTCATTTTAAATAATATTTTTTTTAAATTGCCCCTACCGCCTAAACGGGGGGAGATAGACCCCCCCTCCCATAGTAAAAAATGCTTGTATTAAGCCCATCTACCAAAAACCGTTATTATATCTTGGCGCCAAAGTTATCGTACTCGTGCCTGTTGAGTCAACTCGATCTACTGCCCACTCGCATTCGTTGTCAAACTTAATTATGAAATTCGCCGAATGAACTTCATTGGTTATACGATTTAATTCTTGGTAGGAATGTGTATGGTGAACGACATCGATTGTATCTTTTTTAATTTCATCTTAAAGTTTTTAATTCTAGTTTAATTGTTTTAATTAATATATAATAAGGTTTTGTTGCACATTTTTCCTGTTCCATTTCATTTTTAATTATATCGAAATTACAGAAAAATCGTAATTTTATGCAAATAAAATGCACGACTGGGTCTTACGAACTTGTTCATGTATCCAAAGAGTATGTTTAAAAATATTGTTTGTATTTTAAGATTAAAAAATGTACCTGTAAACAAAGTTTGTTTTCAAAAATGTCAACGCCATTTGATTACTCAAAAAAAACTTAGAGCAGTTTGTTTTTTTAATTAATTATGTATACATAAAATTTTTCAATTATAGTTTAAAATTATTTTTGGTATAAAGTTATTTAGAGATTATAAATAAACGTTTTACATTTCAACTTCGTAAAGAAATGATGACCTATTTTCAAGATATCAAATTTCAAAAAAAATGTTTATTATTATTTTTTTAAATCAAAAATAAAAACCAAGAACATTTGTGATCATAAAATATTATTGAAACAGTACAAGATCATGTGCAGAAAATAATTATTAAAATCGGTTGATTAGTTGTTGGAGCAAAACTAAAATATTTGTTTTATATTGAAAGAAGCCAAATCTAGAAGAAAAAAAAATTTGGTGAAAATTAAAAAAAATCTTTCTTTTAAGTTTTGAGAAAATTCGAATTTACGATTTTTGACTAAAAATTTGTAAAGAATTGTTCAAAAAATGAACAAAAAAAACGCCTAATGCGAATCGACTAAAAACCTTAATTACCAAATTTGAAGTCAATCGACCCAATGCAATGGTTTTATAGGGGCCAGGACAGATAAACAGACAGACGAATGTAAAATTTGCAATATACATATGTAGTTCCAATATGTCGCAAGCTAAAACGGTTTGCCGTACTACCTAGTTGTTGGTGAGAGTTAAGGATATATAAACCGCAATGAATACTTCTGTAGAGCGTTCAATTGTGAGGAAAATTCTTCACTTCACTGGGTAAGATGATATTATAAAATGCTGCGGACCTAAAGAAATTTAAAGAAGCAAATCTAAGCTTACGTTTATTATATAAGATACAAATTTAAATGCCATGGACTAGTACTAAATAATAATACAAAAGGTTCAAATTTTCAGGGTATTGTTTTTTTATAATTTTAACAAATTTGCACTATGGAAATGGCAAAACCAAATAGTCCCCAGAAAATTTAATTCTTATATGTTTATATGTACATATGTACATACATATGTATGTACATAAACACGGACGTATTCAAATGCAATATTGGGTCAAAGTTCCGAATAGGACCAAACGTAAATTAAAATTTATTATTTTTTCCAGCAGTCTGGTTGACTATTTTAAATAAAAAAACACGAATTTAAACTTTGAAACTACTTTTTATAATCATGTCGAAAAATGCACGCACTCCAACTTGCACCCACCCCAAATCCTACAGTGTTCCCAAGCAGGGAGGTTGCAGAGCCCACTGTTGCATACACCCAAACTCGCACACACCTTATTGTTGCATACACCGAAACTCGCACCTACCATTGTTACTATAAAAATAAGATCACTCAAGCAAAAAAAAAAAGAATTAAATTAAAATAGTAGTTGTGATTATTTTCAATTTTCTCAAAAACTAAAAGACATAAAATCATCTAGTTTTCAGTTTTTGCTCAAAAACAAATAAGAGCAATAAATTCTGAAATAAAAACAATGGTAGATAATCTTGAAGTATTGAAAAATTAAACCTTTTTTTTTAACTTTTTTTACTCAAATTTTGAGTTTAAAATTAAATTTTTCAAAAACTACGCATAGTTCTGACTTGAATTAAAAACTGGTTAATAAAACAGAATGTTGGCTTTAAAAAATGTATAATATAAATATATAAAATATATAATATATAATATAAATGTATAATATAAATAAACTTAACTGTAAGTATCACCGTTATTTTTTAATTATTTTTTTTTTTCATTTTAAATAATATTTTTTTTAAATTGCCCCTACCGCCTAAACGGGGGGAGATAGACCCCCCCTCCCATAGTAAAAAATGCTTGTATTAAGCCCATCTACCAAAAACCTTTATTATATCTTGGCGCCAAAGTTATCGTACTCGTGCCTGTTGAGTCAACTCGATCTACTGCCCACTCGCATTCGTTGTCAAACTTAATTATGAAATTCGCCGAATGAACTTCATTGTCGATTCCAAAAACTACCTTAACATTTCTGAACTTGTTAATTCTATGCTCAAAGTTATTTAAAAGGGATACAACTTTGAGGATAGATTTTTTATTGGATAGAATAAAATCTGTTTCATTTTTGTATTTTGTTACAAAATGAATATGTTGCCACATTAATAGTTTGCAAGTTTAAAGTGTAGAACAATATATACCGTCGCTCTGATAATTTAAATAAAATAGTACTGTTTAAACTTTTCTAAAATTATTAAATTGTGTACTAAAATACTATCACTAGCAGGTCATACAAAATCAATTGAAATTTTGGTGAGTCTACTTGATTTCACTAGTTTTATGTGTACAAAGTTTCAACATCGGCGACGCAAGGTAAAACAATATACATATACATACTCGAATGCGAATCGCAAGCAAGATGAACCGTACACCACCATCGTCAGTACAAAGATCGAGCAATTTCACGCAATCACAGAAGAGAGCGCATAAGTAACTTGCTCCAGATTCACCTGGGAACAGTGGATCGGGGATATGTAAAGGATCCGCAGTTGGGACAATGGCGGTAACAGACCTCAAAATTTTAATAGAAGAAACGTTGTCTAATATGCTGGACGTCAAACTTAAAGACATGCCAAACAAAGCAGATTTTGATATTATTTGTACGGAACTCCAAAAGCTACAAAAAAGGAATGAGGACTTGCAAGCGCAGGTTAAGCAATTTGATTCACGTTGCAGTTTATTGGAGCGCCAGGTTGAAATGCTACAGACCAAGGCCAACGAAAAGAATATCTTTGTTCACCTTCCCATACAAAATGGCGAGGTTGCTGGTGAACGGGCAAAAGAATGTTGCCTTAATTTGTTGCAAACAAATGAAAACATAGTTGCTGCAACGAGAGTATTGAGGTCCAGAAATAACAACAAAGCAAATGTAATTGTCAAAATGCACAAAAGCGAAGATGTTGGACGACTTTTAAAAGTTTCATCGACACTACGAAACACTGGTATTTATTTACATCGGGATCTACCGGCCACCGCTCGAGCAAGAAGAAAAAAGCTAAACGATTTAAAAACAGAAATCCTGCGAAAAAATAAATTTATAAAAACACGTTTCCACGGACAATCATTGATCGTTGATAATAAAGCATTTTATTTTGACAACCAAAACAATTTGATGTGTGACGGCGAATGCGGAACGTCATTGTTACGTCAAATAATTGATGGCAGTGGCAGCTGCAGTGGGTACGTTTCAGGTGGTGAAAATAATTTGGCTACAAATATCAGTGCTTCCCAAACTGTTGGGGGTAATAGAAACTTGTTTTAAAAAGAGGCTGGGATGCGACCCACACTGATAACTTCCCATCCCGTCTGTCGATTTGTCTTGCTTAAAAGTTTGTCTATATGTATCAATTTTTACCAAATTTGCGTACTATTTTTTGTAGATTTTATTTTTTTATGAAAAAACGGACTGTTGAATTTTTATAAAAAAAATTACTGAATATCGGAAACAATATTTTCTGTGAAATAAAATAAGTTTGAAGCCAATATTTGTAATTTTTAAAAAGCTGTTTGAGTCGAAAGTAAATTTTTACCAAGTTTTAGTATTGTTTTTTTTTAGGTTTTTATTTTTTGTAAAAAAAACTGTCAATTCGATTTTTCTCAAAATTTTATCGAATGTTGAAATAAATATTTCTTATAAGTTAAAATTAGTCAGAAGCCGTTATCTCAAATTTTTGAAAAGATATTTGAGTCGAAAATCAATTTTTACCAACTTTTTTTATTTTTTTTTTCGGTTTTTATTTTTTGTAAAAAAAACTGTCAATTCAATTTTTCTCAAAATTTTATCAGATGTCAAAAACATTATTCTTCATTGCACAAAATTGTTTTGGAGATGAAATCATATTTTAGTCGTAAAATTTTCGAGGTGACAACTTTTTTTTTTCAGTTTTTTTAATTTATAAAAAAAACCGTTAATTGGATTTTTTTCCAAAAATATAATTGTTTTGTATCACGTTACAATATATAATATAAAATTTAATTCAAGTCTCTAGCGTCATTGGTTCATGAGATATTTAGGTTTAACCAAAATGTTCACCTTTTTTTTAAACTGCTATGGTAAAAAAACCACCCACGCAATTTTCTTGAGAGCCCTTTCTGCATCTTTCTGCCTTATTATCTGTATAACAAAATTTATTTGAAGTCGATATCTCTTCTGGTTCTTGAGCTATGGACGACGAAAAAAACGTCGCGAACGTACGGACGTACGTACACACGCACGCACTAAAAATCTTTTATTTCGACTCTAGGGACCTTGAAACGTCGAGAAATGTCAAAATTTTCAATTTGTCAAATCGGACCCATTACAATAACTTCCTATGGGAAGTTAATAATAATGCCGTCTGCCAGTTAAATTGTATACAAAGTTTTAATGTACAAAATATTAATGTTACAAACACTATACAAAAATTTTAAATTTTGTCATACAACATTTCTGGTCTTAGTAATAAGAGTTTATTTATTGATTTTTTTGATTTTATAAGAAGATTCGAAATTATATTTTTATACGAAACATTTATAACTGAAACAAACTTTAGCAATTATGAAAAGAAATTCCAAGACTTTGATCTAAAAATCGTCCCCGCCATAAGATGTCATACTAGAGGGAGAGCAAGTGGAGGTTGCATATTCGGAGTAAAGAAACAAGTGAAGAGTTACAATTACTTGTTTAAGACTTTTAACGATACAATCTATGTAGATATAAGATTAGATGGAGAAACTTTTAGTATCATACCCTGCTATATCAACTGCAACAATTGGGACTCAGATTTCGACAAGGTGAAAGAATTTATTGTGTATGTGTGGAACAAGCTCCTCAAATTTGCTGATAGTAGGAGATCTGAATGGACGAGTGTGTACAACAGAAGGTGATGAACACGAAAGAAGAGATATAGAGAGACAATCCAAGGACAAGACAAAAAATAATAAAGGAAATCAAATACTTGATCTTTGTAACTCTTTTGGATTCCGAATTCTCAATGGAACAAGTGATGGATATCCACTTGGTGAACATACTTTTGTCGGAAAACAAGGAAGTTCTGTAATTGACTATGGACTCGCAGGAGAGAGGTGGTAATCAGTTATTACTGATTTTGAGGTGGAGCAAGTACTGTTTTCAGATCACATGCCAATTTTCATACACTATAACAGTGGAGGAACTGGAAATGAGGAAAGCGTGAGCCTAAAATTGATGCCAAAGCTACATTGGAAACAGTCAACATCAAATACTTACAGAAATCGTTTAGATATGTATCTGGCGACAAATGAAAACATAAATTTGAAAAGCATCGAAGATTGCATTAAAAAAGCAGCTGCAAGGCAGAATAACTATGACAGAAGAGGAATATTTAAACAGCCATGGTTTGATACTGAGTGTATGTTGGCAAGGAAAACAACATATATTTGGCTTAATAACTATAGGCGAGATAACTTTGAATCTTCTAAACAGAAATACCTTCAACTGAATCGGAAATTCAAATCGTTGTGTAGAGAGAAGAAAGCAACTCACTATGAAAACGAAGCGAAAAGCTTAGCATTATGTAAAAGTACGAGAGATTTTTGGCAAAAAGCTCAAACAATAAACGGAAAGGTGCATGTCATCAATAGACAACTGAATTGTGAGACGTTAAGAGTACATTTTAATGAACTGCTCAATCATTTGCCTACCACTAATGATATTGTGCAATTTGCTCAACCAGCCTTTAGCAATGAAATAATGGAATCAGCAATCGAGAAGGATGAGTTTTGTACAGCCCTAAAACGTCTCAAGGACGGCAAGGCAGCTGGAGCGGATAGAATACCTTCCGAATTCTATAAATATGGATCGGACATGTTGATAAACCGATTAACGGACATGTATAATATAATCATGGATACTGGAATTATACCGAAAGAATTCAAGGAATCACTTATTTTTCCCATCCACAAAAAAGGCAATACACTAGACCCTGCAAATTATAGAGGGATTTCCTTCTTGAATGCATCCTACAAAATATTCACTTCAGTTTTGCATAGTAGACTTAGATTGTGGATTGATTCATACAAACTGTTGAAAGAATTTCAAGCAGGTTTCCGACAAGGGTATTCTACTGTTGACAACATTTTTGTACTTCGAAGTGTCGCTGACTTCTTTTTGGACAGAAATAAGAAGCTATATGTCTTTTTTGTCGATTTCAAAGCAGCTTTCGATACGATAGACCGTAATGCACTGATGTACAAGATGTACAGATTGGGAATGACATACAAATTCGGACGTGTACTGCAGAACCTGTATCTAGAAACAAAAGCAGCAGTGTGGGATGGCGAACATATTTCTCAGTGGTTTGAAACGAAGACAGGTGTAAGGCAAGGTTGCATTTTAAGTCCAAGTTTATTTGCACTTTTTATCGACGATATCACCGATTGTTTGCCGGGAGGAGTAGAATATGCTGGGACTCTCATCAAGGCTCTCCTTTTCGCAGATGATTTAGTGTTGTTTTGTTTGCTAATACACCAGAGTCACTACAGCTTATGATAAATAAACTTGGTGTGTATTGCACAACTTGGAGACTAGTTGTTAATCTAGAGAAGTCGAAGGTGATGGTTTTTCGAAAAGGTGGAGGTAGAGCAAGCGGACAAGAACAGTGGTCATTCAACAATGAAAGAATAGAAGTAGTCAAGGAATACAATTATTTAGGGATCACTATGACAAAGAATAACAGTATGGAAAAACATCTAACCAGAAACTACAAAAAGCCAAAACTACAATAAATATTGCGTGGAAAAATGTTTTTAGTAATAAAAATGTAGCTCATAGCAGTAAATATAAAGTATTTGAAGCAGTAGCGGAATCAACTTTAATGTATGCAGCCCAAGTTTGGGGTAGTAAGAAGTATGAATCTGTTGAAAAACTGCTTCGTTTTTATATCAAAAGGATATTTCGACTACCACCAAACTCTCCAAACTACATGCTCATGCTGGAAACGGGTATCTCTCCTCTATTTATTTAAACTCTGAAATTGAATATTGACTATGTATGTAATGTCCTTGAGATGTCAGATGAATGTCTCCCAAAAAAAGCAGCACTTCACACAATACGAAGTAAATCAGGTTGGTTTAGAGATTGGTTGAAGCTAGCGGAAGAAGCAAATATAAATTTAGCACCAGATGAGTATCAAAGGTGGAAACCCGCTCTGTACCACTTGATTTCACAAGTAGACGAAAAATGTAGATTGGGATACGCATTACAGGCAGAAGAATCCATGTATAGAATGTCATATAGCAAGCTGAACTACAACCTCAACCAAAGGAACTACTTCCGAGATGATTTACCAACGGAGTATATATCTTTGATATTTAGACTAAGAGGAGAACTTCTCAATCTAAATTACATACCTCATCGCGAAGACCTGCCTTTACTGTGCGAATTGTGCAATATGGGTGAAAGAGAAAACATTTTTCATTTTATGGGTAGATGTCCTGTTCTACGAGAAACAAGAAGACATGTCTTTGGTAGTGACGTCTTATCAGAAGAACGTATAACATATTATCTTAATGAAGTTGATGTTCCCTTATTATACAAATATTGTAAAATAGCATTAAAGTATAGGAATAGAATTATAAATGAAAATTTTTAATTAAGTAATAATCGAACAAAGTTGTCAATCGGGCAGACGGCGAATAGCCATGCATTATTGTTGTAAAATTTTATGTATTAATTAATTATTTGTAAATAAAATTACTTACTACTACTACTTACTACTTTTGTTGCCATATTAATTGAATAAGTCGACTTCCTCTTTCATTACGTTCGGCCGTAGCCATATTCAACAATAGTTGTTTCTTTTCCATTCCTCCTGAAACAAATGTTAGCGTTAAATTATCCTATTATTAATATTAGTAATATTTCTGATATAAAATTTGCAATAGATGAAGCTGACTCTGGTGGGTAATAGAATGATGTAGTTCATTTCTTCATCAGTTGCTGTATTAGTTGGTGCGTATATTTGTATTATTGTATTGATATATGACTCCCATAGCAATTACTCTATCCTTTTCTTGAATTTTGTTTTTCAAAAAAAATGACGCCTTTTTTGGTTACATAAGGTGAACCTGCAAAGAAAGTTATCATTCTCCTTTACTTTTAAAATGTTTAATATGTTATGTCATTGCTCAAAATAAGGAAAAATAGAAATATTGCAGACCAGCGTCTTTAATTTATTCATAATCCTGATATCGTGCGTCTGTGGCACTGGGAGCTACTGAGTGCTGCAACTGTTGTCTTTAGAGTTCCATAGGATGCTCTCTTCTGTTTACTTTAATCTCAAATTTTGGCATTGGGTGAATAATTTTAAAAGCACTCGTCACTTATGCAAACATAGAATGCTATTTTTATGTAGACGTGTATATGTGGATTTAAATGTAAAACGGTGGATTTACATACATGTGTATCTGTAAATTTGAATTTAAAATAAAATGGGATAGGTGTGTCGAAAAGCGTAAGCGTGAAAGAGTGTCTTCATGAAGATTAACATGATTGTCTTCATATCTTCATTTTGGTTTTGAATATTTATTCTATAAATTTTGAGTTATGTAGGTATATTTTTTGTATCCTCTTTATTTTCGAGAAATGTATTGCAGATACATGTTAATTAAGCATATTTAAATTTCAAAGGAAGCATCATCTTCAAACTTACAAACTTTTTTACTTGCAATTATTCTCAAAAACCTTTTAGTCCCTCCGCGTATTTCTCCGTATAATTTCGAAGAAGAAATCACAGAAGGAATGCGTACCCAGTTGATGTGCTCCAGCAGTCAAGGCGATCAGCCATTTAACATAACATGGCTTAAAGACGATGTTCCCATTCAGAGCAGTAGCGACAGCGACGGTACTTCAGGAAATGGAAGAACGATCAAGAAATCGTCGGATCCATCGTTGTTCATAAACGAATATGCACCATTTTCAAGTATTCTGTCTATTCATAACGTAAGTTCCAGTCACAATGGCAATTACTCATGTCGCATAGCAAACCGTGCCGGATCTGTTGAGTACACAGCTGTTCTTTCAGTGGCCGGTAACGTAAAATACACACATTTTAATTGTTTTATAATAATGTTTATTTGAAGCACAGTAAGCACCTATTGTTTTGTTTTCTGCACTGCACAAAAAAAGCAACAACATTAACAGAAATATTAAAGAATTTTTTTTTATAATAAATAATAATTTTAAATTGTTGTTGTCGATAGTTTTTTTAAATTATATATTGGCATAATATTGACAGTTAGTATAAGTGACGTATTTATATTCCAAGTTTTCGACCTCGAACAACGAACGAAACATGACCACTTAAAATGTTTATGTACATATAACCTAGTATAGTATTTAAGTTACGCAAGCTGTTCAAAATCAACGAAAGTGTTTGCGAACGAATAAATTGACTGTATGTTTAGATGTTTATAATTGTTTATTGTTTAATTTGATTTTGAAATAACCAAAAACTGAAAGAGATTATGGGCACCAATTAATATGTTAAATACATGTTGTATTTGTTAAAAGTATTTGTTTTGTGATACAAAATATTACCATGTCTGCACAGCTTGACGATCGAATTCCAACTTCCAAGAGATCGATGCTTGCATAAATTCTTGATTGCAAGGTGCAAAGAATGTGACCACATAAAAGAGAATGCGAGATCAAAATTGAGTGAAACTAATTAACTGTGTAGCTGATAATAAGTTTGTGCATGAATTTTAACATTAGATTTAAGCAGGCAAAAAATTAACTGGACAATCTTGAATTTGTAGAAATAAGATAGTGTAGGTATGGTTTGAATGTTTGGCAAAATGTGTAAATGATATTTCTTTTATGAATTTAAGTATGAATGATTTTAAAAGTAAATTTGAATGAATTGAATGATTTGAATAATTGAAATGAATTAAATGATTTAAATAGTTTCAATTGATGTTAATATATTAAATGTTGATTAATCCTGAACAGAAGTATATATACGTTTTTTACGAAGATTCGGCGAACAGAAAGATTGTCGTAAAGTCTACAATAATTCATAATATTGGAGCATTTAGATTATTTGATTAGGACTCCTTTGCTAGGTGGTGAATTTTTTGAACATTGAGATGATATGCAAGATCAAGAATTTGCAAATAGCAGTAACACATGCATTATTCTAATTTAACTTTCCTTTAAACCAGAAATCCATTGTTTTTCAAATAAAGTTGTAATGAAAATGAAAACTTTTTTTTATTTCAATTTCCATTTATATAAAATTCGTTCCTTGATTTTCTTTAAATTATACTAACTGTGTATATCGTTACATACATATGTGACCCGGCCTATGAAAAGGTGGTTTATGGGTCAATAAATTATTTTGTTTTTGAGACATAAGCCACCTTTTCATAGGCCAGGCCACATACATATATGTATGTATATATAAATTAGATATACAGTTGTGTTCATAAAAATAGCAGTGCTCTCCAAATAAAACAAAAAGGCTTTCAATATCAACGTTATAAACTTAAACTTCTAATATAACAAACTAAAATATTTTATAACAGACCGCTAGATGCAAGTAACATGTTAATTTCCGTTATTTAAATATTTGACAATCTAATAAAGTGTGACCAGCACTGCTATTTTTATAAACACGACTGTATAAATCTGCTGGTTATTAAGCTCGAACATACGTTGATAAAGACACCTCGATAAAAGGTCGACTTATGTTCCAGGTACCTTGGGACAGATATACATATACAGAGATTGAGATATGATATTAAAGCTAAACCTATATTTTACAAATCTTCAAGAATAGATCTTCCCTACAAAAATCAATGTTTTATAAGATATTTTGTTTCTTGGCATTTTTGTACTTTTCATTCTCCAATGAGTTCTTTTAATTGTTTACAAGTTTTTTCCTGACATTTAAGCGGTCTAAGGATGAGCTACACCAGGGGATAAAACGTGTGGAATGTTTTTGTGGGCGGTGTGAACCCAGCCTAAACTCATCCCAAGGAACATGTAACACTGGCAATCCAAGATTAATTGTTGGTGTCTTTTCTATTCCCGTTTGGGTCTGGGGTTTATTTAAATTATTTTTAAATCTTTCGCCCACGTGGATTAAGGTGTAGTAGATTTATTCTTGTATAAGAGGGAACAGGATGAAAATAATAGATTGTAATGCGTAATGTTATGTCTTTACTCAGATTTATGCAGATAGGTATATTAAGATAATAAACTTAGGTAGAGAAGTAGCAACATAATAAGTAGGCACTATGAAGTTCAGAATGGAAAAATTTATCTGAGGAATAACCACTAGTTTGACAATTTTTGGCTTTTCACAGGCTGAAAAGGCAAAAAACCACAAGTGTTTGCATACTTAAGATTTACTTTAAAAGGTAAAAAACTGCGAGTGTAACTACGAAAAGCTTAAGAATTTTAAATTTTGGAAAAAAAAATTGATTGCAGCATTTCCCGGACAGGTACGCTATTTGTGTGATGATAGATATTATTATTCCAAATGATGCACGCACTTTTTTTTAGATTTAATAATTTTGAAAACTATTTAGCTTATCCACAATTTTGTTTAATACGTTAGAATGAGTACATCGTTTACATCGAAATACGAAATATATAGTCGTTTTTAAGAGAACGAGCAGATCAGCAACCCAAAATTCATGATCTCAAAATGAAATGAGCTAAGAATCCAAACCGTGACCAACTCAAAGGGCCTAGTACTAAAACTTATTTGTAGGTTCTTTATGAACCCCCCTAAAGATAAAAAATACGAGTGTATGTATGTACATAGCGACTTGGCTACTGATGCAAAGAGCCGAGGCAACTAATGCTGATATTTTTTTCGCTGGTCAAAATGTTGACGTTTTTTACCCAACTAAAGAAGTTTCCCGGTCTATTATTTGTAACAATATACAAAAAATTAGCTTTATTAGGAGTACATCTATTCTATTATCAATTATTTTTCGGCACTCGAATTGGGCGCCATCTACTACTCAATATATAAACAGTTTTTATTCATTCTCTACCCATAACCCACTGATTTGTAACGGAAGAAGGATCTACTTCGGCTATGACTAAAAAAAACTTACTTCCCAATGTCCATTCAGAACCACAGGATTCTCTGAAGGCACTAGGGTTACGAAGTAGAGTGTCCAATCGGCGGAGTACGCGCAGGCATGCTTGCGATGGCCAAAGGGCTAACTCGTCGGTGGGGTGGGATCTTGTACCCACCACTGGACTGCCGTACCTATTTAAATGCCTATTTTAAATATACTACTAGGGCTCTTTAATTGTTTATTAATGTATAAATGCATCTCTTTTATTTTTCTTATTTTGGAAACAGGTGTTTTTGTTTCCTAAGTGTACCCTACCATAGTTTATTCACTACTGAATAAACGCCATGGTTATCGCACCACTTAATTTGCTTGACTCACGATAACCCCTAAATTGAGTATGACTTACGGGCCTACTGCCCTCTCATATCCCCTTTCGTTGACGCTTCTTAATTCAAACACTTTCCCTTAAGATTTCAAATTTTACTCTTTCATACTGAGACACCAAATAACTACGAAAAATAGATAGGTTTTAAGCTGGTATACATTATTTATATTTTTATTGACAAGAATTCAAAAAAGTAAAAGTTATAAAGTAAATTTAAATAGTCTTGTAATTAGGATCATCAATCATAATTGAGTTCGATTTAAACCAAAAGTAAGGATGAGAACACCAACAAAAAAAATTGACTTAATTTGAGTTCTGTTCTTATTATGAAAATTCACTCAATTTCCTCTTACTTTCATTTGGAGTTGGACTCTGTCAGTAAGGAAAGTAAACAACTTGCTATTCACTCGAATCTCACTTCTTAAGTCACTCTTATCTTATCTCTTAAAAACAAATTAATCTCACGCTCCCTATATTTTTTTTAAACAAGGTTAATAATATTTTACTCCCGAATTTACATTTTCTTCGTTAAATGGTTCAACTTTTAAATTAATGAGATTTTAGATCTTACATACTATCACTCACCGATTCAAGAATGTTTGTCTTATATGAATTTGAACTTACGGGTTTCCTTCCAACGAAGAGGTGCGCACTCCTTGGTTAGTTGGTGGTTTTACCTAACTGAGAGAATGAGAGACAATTTAAGGTATATCATAAAAGAAAATTTTCTTCAATGCTGAGCCGGGTTTAAAGATAAGGTTTGATGTACAGGCAGGGATAAATCGTTTGCAGATCGATTGCTTGATCTTTTGATAAGTTCTTTAATTTATTATTGTAATTAGGTATCAGGTATGGTTGATGATGTGACGTTGTTGGATCGATCGGTAGGAGAAGCAATAATCCCAATTGTGGTTGAGACTTGGTCCAAAACATGTGGGATGCTGAGGTGGTTTGCTGCTCGTTGTCTTTACCTTGGTTTCGCGGCTTACGCCACAGGCTGACGATCAAAAAGATCGCTCGATCGACACGGAGGTAGGTGCTCCGTTGGCCTTGTATCGTATGCGGAATTTCGCGAGCGTGATCGATATATACAACGCCTTAAAGTATGCCAAGGTAAATTGGGCAGCTAAAGCAGTGAGCGATCTCAGCACGTGGTGCGCTCGAAGATCACTCGTTCGAGCTTTTAGGTTCGGCGATCCGACTGTACCAAAAAAATACGATGGTTTATTACCACTCTTATTTTAATAAACTACGCTTCACTTACCTCAAGTAAAGGAATAATAAGCCTAGGATTCTGTGGTCTACGTAAAAAGCTGTAGAAGGTACAGTCGCGCTGGCTTGAACTAAGCACAAAAGTTTGGCTGATTCTTCTTCAGCTTAGTTAAAATTATTTAGGATGGTAGTTTTGTCGATTTCCTTACAAGGAAATAGATATAATTGTCGAAATTAATAAATAAAAACTTTTATGAAGATGAGCAGACGAATGTTCTTACTCGGCAGTCAAATCGGAAAAGATATGATGAAGCGCGAAGGAATGACAGGTTAGCTTCGACTTTCCGCTCGCCGTGAGAATAGAAATATAGAATTGACGAAAAATGAGATGTCGAGTATCGAAATTAAAAACAAGGATGTAATGAAATTTACACTTTCAACTCGAATTAATTTTAAGCGAATTACACTATGCCCGTACAGATTGCAGACCAAATTATATTCACTCCTTTAAAATAAAATGCCAATTTAATTTTTCTTTAAATCACGCCAGATAACGCGTTATTTTTGTTGCATGCATTTTCTTTTAGTTAATACAACTCACGCACGAACAGACATTTCTTTAATGATCAGTGATTTTCATTCTAGAAATCTTGAAACGTCCAGAAATGTCAAAAGTCAAATTCAAATAAAAACATTTTGGAGCATTATTACAAATTGAAATCGAGGTACTCTTTTCTTTCATAAAGCCTTCAGCCGAGACTTCTTTATGGCTTTCTAATACGAGATTATTATAAATTAAAAATGTACATATGTATACCTACTCCTAATAATATGCGAAGTATATATGTATATAGTCAAGGAAAATTACTAAAATCACCAAAAGTTATGCAGTCGTACATTTTGTATAAGCAGCTTTCAAAAACCTGTGATAGATGCCCTATATACATATGACAAAATGTATTTTATTGTACCGCATTTTATATAAAGAAGTTATTAAAAATTTAAGCAAACGCTTATACAAAAGAATTATGCTTTTTCTTAAAGAGGGGAACTAGTTATTTCATTTAGTTCAATAATTGAAAATATCTAGAATTATGTATACATTGTCATAAAGGATTTAACTTTCTTAACCACTACCTCATTTTTGTCCAAAAACGGACTATTACCATTTTAAGGAAAATTTGTCTCTCCTCTCGTCTATGTAAAAACTTCTGGCCATCAGGGAAGTGGTCACAGAAAACGTAAAATACGCATGTTCTGAAATAAGGCCAAATTATTTGTTATCTATTTGACTTATTATTAGGTGAATGTTAATTTTCTTATTTGACTCTCAATTCGTATCGTTAGATTTAAGAAAAAAAAAACAACCATTCGCCATACAGCTGACGGGAGATATATTTTATTTAGGATAGTATTTTTAACCCCCTGAACCCAACATAGCATCGCAATGCGACGGTTAATATGCATTAACTTTTTTTATTCAATACGCTACTGCTGAGCTTAAAAAAGATGCCCGGTTTTTTGTTTTAATGTAAGTATTGTCCTTGTTTTGTTTTACAATTGTTAATGTCCTAATTTAAGCCAATTAAATGGTAAACTGTTCCTCCCGACTAAACGGGGGTTATAGACCCGCTTCTAAAAATTATTCTGTTTTAATCATTTATTTCTTGTTTTTAGTTATTTTGTGTTTATTTCTTAGGTTGAATCAGTTGGGTTTCAATACAAATATGTACAAATACATTTTTTGAAATTCCACTTACTTTTGAGCTTTTGTCGTCATCGTGATTTTTAATTACATTCGCTACACTATGGGCAAACTAAATTTTTGTACTATACCCAAGAAAAAATAATTTTACCTTTAGCCGAAACACTATCTTTTTATAATGTAAGCTAAATTTAGCTTGAAACGCTCTTTTTTAACTAAGGTATGTTTTTTTTTTATTTCTGCATGCATAAAATATAAACACAATAATGTATCTTTAACCAATATTTTTAATTTTCTTATTTTTAATCTTTTAAAATAGTTCCACCCAGGTGGATTACTAAACCAACCGACCATAATGCCATTCTTGGAAATCCTGTAGTAATAACTTGTAACGCAGATGGCTTTCCGGTTCCTGATATAACATGGAAACAATCAATAGGTTTGTTTCACAGCAAATAAATTTAGTTCAATAGTGAAAGACAGTAATATTCAATTTATTTTATTTTGAATACAGGTGAACATTCTGGAGAATACCGTGAGTTGAGCTATTCTGGTGGAAATGGAATGATTGTCAGCTCTAAGAATGGATCTTTAATTATACCAAAAGTAAGCAAAGACCATGAGGGTAGTTATTTGTGCCAAGCTAGCAATGGAATAGGGGCTGGACTGAGCACATTAATTAAGCTGACGGTACATGGTGAGCTCTTCCTCATTTAATAATACACGATTTTATATATTCTTTGACTTTTTGGTTGGAACGTAGTTGGACCTCAAGTTACTGTAAGAAGTAAGCAACTAACAGTTCGTCGTGGTGATAGAGTGAATTTATTTTGTGAAGCGGAAGGTGATCAGCCATTGGATATATACTGGCGTGCCAAAGGAAATCGCATTGATACTGCCTATGACATAAGATACACTTTGAATGATTCACCTATAAGTCATGGAATTGTATCGGAACTAAGCATTTTGCAAACTGTTATATCGGATAGAGGGGAATACACATGTGTTGCAAGTAATGCTTATGGACACGATAAAGCTGTTTTAAATCTTCAAGTTCAAGAGCCCCCTAATTTTCCAATGAATGTACATGTTGTTGAGCTGGGGAGTCGCACAATAACTTTAGCTTGGTCGCGTAACGATCAAGATCAAACAAACGTATACCGAGAATCACAGCCGATATCAAACTACATATTGCAATATAAAAAAGCACAAGGTGAGAAAATTGTAAAGTAACAGTTTTTTTTCAATATAAATTATTGAAGAAAAATTTAAGCGTAGCTTTACCGTCTTTATGGTTGACGTATAACTAAACATTTTATAAAAAGATGGTTTTGAGTATTTAGGAACAAAAAATAGAACATAGATTTTAGGTTAAAAATAATCAGTAATAATTTTCTCTGGCTATGGTAATTGCCGCTTTGTAGAAGTTAAAAAGTTGCTTAATGTCGCTTTTACAGTTTAGAAGGGCTATAAGTTCTTCCTTTGATTAAGAGTCGTTTCCTAGAAAATATTTTCCTATTTCTTGCAAAGGCTGCACTGGTAGGTCTGTTCGATGTGGAATGTAGTAAGAGGCATATGTTCGCCTCGCAGCTTAAAAAAAGCCGAGATTAATGATTTGCTTTTGTCATTGTGAAACAAATTTTTTTCTGACAAATTCGAAATTCAAGTCTTCAGTGCGTTGCCAGCTCTTCGAGTTTTTTGTACCAAAGCGTATTTCTTTGGATTACCTTATTTGCAATTGTAAAACTTAAACTACATAATCCACATGCAGTTTTAAGGATTTAATGCAGAGCAGTGAAAATCCTTTGTCAATACTGATCATGTAGTTTGAGTAAGTTGAAATATCGTTTCATGAAGTATCTAAGGATTTGCCTTCAGTTTCACATTGGAAACTAAATAAATTATCAATTTTCAAAATATTAATAAATGATAAGGGGGTGCCAACCGATCATCAGATTCCTTTATTTGTGGTACTTACAATTAGTTTTTGGTTCTCTTAGGCCATGCCCTTACCTTTTTAATTGATCTTTTCTGGTGCAATGAAATTGGACCCAATCGTCTTTTAGCTTTTAATGGTGAACAACTGTTGAATTGGATTTCAATGTATATTCGATATTATATATTCCCTCGAACTTACACACAAATGAAATGTAAAACTTGCTGGAATTTGTCTTCTTTACAAAATCGGTATAAACCGGTAGGATGATACATTAATGAAATAATTCTACATTTGTAAATAATTTTCTAAATAAGATAAATTTAAGAATAAAATGGTCGTCACGAATGTTCGAAACTTATTTCTGTTTAATTTTTCATCATCAATTTTCATATTTTGTATATAAAAATGATAAGTTTAATATCCAAACTCTTGACAAATATTAATTTATACCGTTTTGTTTCCATTTGTGTCTTAGTTCGTTGGTTGTTCGTCGCTTTCACGTGAACAGTCCATTAACGTAGATACTTTTTAAATATACATTTTCAGAAGTTTGGCACGAGCACAATAATCAAAAACTATTACCTGGGGATAAAACATCGGCACAAGTAACTTCATTGAAACCCTCACAATCGTATCACTTTCGTTTGTATGCTGAAAATCATTTGGGAACAAGTGCACCTAGCGATATTCTCCTGGCCCAAACGGATGCAGATGTCCCAAGTGGACGTCCGCAGAATGTTGCCGCCGAACCCCTTGGCCCTCAACAGCTACTTATAACCTGGCATCCTCCTGAAAGGGATAGTTGGAATGGCGAACTTCTTGGTTATACAATTGGCTATCAGAAACATGAGGACAGTACATATAACTATACTAAAGTCGGAATATTGTTTGGTGAAGGATTGCATGATTTTAGATTGGTTGGCCTAGAAAAATACACTCAGTATGATATTACTGTTTCAGCTTTCAATGTAAAAGGAGATGGACCTCCAAGTGAATCTATAGTGGGACACACTTTGGAAGATGTTCCATCGATGTCTCCACAAGCTGTTGCTTGTACTGCACTAACAGCGCAAAATATACAAATTTCATGGCAAGCACCTCCAAAGGAAAATACACATGGAATAATACAAGGCTATAAGGTCCTCTACGAGCCTTGGAATGATGAAAGTGATTATGGTAATCGAGAGACAAAGATAACTTCTTCATTAAATACAGTCTTACATGGACTGCAACCATTTACCAAATATAGTGTTCAGGTACTGGCTTTTACAAGAGCTGGTGAGGGTGTTTTAAGTTCAGTAATCACATGTACTACAGAAGAAGCCGTTCCAGATGCTCCTGAAAGGGTGAAATCCGTCGTAAGCAGTGAGTCGTCAGTGATAATTAGTTGGCTTCCACCACGACGACCAAATGGTATTGTAACAAAATACAATGTTTATATTCGAATATTGGAAAAAGGACAAGAGTTGAAAATTCTTAAAGAAGTGTTACCAGCTCACAATCGTCATTTTGAAGCCAAAGATTTAACAACAAGAGAAACTTATGAGTCTTGGGTAACGGCTTCGACGCGTGTCGGACAAGGTCCCAGTACTCCAGTTATTAAACTATCACCGAGCTTTGCAGTGCCAGCTGCAATTATTTCATTTGGACAGTCATTGAGTGTTAGCTGGAAAGTAGATATGAAGTTGACTTGCTTGTTTGTAGGAAATCCCAAGCCGAATGCCGAATGGAAGCTTTTGAACTCGAGGTCAAAAAAACAATTCCGATTGGAAGTTGGAAGTGACAATACTTTGACTCTAAGAAATATACAACGAAGCCATGAGGGTAATTATTCGTGTGGTGTTCGCAACGCTTTGAGCTCGGATCATGTAGTCTATCAGTTACTTGTTCAAGGTATGTTTAATTAAAAATTAAAATTATTTTAGATATCTAGTAGTTCTGTATTTATTTGATATGATGATATGAAGGTGGAATCGAAGGTGTATCGAAATTATTTATAAGATAAAAAAAAACCTTTTACTGACGTATGTATGTAGGTCTTTGTGGGTAAAATTATAACAAATTTATATTCTTTTTTGATACATTGAAATACATAAAATGAAAGTAAAACTTGCGAACGAAGTTTAAAAAAATATAGAACACCACTTTATATCAAAATCAAAATATTCGACATTTTTTTTTTTGGGAAACGAAAAAGAAATACACAACTTTAATTAATTAAGTTAGGTGATATGAAAATCATTGTAAACATTTGGTACAATTTTTAAAACAATATAATTTGCAATTTTTTTTAATACTATTCACTTCAAAATTATTATTTTTATTATTTAAAATGTTATTGTAAAAATTAGGTGATTTTTTTACAAAAATTTGATGTGGAAAGTTGGAGTATAATTTAAATTATATATATATATATATATATATATATATATATAGTATAATAAAATTTAATTTAACCATGATTCGTCTTACAAACGAACAACGTTAGCGTGCCCTGTTAAGAAAGTTCATCGCGCGCTTCTTCCAGCGAGCGGCGAAGCTCATTTTTGGCTCAATGGGTACGTAAATAACCAGAATTGTCGATTTTGGAGTGAATATCAGTCAGAAGCATTGCAGAGAGCTACCAATGCATGTAGAAAAAGTCAGTTTGGTGCGGTTTATGGGCTGGTGGCATCATTGGACCGTACTTCTTTAAAAATGATGCGAATCGTAACGTAACTGTGAATTGTGTGTGCTACCATGAGATGATATCCAACATTTTTTTGCCCAAAATGCAAGAGCTTGACTTGCATGACATGTGGTTTCAACAAGACGGTGGCACATGCCACACAGCACGCGCAACAATGGACTTATTCAGAGGCGAGTTCGGTGAACGTTTTATTTCACGTTCGGGACCGGTAAATTGGCCGCCTAGATCGTGCGATTTAACGCCTTTAGACTATTTTTTGTGGGGCTATGTTAAAGCTCATGTGTATACAGACAAGCCCGCTTCAATTTACGCATTGGAAGACAACATTGAAGTATTTATTCTTGAGATACCGGCCGAAATGTTGGAAAGAGTATGCCAAAATTGGACTAAGCGGATTGACCATTTGAGGCGCAGTCAAGGTCAACATTTTCATGAAATAATCTTCAAACATTAAATTTATCGTACTATCGATTCAAATAAAAATTTCATGCATTTTTCTGAATTTTATGTGTTTTTTTTTTAAACTTTCCTATAGCTTTTGAAAATCATCCTTTATATAAATGGTCTCTATTTGCGATAATGAAAGCATGCTTGCTCTGCACAAATTTTATCAAATGCAAAGTACTGTTGTTAACTTTTAGTTATTTTTTTTAGAAAAATCCAACTAACGAATTTTTTAGAAAAAAACACGAAAACCTACAAAAATTACAAGAAACTGATAAGAAATTGTATTCGACTCAAGTATTAGGAGAACAAAGAAAGATATTGACTTCAAATTATTTATCTCACACAAAATATTGTTATTAATATTTTGTCAAAGTCTCAAGCAATATAATCGACAAGGGATAGGAAGTTATCAGTGTACTGTACAGTAAAGGTCCATCCCAGCCTCTTTTTTAGTTTAGTTTAGCGAACTACAAAGCAAAAAACTGTTTTTACTTTAACGTCAAGTAAAATTAATTTAAAATAAAAGGTAAATGTTCCATTAAATTAAAACGACGTCATACCTAAATTGTTCACGTTTAAGTTAAAATTTATCTGTCACTTTTGAAGAATATTTCCTCTACAACAGGCTAGTGAATATGAAATTGAACATAATGTATTCTATATAGAATTATTGTAAACCCTACTTGCTTTTATATATTCAAAGTTTATTTTATAATTTTTTACATTTCAATGAACAGTTCCCCCTGCTGCTCCTATCTTATCTATAACTGGAACTACATTCAAATCTGTATCATTACAATGGCATGTAGACGATACTGGTGGTGCACCACTGAGGGGCTTTACTTTAACTTATCGAAAAGAATTTGGTGAATGGGAAGAGTTGCAGGTAGATCGCCGTATTCACTCTTATTTATTAGAAAATCTTCAATGTGGAACTCGCTATCAATTTACCATAACTACATTTAATAAAATTGGCACTGGTCTTACAAGCGTGGTTGAATCTGCAAGAACAAAAGGTAAGACTTTAAATCTTCCTACATCCCCACATATATCCCTGTCCCTGTATCAACTATTATTATTTTCTTAATTATATATGTACATAGTAGTACCCGTGGCATGATGGTTAGTGCGTTGCAGTGTCATGCCAGAGGTCTTTTACTCCTATAGATTTGTATCATTTTCCAACTGCAATTGGGCAGTCAATTTCGAACATGTCATATTTTGGTATTTAAAAACTAATCATTACGATATAAGCTTCAACAACGAGCTGAAATTGTTCATTTCAAAAATAGATAACATTTTTAAGTCACCATTCGAAAAATTAAAGCACTTTTCGCCTTCTCGCCCGTGATAAATGAATTGGCCAGCTAGATTATGCGATTATGCGAACACATTGACCTTAAGATAGATTCAAGACCTAAAAGATAGAAATAATGAAGTTATGGAGAACATACAGCTGCAAAAGTGTTTTTAAATTTTTAATGAAAATTTCGTGAAAGTTTGCTGCAACCCTAGCAAAAATTCGTAAGAAAATACTCGGTCATAATTTTCTTTTGGAAGTTATTGTTATCGGTCCGACTTTTCAAATTGAAAACATTGATATCTGTGTTTCAAGAGATATGTCAGCGTGTTTGTTAGTACGTACGTTCGTTCGTCCATGTCTTCGGGACACCTTTTTTCGTTGGCCATATCTCAGCAACCAGCAAAAATAAAAAATAAAATAGTTTGACGACCCAAATATCTCGGCAAATAACAGCTTAATCATCAATCATTATTAATTGAATACTTCGAATTTCTTTAAATGAAAATGTTTCTTATTGTAAAAAATAATCACATCAATAGGCACCAGTGGCAAGGCGTGAATAATTTCAAATGGAAAAGTTTGTTGCCAACAATTTAAATTTCAAAAGTTTACTTGAAATTTGTTCGTGCAATGGATGTCTTTGCATCAATCCAAAAAGTCAAATATTTAAAAACAACTTTGCTATACCTACCTACTTTTAGTCATTTTATAAAATGTAGCAATGAGCTTAACGCATACAAAAAGTGGTTTCGAAAGATAATGTCTTGAATAAATATATACATATGTATTTAGGAACATTAAATTAAGAAATTTTGTATCAAAAATAATAAATAAATACAAAAAATGTAGGTATTGAATAGTTAAAAGCAAACATATCTTTCATTTTATATACATACATATAAACAATATATGTTAAGATTTCATTAAGTTTAATAATGTTTAAATATGCCTAATGCTATTTGATCTAATGTACACGCGTATTTGTTATCAAAGAGGAAACCTTTGACACATGAGTCCAGAGCAGGGATACATACAAATTCATGAAATAAGTCGGAGAGCTGCGTGTTATTTTCTTTTATACTTACTTTTTCCTTTGAATAAAATGATTTATTCAAGCAGAAACCTACCTCAATTTGCAATATACATTTTGGTTCATAAGACGAAGGAAAGCGTTTTTCCTTCTATAAAATAAAACCCACTACCCACTTCAAGCAAAAGCAAACACCTAGGGTTGCTTAAACATCGATAGCTTATCGATAGTATCGATAGTAAAAAACTATCGTATGTATTGATAGTTTTAAAAATACTATCGATAGTTTTTCACCTCACAAGTTTATTTGTGGTGAAACCCATACCAAGCAACATAAAATAAAAACCACACTAACCCTTATGCATTCATATGAGATCGAACATACAAAAACTGCAATGTCAGCTGTAAAGCAATATTCACATGAGAACGACCAACGACCAACGAATAAACGAATATTCGTCGATTTTGACATCTCTTTCACATGAGAGTTTTTAATTCGTCGCGAATGAAGTTTGACAGACGAACACCATTCACCACTGAAACCAAAACAAGAATGATTTTTTTAGGTTAAGTACGGGCTATTATTTTATTCGTTGCGAGTGTGGATAATGCGGAACGTGAATAAAGTTTGACAGTTCGTATCAACTAAAATTTTGTTCGCGACGAATAAATTTGTTTTCTTAAATTTATTAATATATGATATTGAAAAGTAAAAGTATGCATCATAAATCAAATAGAAACTATATTGCTATCGTTTTGTTAAGAATTTGTGTGGAAATATGTCTTCAAACGTATATAAACTCACATTTTGTAATTCATTCGTCGTTCGTTGGTCGCGCTCATGTGAATACTACTTAACAGCTGACAATGTAATAAACTGGCTCTTAACCTCACAACAATGCACAAGTATGCGATAAAAATAAGTAATAAAACACATTGTCATTAACTAACACTTATGCATTCTTATGAGACTCCGCTCATTATTATTATATTTTGTATCCGACTCTCTGTTTCTCCTATCCTTTATATTGTGTTATTGTTTCTGTTCGGGTTCGGTATTCTTGATCTGTTTGTTATTTGTATCTATTGTTTGTTTAAATTAAAAAAATAGATCTTTCCTTCACATTTGTTTATTTTTGCTCTCTATCAAATTTCAAGTAAGAATTCATATTCAGTTTATGTTTTATGTTCTTTTCTTACCTTATCTAGTTTATTTTGTTTACTTTATCTAGTTGTGTTTTGGGAAATGCTTAGGGTAAAGGTGTCAACAGTGGATCAATTTTTACTCGCATTTATAATAGTAGCCATGACATTTTTTTTTCACAGCATTTTCAATATATTTTCTTCAATTTAAGCAAAAAATTTCAAAACTTTATGCTTTCGATAAAATAAAAAAAATGTTTTTAACTTACCTTACCACATGATTCACTGTGTACTTTGGGTGTACACAGTGAATCAGTGACTGGTACACAGTGAATCAGGGATGTTAGAACAGTCTTTTAAGAAAAAACAATGTTTTTTAGTTTTATAATTATTTTTATATTTATCAGTCATATTTTATTTAATGATAAAAAACTAAACAAAAATATAAACTCTTCATTTATAACAAAAAAATAATTAAAATAAAACTCTTCATGTATAAAAAAAATCACAAAGCTGAAAATAAAGAAAAATAGTTTAAAAAAAAAAATAAGGAAAGTAAAGTAATCCATTTGATTAAAATGTATAGCGTTCTAGCGAACATCCATGTTTGAAAAGTTGAAATTGAATGAAAAATTTGAATTTCTTAGTGAATCAGTGATTCACTGTGTACCTTTTTCAAATGATTCACTGTGTACCATGTTGTTATTTTAACAAAAACACATTGAAATCATATTAAATATTTCGAACAAGTAAACAAGTTGATACAAATTATTAAGTCAATATAACCACAAATACAAATATATGACTCAAATGGAGTTACGATGCACAGCTATTAAATGAGAAGAAAAACAAATAGAAAACAAAAAATTACTTACCAATGCAGAAAACACGAAAACAACCGACCCCGATCCAAGGGATCACGCAGACTGATGGTTTGAAGGGATGAAATGAACAAAGACGATCTTTTCTCTTTTTCAAATTTATTATAAAATAAAAAAATACATCGTGAGACCTAATGATTCACTGTGTACCCTGATTCACTGTTGACACCTTTACCCTACAAAAAAAAATCTGCTGTTTGGAATTTTTTTAAGCCAGTTGCCAGTTTTTAAACATTCGGGAAACACCAGTAACCTGAGTGATCACCTAAAAAGGAAGCACCCTGAAAAAATATCCTCAGCAACCACCGAAAATGAGGCTACAGAAGTGCAGAAGCCCAAGGTGAATCCCCAGCTCTAAAAAAAACAGAGGCAAAGCATCAAGAGCTTCTTTGAAAGAGATAAAATCTATCAAAGGAACTCAAAAGAAAAAAAAATACCTTGATGGTCTCTACGTTGAGATGATAGCAAAAGACGTTATGCCATTCCGCACTTCCGATCGGGAGGGGTTTCGGAATTTTGTTCGTGGCCTCAACAATAGATACGAAATCCCAGATCGAACAATGTTAAAATCAGTTCTTCTACCATCTTATTGTAAGAAGATAGAAGATAAGCTTAAAAGTATATTGAACATGATAAGCTACTGTGCCTTAACAACAGACATGTGGTCTAGTGTTGCGAACGAGGGGGTCTTGGCGGTGACATGTCACTTTGTGGATGGAGGAATTCTTAAATCACAACTGCTGAAAGTGGTTGTAATTGAAGGTCGTCATACAGCAGAGGCAATCTCAAATGTAAAAAGTGTGAGATTAGTTTTGAGCAAAATATAGTCAATATTGTTTTTATATTCCGAAGTACATTTTAATACCTATAAATAAAATGTATCTACTTCTTTATTTAGGTTATCAATAAAATACTTTTAGAATATAGTATTCAAGAAAAAATTGTCGCAATGACAAGACAATGCACAAAATATGTTGAAAACGGCCGAATAATTAAAAATCCGACATTTGCCGTGTTTTGCTCATACGCTGAATCTAGCAGTCCAAGATTGTTTCAATTTTTTTTGTTTTGTTTCAATTTTAACAAAAGCCAAAGCAATCGTAACTTTTTTTCAAAAGTAGCACATTGGCAAGCGACACATTGCGTAAAGTGCAAAAGCATAATAATAAAAGAGAACTAAGATTGATTCAAGAAGTAAGTACCAGAAGGAACAGCTCTTATTTTATGCTCAAAAGACTAGTAGAGGTTCGTTGTGAGCTTGCTTTATCAATAAGCGCATGCGTCAAGGCCCCACCTGCATTGACCGCTGAGGAATTGATGGTTGTTGAAGAAATCCTTTTGATTCTTGAGCCGTTCGAAACTGCCACGAAAACAATTTCCGGAGAGTCGTATGTCACAAGTTCGCTAGTAATTCCATTAATAAGAGGAATCTCCGCTAAATTAACAGGCTTAGAACTAGCCGTAAAAACTTTGCCCCCCCGAGAAGTCCTGAATTCCCTTACCAATAGTATAAGTACGAGACTTAAACCATACCTAACAAGATCACCTCTCATGGCCACATTGTTAGATCCAAAATTTAAAAAGACTGGGTTTAGGACGCCTTCTGAAGCTGACTGTTCGGTCCAAGCCCTACAAAGAGAGTATGCATCGCATATTGCATGCAAGAACAGGGCAGCTAATCAGCAACAAGAAACGTCTACAAATAGCCACAATGCTGCAGTTTTAGAACCTCCTCAAGCTTCTACGTCCGAAGAAGCAAGAATGAACGAGTAACTTTTCATGCCGAATAGATTT
The DNA here is from genome assembly GCA_920104205.1 of Eupeodes latifasciatus. NCBI lineage: Eukaryota > Metazoa > Arthropoda > Insecta > Diptera > Syrphidae > Eupeodes > Eupeodes latifasciatus. The sequence continues at coordinate 56,329,878 of OV049927.1, forward strand.
GTTCAAGAAAACATATCGACACCAGTCAGCGACGCAATTATAGATACACGCCAATACTTAGAAAAGCCAGTGTCTCAAAAAAATGAAAATCCAATAAAATATTGGAAAAAATCTAGTAACATGCTACGAGAGACAGCTTTTAAGTATCTGTGCATTCCGGCGAGTTCGGTTCCATTCGAAAGAATTAAGAAGCAAACTTCAAGTTAAAAATCTGCACAACACGCTTATTATTAAAACAAATTGTGATATGTTTGATTCCTATGACTGTAATACTTAATGTACATATATGCAAACACCTACATTTGTCTGACAGATATTGTGAAAGCCTATTTATTTAATTTTTTTAAAGAATTTTTTGTTTTGTTTTTGAAGTACCTACATATGTACATATTATGTAACTACTAATTTATGAATTTTTGTTTTGTTTTTGAAGTAGGTACTTTTGTAACAACTAATTTATGAATGTTTTTTTTTTGTTTTTTTTTTTGTTTTAGTGAAATAGTAGTTTATTCACGATATGTTATGTTTTTGTTTTTAAATAAAAGTTATTCCAAATATTTCCATTTATTTTTATTTTACATAATCTTCATAAAAGAATAAGGTAAAAGGTGGTATCAATCAACTGTTGTTTTTGTTCTACGTGGCAGTGGCGCTTCCTGCTCATGAGATCTCAGGGTTAGCTACTTTCTCCTAGAAGTTGAAGATAAGTTTTCAAGAATAAAAATTAATTTTATTCAAATTTTCTGCAGTCCGCCCTGAGCTTACATCGATAAATGCAGCAAATGTTTCATGATTTTTTTTAATTAAAGTAATAACAATAGATAATTGGGACTTTAAATGAATGTCAGACAAAGCTATAAACTCTGGCTGTCGGATTCTATCAGAAATGTGATCGCCTAAAACGTCAGCAACAGTTTTGATTAAATCATTTTGGATAGCAATTGAAAAACTTTAAAAAATGTTGACGATTTAACACTGCACGATTTTTTTGAACGTTATGTTGGACACTTAAAGCTTCGTCTTTCCTAGTCTGACCAAAGGTAGCTAATTTAATTACATATTGCGAATGAGAGGCACTTAGCTTGTGTTTTCTCTGAAATGTGGTTAGAGTGTTCATATTGTCCACATCCGAGGAACTCCATGCAAAAGAGATACCGGAAAAAAGCAAACAAGATCAACAAAATAATTTATCTTGTTATTCTCGCTACCAAATAGCTATTGGTAATATTATATCTAGAATATTGATTTTCGCTAAAGGTTCGAGTATAATCTCTGTTTCTATACTTGTGTGTTTATTTTAAATCAGTAGGGCGCCCATTATTAGCTTCTCCGAAAACGATATTGTTGAAAATGGTTTCTCTAATAATTTTTCAATTATGGTCTTTGCTTGAAAAGTATTGGAGATTCCATTTTAATTCCTACGAAAAAAAAGTTCCTATTGTTAGATCAAGATCATGAAAAAAAAGTATCTATTTTTAAACAAACAAAGAAGACTCTATTTACAACGACTTATGTCATAGCCTAAAACCTTATTCTTAGCTGGTCATAGAATTATACAATTCCATGACTTAGAAGTCAAATAGAATTTTTTATTGAATACAATTTGAAAATTAAACTTCATACAATTTTTATTATTTTGTTTTTGATTGCAAAAGAATTAAAATTGATCCAATGCAGCTGCATAAGTCGTAATGGTCCCTTATATAGTTTTTTTTCGCTCTGTTTTTTGAATAAGCTTAATTTTTATTTTTTGAAAATTTCTTTTCCATTAAAAGAAATGCTTGTTTTAATTTGAGCTGTTCTAAGGAAATCAAATAAAATAATTTCTTACGACTAGCCTCTACCATGTTTGGATTTGTATGGAATTATATTAATAGTAATTACAATAAAATATACATACATATGTACATAAAAAAACATATTGATCACAAAACATTTAATATTTAACTAACAAAACAATAGATATTAAAATGCACTTTCTTAAGTCACTTTCCTTTCCGCCTAAAAGAAGGTTCTAAACAAAAACTACTTCCTATAAAACATTTAAATAATCCGCCTTAACTCCAACGTCTTTACCATTTCCTTTTCCTCACATATCAGCATCAAAAATCAGTATAATCGCTAAAAGCTGCGCTAACCGTCGAACATGCGTTGCTCGCTATATTCTCGTAGAGCAGGGTCAAGCAAGTTTGCTAGCAAAACCCATTTTCATAATAAATAAATAACATCGCACAATTTTATGCTTTCAAAAACGAATATGGTATGATGGTATAAAGTATACCGAACAGTTGCCGTGTTCGACGATCATGTTCGTTGTTGTTCTTTCTTCCATAGTCCATACGAAGTATAAAGACAAAGAGAGAAGACATCAAACTCTTGGTCGCGCCTGGTCTTCCTCTCTGTTGTGTGTCTTTAATGTGTACCTTCATACTTCGTCTGGTTATCGCTTTTTTTGCGCTAACCCTTCTATTTATTTGTACAGGCTTTTATTTGATTGTGTGTATTTATCTGTATGTGTAGAATGTATGAAATTTGATAGCGCAAACTTTTGCGATGCCCAAGCCCAATTTTTCAAGATAGATTTGATATTGTATGAGAGTTGTATTGCATGAAATGAAAATTATTTGAAGAGAAGTCACTTTGACTTTGATTGCAAGATGCAAGTTATGTAACTACAACCGAATTTTTTAACATAATGGTCAACTGTTGAGTTGGTTAGTTATTCAATTACAAAATAATATTCATATTACAAAATAAAACTAATTCTAAAATTCTTGGTTTAGCGCCGCTAAACCCGCTGACTATGAGGAATCGCCCCTGCTACGTGGTAAGTTAAATTAGATCCAGATTCGTATTTGTATCGATAAATAACACACCGAAACGGCTAAGGTTTTTAAAATGAAAATACTATCGATAGTATCGCTAGTTATATCTTAAAAATATCGATACTATCGAAAGCGCCAACTATCCATGTTTAAGCAACCCTACAAACACCGATGCTTGCAGAAGGAAATCTGCAGATGAACACTGCCAAAAACACTCTATATGAAGATATAAATCCTTCGTACGTATCATCCTCCAAAACCCATTTGTTTATATTGTTGTATTTGTAATGTATACGAATTCAACGAGAAAAATTGACGTGTTTTCACGCATCCATAGACACAACTACTGAGTTTTTAGGGGAAATTTCATAAATTAGAGGAGAAATTACACGCACACTAAGAATAATTTTATGAGGCTGATTTCCGGTTTAGCTTGTAGGCAAACCAAGATGTCTACTGTATTAACCCAAGTTAACAGTACTTCCTGACGATTCAGGGAAGAGTTTGTTGGGGAGAATTTAGGAAATAAAAGAAATATTTGTTTGCTTTTTTTTTATTTATTTATTACTTGAAAGGCCCGCTGTCTCAATGCTTGGCTGCGACCTTCAAGTTTGAATGATAACTAAATTCTGTTTATTCCTCCTCATCCTTTGCCTATTTATACTAGTTTCAATTTCCATTACCACTTAATAATATAGCATTTTCCATATGGAAATGCATTTTTACGCAACCTCATATGAAAAATGCCTTATCATCATAATTTTCAATTTTGTCAACTCGCATTGATACCAATAACCATTGCATGTAGAGTTCGATGAATCATATTTTGTTTACACTGGCCCAATATGAAGCAAATTCAACTTATCCATAGAGGTACCAGATACACACGGGCAGCGCAGCGGCCTAATTACCGAAGTGTGATATGATTATATATGTACTTTGAACTCGAAACAATGTTTGCTCATAGTGGTCATTCTTACTTTGCTGCACTTAGCAAAACTGGCGACAATTAATTATTTGCTGTGGTGTTAGGTTTCACTAAGTGGGCTACGGAAGATGACACATTTATGGGTGACAATGTCTTGGATCGGTTGCGCGAATGACAACGAAAAATGATACTATACAAGATCGTGTGTGGTGGCTTGGGAATGGAAATTTAAATAAGGCTAATAGAGTGGTCGCATGTAGTGGATCACTACATCCCGCTCCCCTTGAAGAAAGAAAATTATATCTTGAAGAGGTTAATTTTCTGTAAAGTTGCGAAAGGATGAAAAGGTTACATTTTTGATATAATTTTGATATGATTAAAATAAGATATGTCTAGTTTTAAGAAATTTTATAAAAATAGTATAAAATAAGGAATTAATAGTATTGAAGTGTTTGTTTTATAATTTTTGTAAGCCTTTTTTTTTTTTTTTTTTTTTTTTTGATTATTTGTTTTTTTTGACATTTTAAATTTGAAAATATAGTACCTTATAAAATATTTATTTTTAAAAATTTTTATATTAAACATTTAAACATTTTTTTTTTTCTTTTTTATAGATTATTATAAAAGATTTTATTTATAAATTATAGTATAGCATTTTTTTTTTTTTTTTTGATTGTAAGCACAATTTATTAATATAAGGTTTTTATTAAAAGTTTAAACATATATTTTTTTTTTGTTTTTGTTTTTATATTATTTTTGTAAAAGGGGTTTTTTTTTTTTTTTATTATTAATGTGTGTGTGTTTTTTTTTTTCAATTTTAACAATCATATATTTTAATATAGTTTATTGGTTACTTTGGATATTGGCGTAAGACAAATTTTGGAGAGGGTTCAGGTTTTGAATCTGTTTCTACTATGGTATCTTTAGATGAGGATTGTTGGGAGCTTTTGTCATGGAGTTGTATTTCAGTTTGTATTTTGTCGTTTTCTTTGATTTGATTTCTTTTTAATTTAATATCCGAAACAATGGGTTTTGGTTCATTTTTCACTTTGTAAGTTTGGTATCTTCTGAAGCAACTCAATACTAAAACTATAATTATAACCGTGTAGATAAGTATATAATGATGAACGTGATGTTCACTTAGATTAGTCAATGGTTTTGCTTCGTCTGCTTTTAACTCGCTTATTTGTTCAGATACTAATTTTAAGTCTTCATGGCTAGAGAATCGAATAATGGCTAAATTGTCGGGGTAGTTTGGGAAACTTGAAGTATTATTTATAAGCAGTTTTGAAATGTTTATCGGGGGAATGTAAAATTTGTTAATTGTTGTAGAATTTTCGTTAAATGTGTGTATTGTCATGTCTTTGTTCTTAAGGTAACAATGCCCTACAATTTCTATTGTGGCTGTGCCGTACAAATTATATGAGGTTATGTTGTCGTCACATATTTCGTCAATATAATAATTATTTAAAGTTGAGAAAATCCACTTATTCTTTTGTGATAGTTGGATCCATACTGTTGAATGGTTGGATTGTCTTATTTCGCATGAGTTGGGAATAACTGATATTCTGTTTAGTAATTCGATTTCACATTGTGGGTTTCCTGATTTAGTACTCAATAATGGATGTGTAAGGGGACATATGAATTTATCATTTTGGGACTTGCAGAGAGATAACTCCGCTGTATTTAGTTGACAGTAATTTTCTTTGTTGTAATCGAGAAAAATGTATTGGGAGGTTGGGTGTATGAACACGAAGTTATTTTTATGTATGGTTGGCAAAGGAATACTTTTGTATAAGATGTATTTTTCAACAAATGGAAGGGGTATTTTGATTTCGTATACTATTTTGTCGTCATGAATAGCTACTTTGGTAGTACAGATTTTATAAAAAGATATAATGTTATTATCTATTGGGGTATTGGGTAATTTTGTGTTTAATGGAAGTTCTTGCTTTATTTTTGCTAATACGTCTCTAAATTGTTCGGGGGTTATAATGGATGGGTGAGGTTTTCCATGAGTTACATCTGTAACTAAATCGAGTATGTCGTCTAGTGTGTTAAGATATCTTATAATAATGAGAGTCAATAAGGAAGTTAGGGATTCGAGTTCAGTGAAGGCAACAATGTTTGTTGTATTAATGAGTCTATCTATCATTTTTTTTGTATTTTCTAATTTTGAATTGATTATCAACATTTGGTTTTGAATAGTCGCTTCTGACTTACTAAATACATTTTTGGTTGTTTCGAGTATGAGAGTTTGTTTTTTGACGAGAGATATTACATGGTTTTCATTTTCCCTAATTTTCTTGATTTCTCCAGTATAAAAATTTGCATCATCTTCGTTTAAGGTACCGAAAAGTGATTTGCTTAGAATCCCTACGGCATTAAATAGTGATCTTTTTTTTCTATAGTGTGGGTTTACAAGACTGTATTTTATCTGAATGTCTGTCATCAAGTGACTCATTTCGGATAACGCTACGACACATATTATTTGAAACTGTTCCTTATTTTTAAGCTGTTCGCATATACCACTGATTTCGGTGATTATTTTTGCTGCTTCCTCTAGTGCTTTTGTTAAATGTTCCAAATTGTAGTACACAACAAGTTTCCACTCATGTGTATATAATTCAACGGGTCCGATTACCTCGAAGTAAATACCAGCCTTTTGTTCGATTTGGGTCATAATTAGGTTTGCATATGCGGTACTCAGAAGTCCAAGAAGGAGAATTGTGAACTTCATGTTCTAAAAAAAAAAAGAATTGTCCATTTATCTCAGAGAGTTTTGCTTGGATCTGTGTGACTGTGTACTTATGGGATAGGGGATAGTTATTTAATCAGAAAAGAGTTTGAGATCATTGTTATGGATAACCTTATTTCGATTTCGTATTTTTATCTCAGTCGTTTCGTCGGAAATTATTCTACATACCTCATGGGGACCTTCCCAAAGTGAGGAAAATTTGTTCTTTCTAGCATGGTTTTTTATTAGAACTCTGTTTCCTACATTAAATGTCTTTTGCTTTGAATGTTTGTCGTAATATGTTTTTGATTTTTCTTTATTACCTTTTAAAGTTTCCTTAGCAATATGGTATCCGTGTTGTAATCGAGACTTTAGTTCATTCGAATAATTTTCGTAGTTATAAGTCACTTGGGGATTTTTTCCAAGAATAGTAGGAATCCTAGCTGGATAACCGTACAATAACTCATGAGGTGTATAGCCAGTGCTGCTATGGGGAGTCGTGTTAAAGACAAAAATAGCGTATGGAATCCAGGTATTCCATGAAAGAGGATCACGATTAACGTAATGCCTTAGGTATTCTACTAATGTGCGGTGACTACGTTCAAGAGCTCCATTAGTTTGAGGGTGGTACGCGGTAGTTTGAATTTTTTTTATTTTAAGAAGTTTGCAAACTTCCTTGAACAATTGGCTAAGAAAGTTCGTCCCCTGATCCGTAAGGAGTGCCTCAGGAAATCCAAAGCGACATAAGATTTTTTCGACAAACTCCCTAGCTACTGTAGAGGCTTCTGCATTTTCCAGAGGTATAGCCTCAGTATATTTGGTCAGGTCATCTTGGTAGGTAAGGAGATATTTATGGTTTTCATAACTAATGGGAAGTGGTCCTACAATATCTAAAGCTATTCTTTCGAACGGAGTTGAGCTTGTTGTGGTGATCTTCATGGGAATTCGGGGATTCTGTATTAACTTGTTTGTCTGACAGGATTTGCATTGGAGTATATAGTTTTTTATATCATTGTTCATTGTTGGCCAGAAATATTGTTTCTTGATTTTCTTTAAAGTCCTCGTTATGCCTTGGTGGCCTCCGAGGGGGGAGTCATGGAATTCATAAAGTACAGTTTTTATAGACTCGATATTATCTAAAAATATCTTTTTATTGGTAAAAACGTAAACGACCTTGTTTTGATTTTGAAAAGTATTTGTTAAAATTGTTTTTAATTTTATCTTGGATTCATTGTCCATTTGGGGTAACGCAAATCCGATAGACTGTTCATCAGTATTAAGATCGCTAATCGAAGTGAGACATGTTTTAATTATTTCAATATCTTTGTCGGTTCTGATTGGGATGGGTAAAGTGGTTATAAAGAATGTTTCTTTATTATGTGGAAATGTGGAAAATTCTCCTATATCTGGTTTAATAAAATTTGGGCATTTATTTTGTAAAAATTCTTCGTCTATTGATTCTATTATTGGTATTATTATAACTTTAATTTTAGTTGTTTTGGTTTCAAAAATTGATCCATTATCCTCTAGAAGAGTGAAGATTGACAAGACTTCTATATTATCTACCTCATCATCTTGTATATTAACTTGGCTTACTTGATTTCTAGCTTGATTGCGGGTTGTCACGAGTACCTTACTGTCATTGTCAATTTTTACCCTACTGAGAGCGTCTGCGATAACATTACATTTACCTTGTTTGTGAATAATATTGAAGTCGTATTCTTCCATCAAGATGCGCCATCGTAACAATCTGGATGTGGGATTCTTTTGTCCAATTAACCATAGTAAATTGTTATGGTCTGTGTAAATAGTGAACTTTCGTCCATAGATATATGGTCGAAACTGCTTTAGCGCATAAACAATTGCTAACAACTCCTTTTCCGACGTTGTGTATTTTATTTCTTGATCATTGAGGGTTCGACTTATGAATGAAATTGGTTTATCTTGTCCAATCGGTCCTTGAGAAAGAACCGCACCCAATGCTACATCACTAGCGTCGGTAGTTACAATGAATTCTGCCGTAAAATCAGGATAAGAGAGTATTGGAGGTTCAATAATTTTTTGTTTTAAACTTCTGAAAGATTCGTCGCAGAAGGCATCCCATTTAAAGATAGCGTCTTTTCGTAAAAGTTTTGTCATTGGTTTGGATAAATTTGCAAAGTCGGGAATGAACTTTCGATAGTATCCCACGAAACCTAAAAATGATTTTACATCTTTTGGCTTTTTGGGCACAGGGAATGTTCTAACTGCCTTGATTTTTTCGGGATCAGGCTTAATTCCTTCTTCTGAAATAATATGCCCCAAGTAAATTAGTTCTTTTTTAAGAAAGTTACACTTCTCTGGTTGGAGTTTCAAATTATGCGTTCTTAGACGTTTCAGAATGTTAACGAGCTTTCTGTTGTGGCTATCAAGATCATACCCATAGATAACGATGTCATCTACATAAACAAAACATTCAATACCCTGCAGTCCCATGAGAACATTATTCATGAGGCGTTGAAACGTAGCAGGGGCGTTTTTCAAACCAAATGGCATACGGTTATATTCGTAGTGACCAAATGGTGTGCTGAACGCGGTTTTTTCTTTATCAGCGTCGGCTACCAATATTTGGTGAAACCCTTTAGCTAAATCAAGTGTACTGAAATATTTTGCCTGACCTAGTTGGTCGAAAATGTCTGTGATATTCGGCAATGGGTATGCATCTCCGAGTGTTTGCTCATTTAGTTTTCTGAAGTCTACGACTACTCTCCATTTTTTTTCGCCATCGTAACCAGATTTTTTCGGAACTAAGAGGAGAGGTGAGTTCCAGGGACTGAAGCTAGGTTGTATGATTGAATCATTAAGCATTTCGTTTACCTGCTTGTGAATTTCTTGCTTCTGACTTTCGGGAAGTCTATATGGTTTTAGGAATAATGGGGGCCTACTGTCGTTAGTTATTATTTTATGTTCCATTGCATTGGTGTAGGTAAGGTGATCACCTTTGAGGAAGAACAAATCATTGAATTCTCTACAGATGTTCGATATTGATTTTTGTTCCTCTTGATTGCAATGGTCCAGTTTTATAATTGTTTGTAAATCTGATAGCCTTTTCTGTAAACGATCTTTATGACTATCAGCTGAAATAATATTATAATTGTCTAAAGTATCCCATTTTAAATTTAAGTCATTCGGATTAATGTTTTTTTTTTCTTCTAAAGTGTTCATAAATAATACTTTTATTTTATTTTTTTCAGGTTTAACTATAGTTTCACCTACATATACCCCTGGGATTATTTCTTTTTTCTCAATTACTATATCCCGTGATTTATTGGAATTAAATGGAATTTCTATCATTTGCTGACTACGTTGTTCGAGTGTTATGTATTTATTTTTTGTTATCCCAGTCTTACTTTCTGCTGAGATTTCTATTATCTCAGTCTTACTACCTGCTGGGTTTATATAAGTTTGTGCTATGGTTTCTGTTACCATAGGCTTATTTTTAATTTTTGTATTTATAACTTTTTCCTTAGGAAGTGGTTTGCTAACAACTTTGTCATAGTCTTGTTTTGATGAATCTCCTGATCCGACCCGTAGGCAAGCCCGAAGGCAGGCGGTATCATTCAACGATTCCCATGCTTTTTCTGTACCTCCTACAATATTGTCTGTATGACATTGAGAGGAGTTAGAGCCAGTATGGTTAGACCCTTCAGTTGTGCAATCTTCTTGAAGGTGAGTTTTGGCTTGAGTTGAGTAATCTTTGTTCAAATTTGTAGTTCCATTAAATATAACAGATTTGGGTACCGAATGTATTTCTATATTTGCTTTTGATACATTAGCTTTATGATGAGGAATAGTACTCAGTACCTTCCCAAAACTATTTATCGTAGCGGTAGATTGGTCACCAATGAAGGGAAAAATCTTCATAAAATTTTCATCATGGTTAACTACGCATGAATATTTTTTTAGAAAATCGTTTCCTATGATGCCGTCAAAATTCATGTCGGTACTTACATCTAGAATGTGAAAGGGGTGGTTAATTATAATTTTATCATCATCACAGCCGACCAATAGAGTCTCATTCACAACACTGGTACTCATTACCTTATGACCGCCCATGGTTGAAATTGTTATGTTATTTTTATTGTTTTTTATGGGTTTGATCGTAGGTGTTTTAATTATGCTTATTTCAGAACCAGTGTCAATAACAAGACTTCTATTCTTACCGTCTGTGAATGGAATTCTTATTATGGTCAAGTCATTGTAAGGAAGCAATTCGATAATTATGCTTGCCGTTACTCTTGAGTTTCGTGTATGTCGGCCTGAACTTGTTGTCGGGAAGGATAGCCGATCTCTTCGACCCGACAATTCTCGTTTCCCGTATTATAAGAAAATTGGCTTTCGGGCATTACGTGGTGGAAGTTCACCTGTCGTTGGTCACCATTGTTTCTTTCGGTTTTAAAAGGGTTATGCGGGTTCACTTGGTTTGTTTGTGAGTGTAGTTTTCGAAGTCTACACTCGCTTTCCGTATGATAGTTTTTGTTGCAATAATTGCATTTAACAATTTCTGTTTTTGGGGTAAATTTGGGTAGAGTCTTGTTTTGGTAACAGGTTTGGGCAGAGTGTCCCAATATCCCGCAAATTTGACAGGTTGGTCGGGAAGAAAAGTTTGAGGGTGAATTCTGTTGTAAAGGGGGTTTATTCCTATAGGCAGGCATCTGCCTATCTATTCTTGCAGCATGGTTTTCTGCGAACGTTATTATCCTTTTCAAACTAGTTTCCCCGCGAGCTTGAACCATCAAACGTAAATTTTGATTCGAGAGACCATCTTCAAATGTCTGGATAGCCAGTTTTTCGTTCTCATCGACCAGATACGCCCTGACGGATGCGTCACTAGTACCTGAGAATGTTGCTGAGTTAAGAGAGGTTAAAAGTTTTGAGATTTTGTCTCCAAACTCCTTAACTGATTCTCTGGCATTTTGCTGAGCTACCAAAAGTTCATTCTGGGCTACAGAACGAGTTTTGGTTTCCTTATACTCGTCCTCTAGTTTAGCAACTAAGTCACCCCACTTTGTAAAAGAGTTGAACTGTATTAGTTCGAAGGCCGGACCTTGTAGCCTAGTTTTTACTATTTCGAGGAATGTTGTATGTTCCTCTTTCTTACATGATGAGAACAAGATGTTCCCGCATGCGATGAATTTATTCAATTCACTGGGGTTACCATTGAAGATGGGCACTATATTGAAAATATCGCTTATATTGACCTGAAATGCCATTGTTTCAGATTCTATTACGTTTATTACGTTAAAAGGAAGATTTAAAAAAAATTCTAAACGCTGTCGGTCTCGTCGTGTCCTGACAATTTTGAGGGAAAAATATTTTGAAGAGGGGAAGGAAAAAGAAAATGGGGTTCACCAAAAAAAAATATATGTAAATATAATTGTTTAAAATTTCTTACGCTAATTTTATTTTCTGGTGCTGTTGATTTTGGTAATGTTGTTGATTTTGTTGTCGATGTTGTTATTGTTGTTGCTTTTGTTGATGTTGAAACTGTGCCAGGCAGACTTCACGCCCTATAGTTGCAGATTACAACCTGGTCTTTTCACTACCTATATTTTGCCTCCGCGTCCTCTTGAAGGAATTCGCCAGGTCTTATGGTCATAGGATTTTTTCACAATTAAATTTTATACTACTTTAGCTTTGCTGATGTATAGCCCCAGCAATACGCATCAAAAGGAACGGCCTTTTGTATTTTTGGTAGGGGATTTTTAAAAGAATCCCACCGCTGCCACCATGTATTAACCCAAGTTAACAGTACTTCCTGACGATTCAGGGAAGAGTTTGTTGGGGAGAATTTAGGAAATAAAAGAAATATTTGTTTGCTTTTTTTTTATTTCTTTATTACTTGAAAGGCCCGCTGTCTCAATGCTTGGCTGCGACCTTCAAGTTTGAATGATAACTAAATTCTGTTTATTCCTCCTCATCCTTTGCCTATTTATACTAGTTTCAATTTCCATTACCACTTAATAATATAGCATTTTCCATATGGAAATGCATTTTTACGCAACCTCATATGAAAAATGCCTTATCATCATAATTTTCAATTTTGTCAACTCGCATTGATACCAATAACCATTGCATGTAGAGTTCGATGAATCATATTTTGTTTACACTGGCCCAATATGAAGCAAATTCAACTTATCCATAGAGGTACCAGATACACACGGGCAGCGCAGCGGCCTAATTACCGAAGTGTGATATGATTATATATGTACTTTGAACTCGAAACAATGCTTGCTCATAGTGGTCATTCTTACTTTGCTGCACTTAGCAAAACTGGCGACAATTAATTAATTGCTGTGGTGTTAGGTTTCACTAAGTGGGCTACGGAAGATGACACATTTATGGGTGACAATGTCTTGGATCGGTTGCGCGAATGACAACGAAAAATGATACTATACAAGATCGTGTGTGGTGGCTTGGGAATGGAAATTTAAATAAGGCTAATAGAGTGGTCGCATGTAGTGGATCACTACACTACCGAGGATTTATATCTTCATATAGTGTTTTTGAACACTGCGTTCTTGCGCGTGCTGCGCTGCGAATCATCCTCTCAGAGCGAAAAGAATAAGAAATACTCGTACCAATAAATTCACCACAAAATAAGACGCAGAATATCGTCTTATTTTCTTCCATAAGAAAGCGTGTGTTGAACAAAGAATTATCAAGCGCATTGAATAGTGCAAGAAAAAAGAGGCAAGGAAACAAATATGTTTTATCCATACATACATTTTATAAGACGTCATATTTCGGGTTATCTTGTTGTTGCTTAAGTTTTGTGTTTGTTTATAGAGAGAGCACAAGCAAGACCCAACATCAAAAATACTCCATTACCAAGATCGGAATCTCAGACTGACATTTCGGTTTGCCTACAAGCTACGTCGGACTAAATGTGAGAAAGTGTGCGTGAAATGATGCAAAAAACCAAACACATTCTCACATTTAGTCTTACAGCCCATCAAAACGCTTCATTATAGTAATCAGCCCCATCTAAATGCTTCATTTTGAATGTTTCATGGCCTCGTTCAAAAACTAAACAATCCTAAAGGAATATTCACATGAGCATGACCAACGACCAACGAATGAACGAATATTCGTCGATTTTGACATTTCTTTCACATGAGAGTTTTTAATTCGTCGCGAATGAAGTTTGACATTCACCACCGAAACCAAAACAAGAACGATTTTTTTAGGTTAAGTACGCGCGATTTTTTTATTCGTTGCGAGTGTGGATAATGTGGAACGCGAATAAAGTTTGACAGTTCGTATCAACTATAATTTTGTTCGCGACGAATAAATTTGTTTTCTAAAATTTATTAATATATGATATTGAAAAGTAAAAGTATGCATCATAAATCAAATAGAAACTATATTGCTATCGTTTTGTTAAGAATTTGTGTGGAAATATGTGTTCAAATGTATATAAACTCACATTTTGTAATTCATTCGTCGTTCGTTGGTCGCGCTCTTGTGAATGATGCTTAACCAACAAAATCTAAAGTGCTGACATGGTCTTAAATTGGAAGATTTGTATAGCTTTTTAATTTCAATCCAAATAAATGTTGTTAATGTATATTAAATAAAATAAAATTGACCAAATACATAATATTTAATGATTTATTAGTGCTGTATTTTGTTAACTTAAATTATTTGCGAACGCAATATGTGCTGCAACTGGTTAAGTTTAATTGGAAATGGACAAAAGTGTAACTCAATACTTTGTAAAACAAAAAAACAGACAATTTTTTAAGCTGTAGTTTGCTTAGAGAATTTTTTTGGCGACGTTAGAAGTTCAGGTGGAAAAAATAGGCGGGTGTCTCCGTATTTTTTTTTTGTACAGACAATGCTACGAGAAGCATACTTGTGAAGTTCCATTGCCAACTTTAGCTCGTTCAGATTCCTCAATTAGATTAGTATTTTCATCATTTAAGCAGTTCGGTAGTTACAAGACCAAATTTTAGTTTTGTTTGTTGCAGAAATATTCCTGAAAATTTCTTTTTAAGGGACTATGTTAGAGTTAGAATTTTGTTTGTAGTTAGATTTTGGAATAAAAATTTGAGGGAACCATGTTTTAAAAATAAGTTGCTTTGTGTAAAGCATCTTTAAGGAATAGAAATAGGCAATATGTTTACACACAATACCAACTAAATGAGTGCAATAAATAGATTTAAGTAACTTTTTTTTATTCCAGTATGGGGAAACCGAACACCCAATAGAAAAAAACCGATATACGCGCCAAAATCCATACTTCTTGACTAAATAATGTTATCTTCTATGTTTACGCATAAAATTACGAATTTTGTAGCGTATGAAAATTTCTAGACATTTTACAATCTGAAAAATTAATTATGCTATGAAATAATTGGCTGCTATTAATGCTAATTTTTTTTTCTAAAAAGTTGATGAAGGTTAGCCGAAGCGCAAATTTCTTTAATGAACCTTTAATGAACATACCTAAAACATTATTGGCTTTCTCAAAAATATTTTTCTACACTAACCTCTGCTTTATACCTGAAAACTATTGTTTATGTATATTTTCTTCCATGTTCTGCATTTATAAAATGTAACCTATGGAAGTATTTACTATATTAAGAAAAACATGTACGTAAAACTCATTAATTTGTTTCATTTTTAGCAGCTCTTTTAATAAACATACCCTTCAAACAATAATAAGTAAACTTGAACTTTGGTAACTAAACATTTTTAAGGAATGAATGAAAATTATATTTTGCGTTAAACTGTGGAAATTCACTAAAAAAAACTTCTGTACGTCAACAATAAACATTCATGTCGATTACATGATCTATTGAATGGGTTGTGCATGAATTCAGAACGATTTTAAGAAGTTTTCACTTTGTGATATACATATGTCAAAATTTGCATTTTATTTGCTCTGAATTTATTCAACAGATTCGCTATAATCGTTCTGATTACTTTTGTAAAACATTGGTGTTCCTTTGATGCATAGTTTTTTTTTTATAGCAAATACATGTATGTATGCTTCCATCAATCAAGAATGTTATGGATAAGATATTTTTCGATTATAACTCTTTTTTTAAATTTAATATTTATTAATCATAATGGAATTGAAAAATAGTTGCAAGCTTAAATCATTAAAAACAAACTATAAATATACTTGGATTAATTAAATTGATACAGATTTTAATTACTTGCAAACAAAATATTTGGGCCGTTCGTTAACGAAAATTTATTAGAATTCAATAAAAAAAATTGGGCTCGCACCCTTAACTTGATGGTTCTTCGAACGCATCTTTGATACAAAAATCCGAGGTTTATTATGAAATTTAAAAAATTTCGTAGTGATTACTGAAAATTAGTGAATTAATTATAATAAACTGATGTTGAACATGCTTTTTTCAAGACAAAAAGGTACATTGGTTCACTATCCACAAAATGCCTTCAAAATTAAAGCTTAAAACTGACTTTTTCATCGAAAAAAGTAAAAGGAAAAACCTGAAAAACACTTATTAACCCCTCCATTTTGTTTTTGCTTTGCAAAGTGCCGCTAGCCCACGGCATCGTTTTTTTTTTTGTTTGTGCTCACATCTATTCATGGACTAATTGTCAAAATTACAAACACAACAATGTAAACAAACGGGTTTTGGAGAGTGAAACGTACGAAAGATTCCGATCTTGGTAAATGGAGTATTTTTGCCCAACATGTGTGTAGAATATGACTGAAAGGAGAGTAGTAGTTGTTAAAAAAATGTTGGCAGCGTATTCATGTGTATGATTTAGTTTGATTCATGTTGCCAGAAGTTCAAGATGTTTAGGGTGAGAATTCCAAAGGTAAGACGGAAATAATCGACTTATATGAACGCTTCCACTGATAGGCACCAATGGAAACTTATCAGTGTTTGTCGCATCTCACCCTTTTTTATTTATGTCAAAATAAGACCTGTGATTGGAAAACCCTGTATTAATTTTAATAACATTTCCTATCCACTACTTAACTGCCAAAAAAAACAACGATACTTTTTTTAATAACATTTCCTATCCACTACTTAACTGCCAAAAAAACAACGATACTTAAACCTGACTGATACAAACATAACCAACAAACATCAGGAAATAAACCAGTTCCTGCTCGAAAACAAAACCTAATTAAACCAAATATAACATCAGCTATTCTCGAGTTATCATCATGGAAAGATGAAGGATGTCCCATTCTATACTTCACCATTGAATTTCGAAGATATCGAAAATCAAGTGATTGGATTATTGTTTCTAGTAGTATTGCTACCCAGCCTCGATACACCCTCGGTGATTTGGAGCCAGCGACGGTATACAGCCTTCGAATAACAGCACACAACCATGCAGGCTCAACTCAGGCTGAATACATGTTCGATACATTGCATTTAACAGGTTTATCAGTTAATAACAAGGATGAAAGCGATGTACCCGAAGCAGGATCATTATTTCGGGATGTGCATTTCATTGCCGTTCTAGTAACATCTGTTTTTGGTACAATTTTAGCACTCGTGGGAGCATGTGTCTGCTTAAGACATTGTAAGTACAAATTTGTCTCCATATTTTCATAGAGAACTTAGACCTTCTACACTTTTCAACAGATCCAAGGCAACGACTAGATCGAAATGTCAACCCGATGCGCCCACCTTTATCAGATGGCAAAGATCCACGACGTCAAAACCGTGAGCATTGCATATAGAATGCCTTTTTATATAAGTACACATACAAATCAATTAAAGAATGATATTTTTCAGGCTTAGAACAAATTCCAGAGTACTCTGAGGACATATATCCGTATGCAACATATCATTTACCTGACCAAGAAAACCAATCTGGAAATACCGATCGTAATGGAATGGTCTATGACCCTCGAAATCAAGATACTTTAACTAGTGCGAATAACAAACGTTCTGCAATCACAGGAATAAATATTGTCGGATCCAGTACTCCTGTTGTGACTGAGAAAAATTCGCCTGTCACAGAAAAGCGTCTAAAAATTATTCCTAATACCATTAAATCGGAATCAGAAGAATACGATTCACTCAATTCGGATAGTGATATATCTGCTGATAGAAATTGTAATAACAGTCGTACTGAGTCTGATCGTCAACAAGATGACCATGATTCATTTATATGTACTAATGCTTTAATAATAGTTCTTGTTTTTTTGTTTTTGAGATACATTTCAACTCGTTTCAGCTCATGGGCACAGTCCTGTATCTCGAAATGGTGGTAATAAGGAACGACTATCAGTATTCAATAGCACTCCGCAGCATAGTAAGTTAGTATCTGTTTCTTTTCTTTAAACAAAAAATATTGTTTGTATTTAAAGGACGATGGGCATTTTGGCCGTACAACCAACAGAATTGAAATAGTTGCCAAATGAAAGCATATCACTTCTTCTTAATTTCATTATATGGCTATAAGTGTCAAAACCGCGGGACACAAGAGATAACAAGATGTTCCTGCATAAATTGTTGTTTTATACACTTTAAAGTCTAATTTCATCATATGTACTTAACGAATCTGTAAGATTTATATATCCAATGAAGCTTAAGCATTTCCTGTTCTAGCATACATTGTTATTTGAGTTCTTAATCCCCCTAGATTTAAACGAAGAAATTACAGTTTTTCAACGCTTCTAATGCCTGTTTAGATAAGTTTAATTTCCTTATTAATTATTAGTATTAGCGAGTAAGTACAACCAAATTTTTAATAAAAGTAGTTGCTAAAGAACGACTTTTGTTTTGTTATTTTAAGAAGCTTTCATTTCGAATTTTAAATAAATTATATTAGTAAGGTCATTATAAAAGTGTTTGTCTAAAGTGGTATAAAAAGGTACGTAAGCAACGTTGCTTGAATTTATTCATCCATAGAGGCTTGAGAATTGACTCGAGTTTTGTTCGAGTTGGATTATTATACTCAATAATAACGCAAACACTACATATAAACACTACACTTAATGTTAAATACACTCATAGATCTAAAGATAGCAACGTATATTCTTACAATTTTAACAAGTATCAAACTAGAAACTTTGGTTAAAGAAACTGAGATGCAAACCAGATGTTATGCATTAGATTTGTAAGGAATTTAAGCAAATTAATCTATATATAACCATTATTTTAACGTACTGAAAACCTGTAATATCTTCGTTTAAAGGTATGTTAGAAAATTCAATTTTTTACCATAACTTTAAATAAATAATGTCCACCATCAAATAAAACTGTGCAATTCTAAACCAACCACTTAAAATGATAAAAATCAAAAACTCAAGAACTCAAATAACAGCTTTTGTTCTATGACGGGAAAATGCTGATACATGGTGTTTGTTTTTTGAAATAACTTTCATTTGATATATTAAACTTGCAGATCCGTTAAATACTTACGGAGAAAATTAAACAATATGGTACATAAAACCACATTTTTACAAAATCTTCTAACAATTCAATAGGCCACATATCTGATCTCAGTGAGTTTTCAAACTTGTCGCTATACGAGTAGAATTATGAATGTAGTATTGATAATCTTTTTTTTGGTACATATTTTAAATCTGTTGGTCTTACGCCCAACTCCCAAATAAATTTGACCATTGTTCTTTTATAATGATGGTTCAGTAAAGTCTAATACTAAGGTGACATTGTGCAATATGTATATATTTTACTTTTAAACTGAACACCTCGATCTTCCTGGTGTGTGCTAACCACTTAGCTCCTCGTGTGGAACGATCACATACACCATGTCGTCAAATATGCCGCAAGATGTTCTCTGAGACGATGCAAGCAAGTTGTCTCACCTTCTGATCTGACTACAATTTAAAAACCTTTATACATGCATCCAAAACTTGAGTATTGCTTCCATCTAAGGGCTTAAGCCCAAGCAACTTTTCAAATAGTTGTCATTAGCATCATTAAATCAATTACTCCACTCGAGCCCTGTCGTAAAGTGTTTTGCCTGTTTCACAGTTATTTTAACGGATAATTCTCTTTCGAAATAACCAGCCGCATTCCTTAACTTAAACAATTTATACTTAATACTCGCTCTTCTAGGAATGCTTATTACTTTATCCTTGAACCCAACTTCGGCCTTACTGGTGATTTATAGATGTTCGTTCCTTAGCTCAACTACAAGAATGATGAAGGCCATAATACGCTCTATCTTTCTTAAGTTTACAAGTCACTTTTGAAAGGTACTATTTGTGGTGCCAGTGTTTTGGTTCTGTCTCATAATGAAATCATAAAATTTATAGCCGTTAAAATCTTTAGATATATCGAAATTTATGGCATATGTAAAATGTTTGCTTTAATGTTTTGTTTGAAATGTACATAATGAGAAATCATCATTGCATAAAATTTTGGAATAAATATGAAATGTCTACAGTCATAACGCAAAGAATCGCAATGGGATTTCTGTTACATTGTGTCACGAAATCGTATAGCTAACTATTCATTCAGATTGTGAGGGGATCACAATCTGAATGAATAGTTCAAAAAACATTCATACATGCTATGCACACTGTTTATCATTTTTAAATATTGTGTATTTATATATTTGTTTCCATTGTTTTTTAACATTATAGAAATTTTGCTTTACTATTTATTTTCTATTTTGAAATTTTAAAAGATTTTGAAACATCAACAGTAACAGCATGGACATGCCCATCGACCACAGAATCTTTGACCCGCCGCCAAAGCAACATGCACAATCTACGACAGCCACAACCAATCAACAGCTGCTCCACTATCCCCACCTTAACAGCCAGCAGCACCACAATAATTCATCAACAGTCAGCACTACAAATCTGCCCCGTATATCCTTTGCCAAAAATAATCAAAATGAACCATCCGAAGTATGCTCAACACGCATTAGCCAATCAGGCTCTTATGTCGAAATTTTAAAACACACCAAGTACCAATACTTGCAAAGTGATAATAATCAGAGGCAGAATTTTTCAATAAATGAAGATCCATTAACTAAATCAGCTGCAGTGAGCAGTCATCTTTCGTCATCATCATGTCAAAATAAAAGTTACGGCAATTTCCTTACAATCACACCACGACGAAAAGGCAAACTTCTATCGACTGCAGCAGCTATTGGCGACCATCGTTATCATCATAATATTGAACCTTTAAATTTGCTAAGCGTTGAAAAAGACAACAATGCCACCACAAAACTCTACGATTACAAAACATTGGAAACCCTCAGTAAAGCTGATACACTTCTTTTAGGTTCTACAATTTTCCCTCAGCTAAAGAAGACATATTGCGCAGAAATAACTACTTTTTCAGCTAGTGATAATAGTTTTGAAAACGGCAGCAACACCACTAACGAATCATCAAATATTTGTGAATTCCAACAAATATTATTAGACACAAACCTAAGCCCACCTTCAGCATTTAGCGATGGGGCTAAAAAATCTTCATTATCGTAAAGACTGAACCAGAAGAAGGTATTTCTACGAATTAAACTTTTTATTTTATAAAAATAACTAAATATATTGAGATTCCTCCATTGAAAAAAAAAAACATATCACAACTAAATACATTGAACATGTAATGGAAGCCAACAGAAAAAAGTTTTTTGTTACATATTTTTCTTGTAAGTTGATATGACTTTTATAAAAATATCACACTATTAAGGTTTTATGAAAACGCTTAAAATGATCTAATGGCTTTTATCAAGAAAACAAAGAATACAAAGGAAACAAATTCAATTAGGGTACAGTTTGCGAGGATTCAATATCTGAAATTTTTTTTACAAAAAATCAATCAATTAAATAGAAAAATGTCAATTTTTACAATTTAACTTTTACGTGAAAATAACAATATAGTTAATATTTTTTAAAAATCTCGTTAACCTAAATATCACCATGCTCTATTTTTTTCATAGTGCTTTATTTAAGATTAATAGGTGTATAGACACATGGCGGATTAGTTTTAAAAACGGATTTAACAAGTTAAATAACTTTTTATAGAGTTTATTCTTTTCTAGTTTTGATTATAAAAAAACCTTAAGGTAGAAATAATTTTATAATAAATTAAAGACGGTTCGGAATGTTATCTTAAAACTTAATCAAAATAAGAAAGAAAATAATTAGATTAGAACAATTATTTTTAAAATCTTACCTTATACGTATTTACCTATTACTATTTTGACCTTAAATATTCAATGCTCTTATCAGTTTAAAATAAAACCAAATCCTTAAATATGTTATAATTTTTGGAGTTTTGAAAACTAAACTATTAGTAGTGTTGTCATCGAATGGTAAATAAATATAAAAAGGTGTTGATCATTGAATGGAATTCTGTTAGTCTGCTTTTTTTTTAAATATGGTGCAGTACATGAAGCATAAGATGTTTGTGCCTCGCTCTTAAAATAAATAAATTGGGTGGTACAACAGCCCGTTGAGAACTAGAACCTAGTGACTTACAACTCTCAATCATTCCTGTGTGCGAGTACTATTGTTAGGGATGGAGGGGACATACAGTTTTAAGCCGAATCCGAACGGCTAATTTGAGAAAGCACTTTTTCATGACAAGAACTACTCTTGGAGAATTTGTCGATTCCTCGCAAGAGGCAGTACCCGTGAAAAAACTTTAGATGGCATAGGCAGGGATCGAACCCAAGACCTCTGGCATGACAGTCCAACGCACTAACCAAAAAATTCAAGTTAGTTGTGTGAAAGAAAAATTGCAAAAAGTTCTGATAAAAATTAAAAGGGCTACCATCCATATTTTATTAATTTAATTTAAAACAGAGAATTTAATTTAACAAATCATTGACCGAAGTCTTTAGCTGCCAATACAGAATCCCAAATAATAACATCTGGGATATGATAACTGCGGAATTCAAAGTCTTTGATGTGAAAATTTTGAAATTCTACAGAGTTTTTGTATGTTAAGGGAAATTAATGTATGTATCTTATTACAAAGGATTCCGGTCTTTATATAAATCTTCTTTGTTATATCAAAGACAGTTTCATTAGATTAAAATTTACTATTTTGCATCACAGGGTCGCATCGATTCTCGTCATTGCCAAGGCATACCACTACGTTAGGTTAGGTTAAAGTGGCTGTCCGTGATGGAGTAGGACATACTTAGGCACAGTTTAATGATCCATTGTGATACCACATGAATCTTGAGGTTTTCTTCTAAGCTCGATGAAATGAGTCCCTTACGAAACGTGAGAGGCTGATTATGCTAATATGATTAAGATCGTTTAGATCGTTATAGAAGAATTCTCCTAGGTAATTCTTGCCTTTTTTGAGCTAGAGCAGGGAATGTACAGAAAAGGTGAAGAACTGTTTCCTCCTCTTCCTCGTCCATACAGCTTCTGCAAAAGTCATTTGAGAATACGCCTAGCCGCGTGGCGCGCTTTCCTATTAGACAGTGTCCGGTGATGACACCTATTATCTGGAAGGTATAGAAATCTGGAAGTTTCTGTGGAATTACAGTTGGGGATGGTGCAGTCTGTGTGCTTTGAAATTGATTCTTAATACCTAAGAACTACGGAGTGGCTAATGGTGTTCTTAATCCACTGCGACGAAGCTTTGAGGCGAACAGCAGAGCTTGCAGCTATTTGTTTGCTAAATATATCAAGAGGTGTTAGGTAGAGTAGGGTGCCCAGTGCCGCAGATGGGGTCGTGCAAAACGACCCGCTAATACATAGGCAAGCCGAACGTTATACTTTATTTATTTTGTCACGGTTTATAGCTTTTCTAAAGCAGTCCACCATACTGCCAGACCATACATTACAATCGCTCTGTTTACCGATGCTAATAGCCGATGGGTGATTCGAGGGTGTAAGCCCCATTTATTTCCAATAGCTGTTTTGCAAGAAAACAAAGCAACTCTTTCTTTTACATTGCGTTTCCAATTTAGTTTTTTGTCTAAAATAAGACCCAGGTACTTAGCCTCGTCTGAGAACTTCAATTGGATTCCTTTAATATACTGAGGGTTAACAAATGGAATTTTGTATTTCAGCGAAAATAGGACAAATTCGGTTTTGTGTGGGTTTACATTCAGTCTGTCTAAGGCATTTAGTAAGAGTACTTTTAGGTTGTTAAGATCCTTTCGTGAAACCGCTATAGCAACGTCATCCACATAGGCAATCACTCTGAGACCCTCCGCATTCAGTTAGGATTTCCTTTACCACTAGGTTCCAGAGGAGAGGGTATAGAATTCCACCTTGCGGTGTCCCTCTACTAACAAATCTTCTGGCAGAAGAGTTGCCAAATTTTGAGTTAATAATTCTGCTAGTCAGCATTAAGTGAAATAACTACCCAGCGAATTCTCTACGTTTAGAGATGTTAGTACAGATGTGATTGCAGATGTATCCACGTTGGTAAAAGCACCTTCGATGTCAAGGAAAGCAACCATAGTGAACTCTCTATGATGGAGGGAATATTCAATGTTGCGCAGTAGTGTGTGTAACGCCGCTTTCACCGATTTACCTTCACAGTAGGCATGTTGAGACGAAGACAGAAGTATTGCATCAATACTTTCTCTTTAATGGATACAAATCAATCGAAGGTCTTAAGAAGGAATAATGATAGACTTATAGGTCGTAAATCCTTAGGATTGACTTGCGAGCATTTACCTGCTTTGTGTATAAAAACAACTTTAACTTCTCTCTATACCGAGGGAATATGGACCAGATATGTATAGCTGGTAAAAATTGCCTCAAGGATTGGTGCAATTATGTCTGAAGCTTTTTATAGTTCGGCTGGTATTATCCCATCAGGTCCTGCAGATTTAAATGCTTTGAAGTTGTTGAGAGCCCACTGTAGCTTGTCCCTTGTAATCAGACCTTATGGATATGTTATATTGAAACTTAAACGAATATGATTGTTCCAAGTTGCGTTTAGAGAACTACCAGGAAAGTGAGTATCTAGTAGTAAGTTCAGCGATTCTTCACTTGAATTTGTCCAGGGGCCATCTGCATTTTTCAGACAGCTTGACATCGCTGGATTAGTTGAAAGAATTTTCCGTAGCCTGGAGGCCTCAGAAGTTTCTTCTATCGTGCCACAGTAGGATCGCCACGATGATCGCTTAGATTTCCTTAGTGTCTTCTTATAAATTCTTAGGGATTCTTTGTAAGAATCCCAGTGAGGGAATAGTCTTGTGGCTTTGGCTCGGTTAAAGAGTCCCTTACATTCTCTTCTGAGCTAGTCGAGCCCTGAAGCCCACCATTATGGTTTCCTCTTTCCTCTTATGAGTATAATTGGACAAGCAATTTCTAGCGATCTATTCATAGCTAAGGTGAGATCATTGACTTTGTTGTCAAGTTCACTAGCGTTAGAGACAGGACTTAATAGTCCAGGTTTTGGTAAACTTTGTAATGTGTTCCTGTATGTAGCCAAGTCAGTTTTCCGATGATTTCGAAAAGTCAATGGACCAGGGTTTTCATCTACATTGATATTGAATTGAATATATCACTGAAATCATGGAGTAAAAATAAATATATGCTTCTTTTCACTAATATGCCAGATTTAAGTTCACCTTTGTCTGTCTCTTACAGGGTGTAATACCAAGGGCTCTTGAGTCCTCGAACAACGGATCTCACAATCTACGGCTCTTGTGTCTTCCCCGTTTCTGGCCAGACGGAGAAGAAGTGAGGCCGAAACCTTTATGGAGTGTTGGAAATGAATCTGTACTAACTGCAGCATTTTAGCTACAATTAGGCAGATAAACCTTCTCCACGGTCTTGTTTTGATCTTCTGAGTCTGATGATGAACCCAAGAGTTTGTCCTCACTCAGAAGAACCATATTATGATAGTCCTCAGTCTAAATGGAGGTACGACTGTTGTCGATATTAGTAGAAGGTCGTAACTTGATCGGAGAGGGCATAGGTACATCGTCAACCTCTGGTGGGAGGGAAGACGACGTCCCAGGCCTTTTAACCTCGAGTTTGCCTTCGAGTGTTACCTGAGTGGAGGCCCGCTATCTGCGATAGCCTCATCTTTTTTGAAGATTAGAATCTTGAACGTTTCAAATATATTGGTTTATAGAGCCATTGGCCAATGGCAATCCTATAAAAACTCTCCTTCACCTCCTCGAGCTTGGCGATCTTCCAATTATGAGTCGGTGGGGATGGATTGCACACCTTGATTATTTCGAGAATGTCCTCGATACCAGGAGGTTCCAAATGCGGGCTCTCGGTCTGCTAGGAATGGTTTCCTTAGCAACAACCTCGAGTTTCGCACCTGGCCAAACTTCACCTAACCGAGTGACAGCAAGCTTGTACATGTCACAAGACAACTATTTTAAAATACTGTATTACCAAAATTCTATACGATACTGTGTGGTTAATATTCTGTATTTAAAAATACTGTAAATTTAGAATACTGTATCTCAAAATGCTGTATTGTCAAAATAATGTATCTCATAATACTGTAGCTCAAAATTCTTTATTCCAAAATGCTGTATGAGCAATTGCACTAAACACCTAAATTTGCACAAGCTTTAAAAAAACAACGAAATGCACGAACACGTGGAAGTTTTGACAGGTCAATTAGTTTAGTTCAATTGTTTATGTAATTGTTCATTATGATAACAACTAATGTAAAAATGTGAGAGGGAAATACAAAATTAATTAAATTAGAGGAAAAAAGGAAAAGATACCATTTATTTGGTTTTTGTTTTTATTAATTCAAAGACTTATCATAGGAAGTATATCAGAACATTATGCTAATGAGAAATTATTATGATGTATGCTTAGAAAAAATCTGTTTTCAAAATTCTTTATTTAAAAATGCTGCAAATAGGATGCAAAATTAAAATCGTTTTAATGATGTAAAAAAGTGCGCACAAACAAAACGATTTATATTTTTCAGCCTGTTTACAGCATTTTTAAATAAGTATTTTGAACATACAGTATTTTAAAATACCCGAACCCTTTAAAATAAACCTCAATTTCAAAATATTTTTTAATCTGTTTATTAATTTCTTGCTTAGTTTTAATGTGAAAATTAAATTCTTTATTAATTGAAATCACAAATTCAACAAATGGATAGATAAAATTGTAAATCTACCAAGGTGAACAAAACTTGTTAATTTTTATATATACACATAGTACAAAAAGTCTCCGCACAGCAGTTTTCCTTTTGTTGATTCTAAAATAAAATATTTATTATAACAATATATCAAAATTAAGTATTTTGAAAATCACAATCACAATTTTTTTAAATTTGTTAAAAAGATGAAGGTGGAAATTAACTTTTTTCAATGTTACCACTTTGGTTTTCACATTTATTCCTAGTACTTTTTTTCAATAAAAATCACTAAAATGATGCTGCTGTACGGAAACTTTTTGGACTATGTCTATGTACTATGTATGTACATATATATCAATCAAAATTTTGTAATGTCTTATTATAATGTTAAATCAATGTTTGTATTTTTATTACTTAAAACTAGTTCGGAACATAATGTATGTTCATTGTTTATATATGTATACATACATACATATATGAACTATAGTTGAATAATTTTTTTTCCTTCTCTTAAAACCTAACCCTTATTTTATATGTATATTTTTTTGTGTGTTTGTGTTCTGTTATATTTATTTAATTCTATATCCCATATATAATTTTTATTTAAAAATAAATGTATAACTATAGTTTTTCTTACGTTGTGTTCAACGTCGTCCGTTCAATTCTCTGGAGAGTTGTGCGAAACATAAGCAAACACGAACAAAATTTATTTAAATTCTTATTGCAGATAAAATACAAATCGGAAATAAAAATTAAAATAAAAAGATTGGGTTTTTAATTTTGTTTATTCCGATTTGTTTTTGCAGTGTACTGTAAATTAAAATACTATAAGGATTGCAGATTACAGCACAGTTTTAAGACACGAATATATTTTATGATAAACAGCCAAACATATAATTGAAAAAAATTAACGGTTTAAGTTATATGCAGTAAATACAACATAACATTTTTTTCAGAAACTTTTTAAAAAACAACCAGTATTTCAAAATAATATTGTGTACATTAAAAATATGTCTATAATTTTAAATATCGGTTTACAAAAAAAGAAACTTTAAAAAGCAATAATATTTAAAAAATAAAGTTTAACATTTTTTTAAAGAAAAATTAAAATTAATAAATAAATACAAAATATGGAGAAGAGCACAGTCACTTTATGTGAAAGCAAACAAAGAAATTGATGAATTAATTGCCGATACTGAATGCTTTAAAAATTAAAGTAAATAACTAATCGCAACATTGATATTAGTAAATTTAAGATGAATTAAGACCTTTCATAAATTATCAACCAATTATAGATATTTTAACTAATTTGTTAGCTAAAATATGTAATTATTGTACAATTGTAAATTCAAATCTTTGTTTTTTTAGAAGAGTTCATGAATTCTCTAAATAAATACATTGACATTTTAAATTTAGTTTTTTTTATTCATATTTGCAAAATTTACTTAAAATGACTTCATTGTTCATTTATAAAATGTAAATGCATTTCACTAATTAGAGAAATTTCATAAGTCCCCAATAATTTGTGTATTTATTTTAATTTTTTTATTTTAAAACAATTTGCATAAATACATACAACACTATATCCGATGTCCTCGATTATACTTGTTTTTTTTTTTAAGATTCTGTAACAGGTGACATTTTATCTTTATTTACTTTTTATGTTCGTATTCCAATAGTTAAATGAAAAATGTTATAATTATATTCATGTAAAATTTTATCAAAAAGATCAATAGAATTAGTTTTTTGTTGAATTTCAAAATATATTTTTAATTTTTCGTTAATTGTTGTATTAAATCATTCTACTTTTATTTCATTGGCATAGGAGGCATAGGAATTGGGGTTGTCTGAGAGCAAATGCATGGGGAAATAGACTTGAAAATCTTAATTTCAGGCATTCGTTTGACATTTTGTTCCCGCCTCATCCTACTTATTATCCTGTAAATAACAGGGCCAATCCTTCAACTATAGATTTGTATCTGACAAATATGCCGGGGTTGTTTACTGAACCTATGGTTTTAAATGAAATGAGCTCGGACCATTTACATGTAGCTATTAGTGCTTTCACTTCATCTCTAAGTGGGAGAAGTGAAACTTTTGATTTCAAAAATGCTAATTGGGTTACATTTAAACGACAAATGAGAGCAAAGCTGAGTAGTATTCCTGACATTTCAATTGAAAATTTTGATTAATCTCAAATCGATCAAAATATTGCATTATTCACTAATTACTAATGTCTTACCTAGTAATTTACTGGAACTGATTAAAATACGGAATAGCTACAGAACCAGGTGGATAAGAACAAGAAATTGTTTCTATTTTAATGAAATGAAAATTCTCAATTCCTTGATTAAAGAAGGCATATCAAGTTTCAGAAATAAGTCCTGGAACCAAAAACTACTAGGAATGGACAAATCTAGCAAACCTTTTTGGAATATAGTAAGAGTGATTAAAAAACGTAATTCCCATATTCCCGCACTTAAGATAGGAAACCAAATTATGATGTCGGGCACTGAAAAGGCAAATGCACTGGCTGAAACATTTTGTAATAATCAATTGTTAGCTAGCAGCACTACAGGTAATATTTCTGTTAAATCTCTAGTTTCAAACTCAATTAATTTGATTAACACTAGTGTTGCTAATAATAACATAGATCTAGTTTCAACTGACGATATAAAAGACATTTTGATTTCTTTGAAAACACGAAAATCAGTGGGTTTTGACAAACTTAAAAACGTGTATTTAAAACATCTTCCCAGATCAGGATTTAGATTTTTACAATCATCGTTTAACTCTTGTCTTCAGCTTGTGTATTTTCCAAGCGAATGGAAAGTTACTAAAGTCATTCCTATTTTAAAACCCGGAAAATCTGCAACTATGCCGGTTAACTACAGACCAATAAGTTTACTAAGCTCTTTAAGCAAGTGCTTTGAAAAAATAATTTAAAGAAAAATTATGATCTTTATTGACCGACATAATATTTAACCCCTCGAACAGTTTGGTTTTCGGCCTTCTCATAGCACTGTTCATCAAGTCCATCGTATTACAAACCATATCAAGAGAAATTTTTGTAGTGGGAAAAGTACAGGTATGATATTGCTTGGTGTAGAAAAGGCATTTGATTCTGTTTGGCATGACGGACTTCTTCATAAGATGTTTGTTCTTAATTTTCCCATGTACCTGATAAAAATTGTAAAGTCCTTTTTGTATACAAGAAAATGTAAAGTGTATGTGAACAATTTTGTATCTGATATGTTTACTTGTGGGGCAGGTGTTCCTCAGGGTTCTGTTTTGGGCCCAATTCTTTCACTGTTTTCACTCATGAGTTTCCAAGACTCCCAAACTGCGAGACAGCTATTTTCGCTGACGATACGTGTATATTTTCCACTGGTTCAATTGCTTCTATTATTGAAAATAATTTGCAATCTGCATTAAATATAACTCAAAACTATTTTCTTGATTGGAAAATAAAGATTAATGCTTCTAAGACTCAGGCCATCATTTTTACTAGAAAAAGAAAATCCTGTTTCTTGCCAAGCTCAATGATCTCTATTAACGGTAAAGGCATCGAGTGGAAATCTTCTGCAAAATACCTAGGAGTAACACCAGATACAAAACTAACCTTTGGTTTACATGTCCAGGAAATAATAAAAAAGATTAATTTAACAATTAAAATACTCTCTGCATTTATTAATCGAAAATCTAAGTTGAGT
Source organism: Eupeodes latifasciatus (assembly GCA_920104205.1). NCBI lineage: Eukaryota > Metazoa > Arthropoda > Insecta > Diptera > Syrphidae > Eupeodes > Eupeodes latifasciatus. Next base: position 56,360,102 of record OV049927.1, read on the forward strand.
AAAGAAATTAACTTATAATTTACAAAGCTATATTTCAGGCAATAATGTTTTATGGTTCACCAGCATTGGGTAGTTGTGCAATCAGTCATATTCGTAGATTACAAATATCGCAAAATAAAATTTTGAAAATGATGTTTAATCTTCCCTGGTATTTTTCAACTTCTGAATTACATGCATTTACTAATATAGAAATGGTATCTAGTCGAATTGTTAAACTTAAGGACAAATATAACATTTCTTGCATATCCTCTGACAATGCCTTGGTATCAGATCTAGCGTCATAGACTTAGCACTTTAGTTATTAACTCTTGTATCCTGTATATGTATATTTTTATTTATGAAATTACTTATTTATTTATTTATTTATCTAACTCTATATACCTTACCTATACATATTTATTTATTATTTTATTTTATTTTATTTTATTTTATTTTATTTTATTTTATTAATTCATTTATTTATTTGTTTATTTATTTATTTATCTGTTTATTTAATTTTGTATTTATTTAATTATTTATTTATTTATTTATTTATTTATTTATTTATTTATTTATTTGTATATTTATTTACTTATTTATTATTATTTATTTAATTTCTATTTATTTTATGTAATTATTCATTTTTGCTGTAACATGTTTTGCTTATCACTTCTATATTTGTTTCATTTGAGGAGTGACGTGCTGTGTTGCTGAGTGTTGTTTAACTTTGTTTATTATTTTTAATCAAAATTAAATTAAATCAATAGTGTTTTATTTTGTATAGCTACTCTATAGTTATTATTCTTTAAAGTATATTTAATTTGCATCTGCACTTTGCAGTAAATATCGCTTTTTCACCGAATCGGAAACAAAAATGAGTGAAACATTTTAGTATATGTTCTGCTAATGAAGCCAAGTTGATGATTTTGCTTTCATCTCCATACATGTTGCAAAAATCGAGTGCTTGTGAAACTTAGCTACAAATTCCAACTCTATACTATATCATCAGCATCAACCTGTATATTTATCGACTGAACAGCAATCAGTGACATCACGTACCTATATACGAGACAACTTGCTTTCAGTCTTACCTTCTGGGTGAGTCATTTTTAGTATTGTTCTGCCAAGCAAACCCTTTTTGGTACTTCACCTTATATTCTTTTGGTGTTTATTCTTTATTTACATATTTTATTCACCACAACCGAGGGGATTATTATTACTCACTTTAACAACTTTCATATATACTGACATCTTACGGCCAGAACTACAACTACGAGAATATATTTACTCACCACTTTAACATCGACATTATTCGGTTTGTGAATTTAATAACGCAAGCAAATACACAAACCTTTAACTACAATATCTCCATACTGTACAGTAGCAAACAATATTTTAAATTTGTGCCAAAAATCAAAATCCCAAAATAATCGTTTACAACATGGCAAATTGTTCTTTATGTAACGAAATTGCTGATTATGGAATTGATTCTATTATTTGCAATGGAATATGTCGGAAAATTTTTCACGTGAAATGCATTGATGCTCCACATAGCTCTATAAAATTATTTGCCAAAAATAGATCTTTCTATTATTTCTGTGACGAGTGCGATCCTTTCGCATACACTAATATTGCTCGAAATGTCATTGAAAACACCAACCGTTTAGAATACATGCACAAACAACTACTGTACCTTTCAGACAAAATTGAAAACCTAGCATCGCAACCTCCACATCAAGGCCGACTTACAAGAAGTAAGTTAAAAAATTCTAATGCTAACTCTGAGCAAAGTTCTTCCTCATCTACAAAACGGAAAAGTGACGAAATGGATAAGGACACAGATATTGGTCAACTGAATCCTTTCACTAAGAAACAAAGTTTATCTGTATTTGAATCATATGTTCCAACTAATCCGGTCTCCATAACAACACAAGAATTAAGAACAATTTCTTCCTCCGAAACTATTACTGAAACTATTACTGCAAGTTCTCCTTCTGCATCAGTTCAAACTTCCTTACCAAACTCCTCGAGTCAACCATTTGAATTACCTGTAGTAGAGCGACCTGCAATAGAGCGACCTGCAGTAGGGCCACCTGCAGTAGAGCAACCTGCAATCGAAGATAATAGATACGAATCTCCTATTGTACATGGACTTAAAGTTGTTGAAGGTCAAAAACAAATTTTTATTTCTAAACTTGCACCATCTACAAATGCTTTAGATATTAAAACGTATTTAATTCAGAAAATTGGTAAACTAGAATTAATCACTGTGGAGAAAATGCTTCAAAGGAACTATTCCAAGTATGCATCATTTAAAATAAGATGTCCGGACTCGATTTTCCATTTACTGAATTCTCCATCATTTTGGCCTAATGGTGTAATCGTACATGAATTTGTGAACAGGAACTCAAAGATACAACCACACCATTTTCGACAGTAACTGACAACGCTAAAACCCAGCAGCATGTATTAATTTACTATCAAAACGTTAACGGCTTACGGACCAAAACCAATATAGTCTATACGAACTTAACCAACCTCCCTCACGATGTAATTGTTTTAACAGAGACGTGGCTATGTTCATCAATAGCTAATTCTGAACTTTTTGATAGCAACTACCAAATCTACCGACGTGATCGTCATTGTAACTATGATTCAACCGTGGTTGGCGGAGGAATTATTATAGCCGTACAAAATTCGTTAATGTGCTCTCTCGTCGATGACTTCCGACAATCCTTGCTTGAAATATTGTGCATAAAGATAAAAATGCCTAATGGTTTCCTCTACGTAGTGGCTACTTACATTCCGCCTTGCTCCAACAGTGATGTATATGATCAACTTTACGACTGCCTGGATGGCATAACTGAAAACATTGACCCTAACGATGAAATAATCATAGTTGGCGATTTCAATCTAAGTGATCTAAACTGGATTAATTCTAATGATAGCGGCGAATTTTTGCCTATTAATCTGTCGTCGTCCAAAGAAATCTCCCTCATAGATTTGATGGCTGCCCTTTGTTTAAATCAAATTAATGGAGTTCCAAACAATAACAATAAAATACTGGACCTTGTATACTCTTCCGAGTCTTTAAACACGGACGCTGCTGTTACACATAGTGATGTAAAACTTGTCATCGAAGATCGTCATCATCCTGCTTTATCGATATTTTTGAACTTGAATGTTTGTAACTTTTCGAATGCTTGTAATCTTGTTGAATTCAATTTTAGAAAATGTAACTTTGATGAATTGTTTAATCTATTAAGTCTCATTGATTGGGATACTTTGCTTAGTGGTTCAAACCTAGATAATAAGTTATTTAAGTTTTATAAAATAATATTTGACTGCTTTTTAGAAACCATCCCTTTACGTCATGTTAAAACTAAAGATAACTATCCCCCATGGTTCGATCGGCATTTGAAATCTTTGAAAAACAAAAGAAATAAGGCGTGGTTAAGGTTCAATCAAACTAAAACTGATAGCGACCTACTAAATTATATTGATTTTAAAAACGAATTTATCAACTATTCCAACTATCTTTACAATGAATTCCTAACCAAAACTGGAAATGATTTTAAAATAAATCCTAAAAAATTCTGGAATTTTGTTGATATTAAAAGAAAAACTGATGGCTACCCAATATGTATGGTGTTTGATAAATTTACTAGCCAAGATCCTAAAGTTATATCCAACATGTTTGCGGAGTTTTTTATGAAGTCCTTTGAGGAAACTCTCCCATCTGACCCTCGATCCCCTCTGACATCTCAACAATATGCCCACTTAGGACTAATAAATTTTTCGATTACTGAATCTACAATTCGTGAACAAATTTTAAAACTTGACGACAGTCTAAGTTCTGGCCCTGATGGTTTACCGTCATTCATGTTAAAAAAATGTGCACATCATTTATCTTACCCACTATTTATTCTTTTTAACCACTCAATTAAGTACTCTACATTTCCTGATCTATGGAAATATGCTTTTCTTAAACCTATTCATAAAAAAGGTCCTAGTCACTTAGTTACTAATTACCGCCCCATAGCCAAACTCTCTGTTATTCCTAAATTGTTCGAATTGTTAGTTTGTGATGTCTTATCTTTTAATTGTTCTTCTATCATTAGTGAAAATCAGCACGGGTTTGTTAAAAAGAAATCAACTGTCACTAATTTATTAGAATTCACAACGTTCTGTTTTGACGCTTTTGAAAAAAATCTGCAAGTTGATTGCATTTTTACCGATTTTAGCAAGGCATTTGACAAGCTTAATCATAGTATTCTTCTAAATAAACTGTCAAGATTTGGACTAAATGATTCTTTTATCAATTGGTTGTCTTCTTACCTCAGTGATAGACATTATAGTGTAATTTTCAGACATAATCACTCAAATAAGTTTGTAGTTAACTCCGGTGTACCTCAAGGTAGTCATTTGGGACCACTATTATTTGTCTTATTCATAAATGACCTTCCATCTTTTTTAAAAAACTCTTCTTCATTAATGTACGCTGACGATGTTAAAATATTTCGGAAAATAAATTCATTGAATGATTGTAATCTTCTTCAAAATGACCTACTATGTTTTTGGGAATGGTGCAACAACAATCGTTTATTTTTAAATGTTGACAAATGCAAGACAATGCGTTTCACACGCAAGCATGATTTCATTGTTTTTGATTATATGTTAAACTCCTCTAGTTTACACGTCCAATCCAGCTTTTCTGATCTGGGTATAATTCTAGATTCAAAGTTATCATTTACTGATCACTACGATTCAATAATCAAAAAAGCTAATAGATCACTCGGTTTTATTAAACGTTTTGGAAGTGAGTTCCGTGATCCCTTCGTAATTAAATGTCTATTTTTTTCGTTTGCCAGATCTGTATTAGAATATGGCTGTGTTATATGGGCCCCTTATTACAATGTTCACACAAATAGAATTGAAAGTGTCCAAAAGAAATTCATAAAGTTTTACCTTCGATTTCTTCCTCGGTCAAATTTAATTGAATGGCCTTCCTACCCTCAGAACCTAATTCTCTTGAATATCCCATCCCTTTCTGCTCATAGAGAGTTTTTACAGCTTTGCTTCATCGTTGGATTAATGAATGGATCTATTTCCTCCTTCTCAGTTTTGGGTCGTTTGAACTTTAACGCGGCCCGTGTTGGGTTAAGAACTAGTTTGCCAATACGTCCCAGTTTTAGCAGATCGAACTATGGGTCTAACAGTCCGATTAATCAGTTAATTAATATTTTTAATAAACATTATAACTTAATTGACTCTGTCAACGTAAATATTAAATCAAAACAGTTTAAAATTAGATTTTTCGTTAATTATGCAAATTAGAAATTTAATTGTTTTTTTATTGTTATAGTTATTTATATTTATAATTACCTGTAACGTTAGGATTTTAACGTACTCAATAAATCAAATCAAATCAAATTATTATTTATCTGTTATCTGTCATTTCATATCACTGACGACTATTGGTTTGGTTGAAGCTGCAGCTGTTTGAAATTATTGCATAAACTTCCAGATGATTTTGACAACATTGCTCTGACTAGCCCAAATACAACAAACATCTTTACATAGAACCTGTCATTTGTTTATAACTACTCATCCGACGTTATCATTGATTAACTACACTACCGACATCCTCACTATTTGGTTTGTGTATGTACTAGTTTTATATTTTCTGAGTACACTAACAATCAAAAATTTTAAATCAATATTTAAAATTAAATTTAAAACTTAATTATAAACAAACATAACACGGCATACAAACTAAAAAAAATTTAACATCGATTTTTACTATGGCTAATTGTGGTGCTTGTAATACCATCTCTGATTACATGATCGACTCCATTATGTGTAGCGGTAATTGTCGAAGAAATTTTCATGTACTTTGCATAAAACTTTTTGCTAAGAGAAAATCTTTTTTCTACTTTTGTGATGAATGCGACCCGATCTCCGAAAAGAATATTGTTCGAGACGTCATAAAAAATATAAAGGACTTAGAAAAACTGGAAAAACAATTTACTTTTCTTTCAAAGAAAGTTGATAATCTGACCTGCACCAACGGAAATATTGAAAATAAAATTAATAAAGACAAAACTTCTTATTTAGGAAGCAAAACTAAAACCTTAACCAAACATAAAAACGATGATCTTGACGACGAAAATTCTGATATATGCCATTTACCAAAGAAAGTTGCAACCTCCGTATTTAAAGACTTTGCAATATCCCGCCCAGTAGCCAACTTTAGCTCTAACAACAATGTACCTGCTTCGTTATCTATTTCTTCTTTAACATTACCACTGATATCAGCACCTAATGTTGTTAATCTCCATCAACCATCTAATTCAACGTCCCAACTGAATGTGGATTCTTCGACTTCTACTTTGTCGAAAAACATATTTTTGCCAAAAATCACCAACGAAACTACTTCACTAACATCTCCAATTGTATCCGGACTAAATGCTGTTGCAGGGCAAAAAATATTATTTCTCTCTAAGCTTGCACCGTCTACAAATGCACTTGACATAAAAAATCACTTCTGAAAAGCTGGGTTCCCCATTTACGTTAAATGTTGAGAAAATTTTGCATCGTAACCATACTAAGTATTCGTCCTTTAAAATACGTGCACCTGACTCAATTTTCCATGTTTTAAATTCACCATCGTTTTGGCCTAAAGGTGTAATAGTTCATGAATTTATGAATAAGTTGAACAACCCTTTTCGTCAGTATCAGACAACACTAAACCACCGTCAAAGCAGCTTAAAAAGGTATTAACCTACTACCAAAACGTAAATGGACTTCGGACAAAGACCAACATGGTTTACAAAAACATTAATAATATTCCTCACGATATCATAATATTGACGGAAACATGGCTCAACAACTCTATCTCGAACTCGGAGCTTTTTGACTCCTCTTATCAAGTCTTTAGACGTGATCGTTATAACTCAGACGATTCAAACGTCTTGTTTCTATTTTAATGAAATGAAAATTCTCAATTCCTTGATTAAAGAAGGCATATCAAGTTTCAGAAATAAGTCCTGGAACCAAAAACTACTAGGAATGGACAAATCTAGCAAACCTTTTTGGAATATAGTAAGAGTGATTAAAAAACGTAATTCCCATATTCCCGCACTTAAGATAGGAAACCAAATTATGATGTCGGGCACTGAAAAGGCAAATGCACTGGCTGAAACATTTTGTAATAATCAATTGTTAGCTAGCAGCACTACAGGTAATATTTCTGTTGAATCTCTAGTTTCAAACTCAATTAATTTGATTAACACTAGTGTTGCTAATAATAACATAGATCTAGTTTCAACTGACGATATAAAAGACATTTTGATTTCTTTGAAAACACGAAAATCAGTGGGTTTTGACAAACTTAAAAACGTGTATTTAAAACATCTTCCCAGATCAGGATTTAGATTTTTACAATCATCGTTTAACTCTTGTCTTCAGCTTGTGTATTTTCCAAGCGAATGGAAAGTTACTAAAGTCATTCCTATTTTAAAACCCGGAAAATCTGCAACTATGCCGGTTAACTACAGACCAATAAGTTTACTAAGCTCTTTAAGCAAGTGCTTTGAAAAAATAATTTAAAGAAAAATTATGATCTTTATTGACCGACATAATATTTTACCCCTCGAACAGTTTGGTTTTCGGCCTTCTCATAGCACTGTTCATCAAGTCCATCGTATTACAAACCATATCAAGAGAAATTTTTGTAGTGGGAAAAGTACAGGTATGATATTGCTTGGTGTAGAAAAGGCATTTGATTCTGTTTGGCATGACGGACTTCTTCATAAGATGTTTGTTCTTAATTTTCCCATGTACCTGATAAAAATTGTAAAGTCCTTTTTGTATACAAGAAAATGTAAAGTGTATGTGAACAATTTTGTATCTGATATGTTTACTTGTGGGGCAGGTGTTCCTCAGGGTTCTGTTTTGGGCCCAATTCTTTCACTGTTTTCACTCATGAGTTTCCAAGACTCCCAAACTGCGAGACAGCTATTTTCGCTGACGATACGTGTATATTTTCCACTGGTTCAATTGCTTCTATTATTGAAAATAATTTGCAATCTGCATTAAATATAACTCAAAACTATTTTCTTGATTGGAAAATAAAGATTAATGCTTCTAAGACTCAGGCCATCTTTTTTACTAGAAAAAGAAAATCCTGTTTCTTGCCAAGCTCAATGATCTCTATTAACGGTATAGGCATCGAGTGGAAATCTTCTGCAAAATACCTAGGAGTAACACTAGATACAAAACTAACCTTTGGTTTACATGTCCAGGAAATAATAAAAAAGATTAATTTAACAATTAAAATACTCTATGCATTTATTAATCGAAAATCTAAGTTGAGTAAAGAAATTAACTTATAATTTACAAAGCTATATTTCAGGCAATAATGTTTTATGGTTCACCAGCATTGGGTAGTTGTGCAATCAGTCATATTCGTAGATTACAAATATCGCAAAATAAAATTTTGAAAATGATGTTTAATCTTCCCTGGTATTTTTCAACTTCTGAATTACATGCATTTACTAATATAGAAATGGTATCTAGTCGAATTGTTAAACTTAAGGACAAATATAACATTTCTTGCATATCCTCTGACAATGCCTTGGTATCAGATCTAGCGTCATAGACTTAGCACTTTAGTTATTAACTCTTGTATCCTGTATATGTATATTTTTATTTATGAAATTACTTATTTATTTATTTATTTATCTAACTCTATGTACCTTACCTATACATATTTATTTATTATTTTATTTTATTTTATTTTATTTTATTTTATTAATTCATTTATTTATTTGTTTATTTATTTATTTATCTGTTTATTTAATTTTGTATTTATTTAATTATTTATTTATTTATTTATTTATTTATTTGTATATTTATTTACTTATTTATTATTATTTATTTAATTTCTATTTATTTTATGTAATTATTCATTTTTGCTGTAACATGTTTTGCTTATTATTTATCTGTCATTGCATTGTCCTTACTGTTATTTATTTATCAATTTTCCTTTTCATTTGAATACTGCTTAAGATTTCTGTTTTTGTTTTCTATCTCAATTTAAGACTGATACATGTTCAACATTTATTTACTTTAGTTGAATCACTATTATAATGTATTTAGTAACTGTAAAAATTAGTATGTAAAAGGCATTGTTACATGTTCTATTGTGTGTAACCCCTTCTCTCATTTTTCTTATTACATGCTTTATTATTGTTATTATTTAACTTTTTTGTTTTTTTTTTTTTGTTTAATGAAGGTTTTTAATCGTAGCTTTTCCTTCAATTATATTTTTATTTGTAAAAAATACTTATTAAAAAAACTCATTATTTGGCAGTAGTAAGATAGCGTATATCAATCTCTGTAAATTGTGCAATATAGGTAAGAAAGAAATGTGATATTTTGGCTACAATAAAAAACTATTATTATTATTATTTTATTTCATTAAAAGCTTGTTAATTTCTTCAATACTTTAGTAAAATTTGAATTTAAAAATTCTTTCAGAGGATACTTCGGAGCTTCCTTAATATTACATCTGTTACTGATTTTATTATTCTTATTATTTAAGGGTTTTATCCTTTAGCGGACGAAGAAAGAAGTGGGGAGGGGATGATGGTCTGCGCTGGTGTCCGGGGCCCAAAACAGAATTCAAACACAATATGTATGGATTTTGAGATCTTTGTCATAGTATACCAATTATCTACATTTTGAAAAAAAAAAATTGTATGAGGTCTTCAAAAACGATACTTTCTAAAAAGTATTAAACGAACATATAGGTACATTAGTTTTTTTCTCTCTGCTGCTGCGATCATACTGAAGCACTAAGGAGGGTGAGTTTTGTGCATAGCTTCGATCACAGTAAAATTTTAGGTGTAAACTTTACTTCGAAAAGATAAAAGTCATAATTTTTGTTTTTATTATTGGGACAAATTTCAGTGCACCTATAATAAAAAAAAGGCTATTGCAAAATGCAATGCAAACATAAAAAACCACCTGTGAGCTGCACCATAGGATTAATTAATAAAAAAGGGATTATTGTTTATTTCTATGTTTTATGATTTGTGGCTTAGCAACAGAAAGGTTCCGGGGGTGTTGTGTTTATATTAATTTTATGGCGTTAGTGTATATTTGATTTTTTATTTTTGACCTGTGGGGTTGGGATTAATTGTAGAATAGTGTTGATTAGATAGATTAGTGTTTATGAATTTGAATAATTTTTACCTACGAGTTTTTAAGAATTAATATTTGCATCAGAGGGTATTAAGGTATTTAAGTGATATTAGCTTTGGTTGTCAATTCAATTCAAAAAAAGCAACCAAGAGTTATACATCGAAATACATTTACAAGAAATTTTAATAGATCCATTCAGAAAAGGAAAACCTATTGGAAGCCAGGCGCGGAAAATAGTTGTTAAAATTAATAATGACAAACTGGAAGAAGCAAAGAATTCCTTTCTTGAAAATCTTGTGAGTTACGTAACGACGCAAACCGTGGAAACTACTAGAATTTCTGAACGTTCAATCAGAAGGATATTAAGAAATACGAATACCAAAACGCGAACACCTTCCATAAGTTGGCTTTATTCCCACTACTCCGCAATAAGCTGCTGGTTGGAAGTTCAAAAATTAGCAGAGGAAGAATTTTCAAAAATAGCGACTGGGCGAAAAGTGTGTGGAAAAGCCATAACAGCTGAAGAAGAATACTTTTCTCACGGCCTGATGTGGGACTCAATTATAAATACTCCAGGTGACGATTCTTCAACCGAATATGAAAGCGACATTAGTTCTGAAAACTAAGTATATGTAAATAAACATTTATTATTTAAATTATATTATTGTTATTTATATTATTTTTATTTATTTAATTTTTGTTAAAAGTTCGCTAAAATTAGTCAAATAAAAAATTGAACTCATACATTGCGTCTCATTTTAATTTTAAAGAAAAACAAAGTTGAGTTAGGCACTGTAAGATAGTGTGCGCACCATTTTTGCTCTCTTAATCCTCTCTCTGCGCACCCGACCGTTGACCAACTGAATTGGTTCAAGCTATATCTTCTTCTTATATTAATATGTAATAAATTAAATTATTCATTTTGTAAAAAATTAAAATTGGGAACATTATTATTGAAAAAACTTGGCATTGGGACAAATAATGATTGGAAACCATTGCCTTGAGAATGACAAAAATTGGGAAATTACATTATGCGAAAAATGGACATTGGGACACACTGATTGGGAATTTTGTCCTACACTCAGTTCGACGGCAACGCTGCGCTTTGTTTTGGTGGTTTTTGTATCGCTTCTGTTTTGTTTGTTATTTTTGTAAAATTTCGCTTATATAATTTTAAATAAACTCTGTTTTTATAAAATAATCATAGTTTTTACTATACCTACTAAATAATTAGTTTAGTATTAAATTACAAATTTGAGTTACAAATTAATCTACATAACACTCGCTCAAATGCTCTTCTAGCGCTTATATACATAGTGCATACACAAAGTGTCTGTTCCCGCTCCCATCTATATACTCCGTTTTGGCCCCGATGATAAACTCAACAAAGGTCTTTCCTGCCATACAATTTTGTTATCATTTCATATCACTGACGACTATTGGTTTGGTTGAAGCTGCAGCTGTTTGAAATTATTGCATAAACTTCCAGATGATTTTGACAACATTGCTCTGACTAGCCCAAATACAACAAACATCTTTACATAGAACCTGTCATTTGTTTATAACTACTCATCCGACGTTATCATTGATTAACTACACTACCGACATCCTCACTATTTGGTTTGTGTATGTACTAAAATTTAGTTTTATATTTTCTGAGTACACTAACAATCAAAAATTTTAAATCAATATTTAAAATTAAATTTAAAACTTAATTATAAACAAACATAACACGGCATACAAACTGAAAAAAATTTAACATCGATTTTTACTATGGCTAATTGTGGTGCTTGTAATACCATCTCTGATTACATGATCGACTCCATTATGTGTAGCGGTAATTGTCGAAGAGTTTTTCATGTACTTTGCATAAAACTTTTTGCTAAGAGAAAATCTTTTTTCTACTTTTGTGATGAATGCGACCCGATCTCCGAAAAGAATATTGTTCGAGACGTCATAAAAAATATAAAGGACTTAGAAAAACTGGAAAAACAATTTACTTTTCTTTCAAAGAAAGTTGATAATCTGACCTGCACCAACGGAAATATTGAAAATAAAATTAATAAAGACAAAACTTCTTATTTAGGAAGCAAAACTAAAACCTTAACCAAACATAAAAACGATGATCTTGACGACGAAAATTCTGATATATGCCATTTACCAAAGAAAGTTGCAACCTCCGTATTTAAAGACTTTGCAATATCCCGCCCAGTAGCCAACTTTAGCTCTAACAACAATGTACCTGCTTCGTTATCTATTTCTTCTTTAACATTACCACTGATATCAGCACCTAATGTTGTTAATCTCCATCAACCATCTAATTCAACGTCCCAACTGAATGTGGATTCTTCGACTTCTACTTTGTCGAAAAACATATTTTTGCCAAAAATCACCAACGAAACTACTTCACTAACATCTCCAATTGTATCCGGACTAAATGCTGTTGCAGGGCAAAAAATATTATTTCTCTCTAAGCTTGCACCGTCTACAAATGCACTTGACATAAAAAATCACTTGTCTGAAAAGCTGGGTTCCCCATTTACGTTAAATGTTGAGAAAATTTTGCATCGTAACCATACTAAGTATTCGTCCTTTAAAATACGTGCACCTGACTCAATTTTCCATGTTTTAAATTCACCATCGTTTTGGCCTAAAGGTGTAATAGTTCATGAATTTATGAATAAGTTGAACAACCCTTTTCGTCAGTATCAGACAACACTAAACCACCGTCAAAAGGCTTAAAAAGGTATTAACCTACTACCAAAACGTAAATGGACTTCGGACAAAGACCAACATGGTTTACAAAAACATTAATAATATTCCTCACGATATCATAATATTGACGGAAACATGGCTCAACAACTCTATCTCGAACTCGGAGCTTTTTGACTCCTCTTATCAAGTCTTTAGACGTGATCGTTATAACTCAGACGATTCAAACGCCGTTGGTGGCGGAATTCTTGTCGCTATCAACAATACTCTCACTTGTTACCTGATTGACGACTTTCGATCAACAGACATCGAAATACTTGTAACCTCCTATTTTGCCTTGGTTCGGTTGGCTGGAATTATTCCCTTAGGCTAGCTCTGCCGTGGGATCTTGAACCTTAAGAAGTTTACAAAAAAAATCCAGCCAACGTCAAGATGTTGAACGACGCGCGAGTAAATTTCCTCTACCCTCCCTACCTCGGTTGCTACTCTCGTCAGAGCAACCCCTTTTCCAGGCTTCTTCTTACCTTTCTATCATCCCATGTCCTCTCCCTAGTTCCTCACCCTCATCCTAAATATTAAAAAATTAGTTCCGACACATTGTGCTATTAATTCTCATGAAGTTCAATTAATTTTGGATTGATGGTTCATCTTCAGATATAAATTCGATTTTATTGGCTAGATATAAATTTGATATTTTAATTAAATAATAGTGATAATACAATAAGGTAATTCATAGTAATCAAGTAATTATGTATTCTATATTGGTATTTAATTTTATAGCTTTAATTACTTTATCGATGGTAAAAAAAATGTATAAAAATTATTCAAGCAAATTATTAAATATTATTTTAAACGAATTGGCAATCAGCGATAAAAAAAAAGAAAATCCAACTCAACGCTATACGTATTTGATTAGCTTTCTTAGCTTTCGCGCAAGTAGAAGGAAATTGTAATCCTTTACTACTTATTTTGTATTAACGTATTCACTTTACTTTTAGTCGCGAAAGTTCGAGTTCACAAAAAAATTATACTCAAACAAACTTACCCCTATTCGTAGATACGGACACTCTAAGTTAAACAATAATACTTAATGCTAATGCCTTTCGGCCCTAAGATCTATTTAACTTTAATTCATTTTATTTATTTTTGTATTCATTAGAAAATTTCAAAAAAACTAATATCAATGTCCTTTTTTATTTTTACTTAAAAACTACTTAAAATAATGTCCTTAATATAAAACTTAAAGCTAACTAAAACTACCTATTCTACCTATAAACTACTTAAAACTAGAACAACCACAGCAGAAAATCTAACTATCTAACGTTTTTTGTTTTTCATATTTTGTTGTCTTTTTTTTTTTTTTAATTATTTTTTTTAATTATTTTTTTTTTGTATTTTTTGTATTTTTGGTATTTTTTTTTTGTATTTTTTTGTGTATATTTTTTTTTTGTGCCACCATGCCTATTCTACTTAAAACTAAACCCTAAAACTATAAAACAAGTATGTAAGCCAGCCAAGGCTTTAAACCCAATCCCGACTACCCACTATCAAGTGCCGATTGAAGCCACCAAAATTGGTTCTCCTGCTTCACCCTATCAGTTCGGTCCCGTTCGGACGAAGCCCTACTGAACCGAAGGAGCTCTGCTCCGCCTTGTGCCATGACGTCCCGATTGTACAGGAGTCGCCTATCCACGGTTCGTCGTCTGACGTGGTAGATTAACGGAACTGCCAATCTATCCTGTATCAGACCGCATCTATCTAAAAAGAGGAATGCCTCTGGTGGAATGAAGCCGCTCAAGCGTGCACTTTCAAAATACTCGTCGTTCGGATAGAACGCCCCGAAAATTAAATTGTTGGTCGAAGACATAGCTCTTGCAATGTGACCTCGAACGAGTTTTATCACGAAATTGTCAATTCTGTTGATTCGAGCCCCGTTGTATAGGACCTCGTTGGAATAGTAATGCACGTAAGAAGATTCGGCTGTTCGATATAAGCCGGTACAGCGTCGTAAGCACTGCCGCTCGAACACCCGAAACTTCTCCATCTGGGAAGGGGCAACGTTGAACCACACAGGACAACCATAAACGATCATCGGCCGTATGAGGGCCATGTAGCAAATTACCTTCACTCTGGGGTCAAGCCGACTGCTAAAAAATAGCCGTTTCGTCAGAGCGAAGGCTCCTCTGGCCCTGGTCAGAGCAGCATTTATATGTCTGTCGAAATATAAATACTGATCTAACCAGATACCTAGGTACTTCACTACAGTTTTGCTCGCTAATGGCTGCCCGTGAAGATCAACGATAACCATCTTGCGCCAATTCTTGCACGTATCCCTCGTGGCCCTAGCCAACGGAGTCCGGAACAGAATTGTCTCCGACTTCTGGACATTTATTTTCAGTTTCCAGTCGTCGCAATATCGCTGAATCTTGTCGAAATCACGCTGCAAGAGAATTCTAATGACCTCAACCTTTCGGGCCGTTCTGTACGCAATTAGATCGTCGGCGTACGCAATTGCCTTTGTAAGACTACCTATCAGATCGCTGGTGTAAATGCTGAAGAGAATCGGCGAATTCACCGCTTCCTGTTGAAGAAGTTACGTTGCCACTTTTGACAACAAACTTTCTACCGTTAAGCATATCATAAAGTATATACAACAATGGTCGATCACGACCACGGAGCCTCTATAATTTAGGGCGAAAGGTGAGCACTTGGAATTTCCTAGGGTGTTACGTATAATCTCAGCGATTTGGATATTTCCCAATTTGCTGAGCACCTGTGCCTCTTCGGTCGGAATATAGGGTTTTTCCTTCGAAATTCCTGGACTTATCCTGGGATTCCCTTATTTCCTCGTTTAACTTTATCCACCTTTCGGGTATGTATATTATAAGGTATTTACTTCGAAATGACTTTCAAAATTTGATTCTCACTAACCGTCTTCCTTACACCGGTATCAAATGCCCTTGTTGCCGCTTTGAAGGTTTTCTTTGAAAAGAAAAACTTTCACTTTCAAACCTTTTCCTCAACCTATCCATTTAGCGCATTTATACCGGAGAAGATTCCGCAAACTCTTT
Source organism: Eupeodes latifasciatus (assembly GCA_920104205.1). NCBI lineage: Eukaryota > Metazoa > Arthropoda > Insecta > Diptera > Syrphidae > Eupeodes > Eupeodes latifasciatus. The sequence goes on from OV049927.1 coordinate 56,376,073, forward strand.
CCTACCGTTCGATCGTGAGATATCGGATTCGAGTCTTATGCTCTCGCCAGATCGAAAATCTCCCTCTCTATTTGCCTGCCCCGCTCCCAGACTCTATTTTGCGAAAAAAAAACCCCGAGGAATATCCCAAAAAAAGCTTTTCTCTGTTCTAAACTCTAAATTTCCCTCCTATCATTCTGACAGCTCAGTTCGTCGAGACTTTTCAAAACAACATTAATATCGTCATCGTCGTTGGTATTTATAATTCTATTCGTACGCGCATTTCTTTTTAAACCAGAAAAACACAAAAAAGTCTAATTCGGTTACAGGGCTTTGCTTTTTTCTGATAAAAACGTTGTCAGAAATATGCAAACGAACCCACGTATAAACCTCGGGCAATAGGGAAATTGTGCGGGCGGTAAACCACAATACACCACCAATCTTGGTGTTTAGTTCTAAGAGTGATTGAATGCAAATTGTTGCAGTGTTTTAAAATGCAATTCCTGTGATGTATGTATGTACGTTCGTCAAAATGCAATTCAGTGTTTGAGTCATTTGTGTTAATTTATGAAAAGTTATGTAAAAAAATAAAGTCTATTGAATTTCAATGAAAACGGTAAATACAAAAAAAAAACAAAAACGGGATCGTTGATGTGTGAAAGAGAAGGTCATATAAGCATCTACTTAGTTCATTCAATTATTTGTAAACAAAACAACGGCACATCCTTTTGCTTTTCTTAAATCTATCTTAAAACATACAAAATATTGCAATTTGCCGTCGGGATTTTCACTTGCATTAAGTATCGTCGGGAAGATATTTCGTCTTAAATCGCTTAATAGAAATAGGCGAATCGTATTTAAAATTATTATTATTGTGAATAAATAAAATAAATAGGATGAGTTTCATTTTGTGGAAATAAATAGGTGGAAGTCGATTATCATAGTGTCAAGTGTATCTTATTTAGTATTTTCAAAGGTAATTCTCTTCGACTTCAATGTTATTTATGATGGTCATTTTAGCGAGAAATTTGTTAATAAAAAAGAGGCTGGGATGCGACCCACACTGATAACTTCCCATCCCGTCTGTCGATTTGTCTTGCTTAAAAGTTTGTCTATATGTATCAATTTTTACCAAATTTGCGTACTATTTTTTGTAGATTTTATTTTTTTATGAATAAAACGGACTGTTGAATTTCTATAAAAAATATTACTGAATATCGGAAACAATATTTTCTGTGAAATAAAATAAGTTTGAAGCCAATATTTGTAATTTTTAAAAAGCTGTTTGAGTCGAAAGTAAATTTTTACCAAGTTTTAGTATTGCTTTTTTTTAGGTTTTTATTTTTTGTAAAAAAAACTGTCAATTCGATTTTTCTCAAAATTTTATCGAATGTTGAAATAAATATTTCTTATAAGTTAAAATTAGTCAGAAGCCGTTATCTCAAATTTTTGAAAAGATATTTGAGTCGAAAATCAATTTTTACCAACTTTTTTTAATTTTTTTTTTCGGTTTTTAATTTTTTGTAAAAAACCTGTCAATTCGATTTATTTCAAAATTTTACTGAATGTTGACAACAATATTTTTGAAAGATAAAAGTAGTTTAAAGCCAATAACTCAAAGTTTTGAAAAGATATTTGAATCGAAAATCAATTTTTACCAACTTTTATTAATTTTTTTTAGGTTTTTATTTTTTGTAAAAAAAAACTGTAAATTCAATTTTTCTCAAAATTTTATCAGATGTCAAAAACATTATTCTTCATTGCACAAAATTGTTTTGGAGATGAAATCATATATTAGTCGTAAAATTTTCGAGGTGACAAATTTTTTTTTTCAGTTTTTTTGATTTATAAAAAAAACCGTTAATTGGATTTTTTCTCCAAAAATATAATTGTTTTGTATCACGTTACAATATATAATATAAAATTTAATTCAAGTCTCTAGCGTCATTGGTTCATGAGATATTTAGGTTTAACCAAAATGTTCACCTTTTTTTTAAACTGCTATGGTAAAAAAACCACCCACGCAATTTTCTTGAGAGCCCTTTCTGCATCTTTCTGCCTTATTATCTGTATAACAAAATTTATTTGAAGTCGATATCTCTTCTGGTTCTTGAGCTATGGACGACGAAAAAAACGTCGCGAACGTACGGACGTGCGGACGTACAGACGTACGGACGTACGGACGTACGTACACACGCACGCACAGACATCTTTCTAAAAATCTTTTATTTCGACTCTAGGGACCTTGAAACGTCGAGAAATGTCAAAATTTTCAATTTGTCAAATCGGACCCATTACAATGACTTCCTATGGGAAGTTAATAAAAAGTGTTCTAATTTGTCCTATGGTGCGATTATCGTTAATATGTGTCGGTTCGGGATATTGTTTGTCAGGAAAAGTAAATAGGCAACCGAATACTAGGATATTGTCAACTACAATCAACGTGGGACGCGAACCCACTTATGCTAGACGGGCACTTGATTCAATAAATCGTCAGATAAGTACATTTATAATTTTTAAAAACAAAATTCGATGCTTTGTGAAATGTTACGTTTTTCTTTCCAGCTTTTATTGCCGTATGTCTTTGGCATGGAAAACGCCAAGGGGTTTACCGGACCGTGATTCCAGTTCATACATGCAATTTCCTACAACTCTTTTTATACGGGATTTAAGGAATTTTGGAAGCAATTTGGCGTTAATTCCCTGTACGAAATTGCTTTGAGCGAAGTTACGGTGGAACACTTCTTGTCCTTCCTGGTGAGTAACGTTTCTTGTACGTTTGTTATATGTATCTCTTGACTTAACGTATGGCCTGTCCAAATTCTCCGACAACTTCTGTGGTGCCAAGGTAAATTTCAGTGCGCGGGGTGTGACCACCATTTCAGGATCGGGTAAAGCGTTAATCTTTCTAAGCAGTGCGTATGTTGACCCATGAGTGACCATGTTCTGACCGAACATAGCGAAGTAGGGCTGACATTTTAGAGAGTCGTGCATATCTGAACGCAACGCACAGGCTATACTGGACAGATGGATGTCCCAGTCGTTCTGTTGCTTCGAAATCACGATTCTTAGCTTGTTAAGTAGACTTCGATTTACCCTCTCCGAAATGTTGGCCTGCGGTGCATGCACCGCTGTACGCACATGCTTAACCCCGTACTCGTCCAGAAATTCCCTGAAATCCTTGGACACAAACTGACGGCCGTTGTCGGAATGAATTTGTTCAGGGGTCCCGAAAGTGTGGAAAATTTCAGATTCAAGATATTGAATCACCCGTTTCGAAGTGGCTTTCGGTAAAGCCTTAAAAAACATAAATTTGGTGAAATGATCCACCACGATGAATACATACACATTACCGCTTTTGGTACGCGGATAAGGACCTAAAAAATCTATATATATTCGTTGCATTGGTCTCTCGGTTTTTGTTTGACTTACTATTCGTGGACGAAGGGTTTCATTGGGAGCTTTTACCATCTTACAAACCTCACAGTTTTTGACGTAAACTCTTACTTCTTTTGCCATTTTAGGCCAGTAATATTTGGCTGCTATGCGGGAATAGGTTTTGTCAAAACCACTGTGACAACTAAGTTTACTGTTATGACTCAATTCAATGCACTTCAATGTCAGACTGTCTGGTAGCCACAGACGCCAAAGTGAGTCTTCTTCGTCTACATTCCCCTCTCTGAATCGAACTCTTCGATAGATGTATTTCCCAGAAACTATGACATCTGGTAGATTTGACTGGTTTCGGACAATGTTCTCTCTCAAGTGGGTGTATGGATCGAAATCGGTTGAATCCAAATCGATCTCACCATATGTGGACATCGAAGAACCCTCCCAAATCCCACCGTCACCGGCGTTGCCACTCGCTGCAATTTCATCCATGTTTATCCGAGAAAGGCAATCGGGAGCTACGTTAAGCGACCCCTTACGATGCTGGATGGAGAAATTATAACCTTGGAGTTCTAAACTCCATCTGGCTAGTCTGCCTGACAACTCTTTCATTGACATGAGCCATTTAAGGCTCGAATGATCAGTTATAATCGTAAAGGGTAGTCCGTCAACGTAGGCTCGGAATTTTCGGACGCTCAACACCGCTGCAAGGCATCCTTGCTCGGTGACGGTGTAATTTTTCTGGGACTTATTAAGTTTTTTGGACATGAAGGCAATGGGTTTTTCGTTACCGTCCTCATCCACTTGAAAGAGGACACCCCCTACTCCCTCCGACGACGCGTCACATTGAATCGTGAATGGTTTGGAGAAATTTGGTTCGGATAATACAGGAGCCGACGAAAGGGCAGTTTTGAGCTGCTCGAAAGCTTCCATTGCTTCCGGCGTTAGTTCAAATTTGGATTTCTTCTGAAGACAATTGGTCAAAGGAGCAGCCAGATCGGCATAATTCCTGATGAACCTCTTATACCAACCCGTTAAACCCAAGAATCTCCTTATTTGCCTAACCGTTGTTGGAACAGGGAAATTGACCATAGCCTCTATCTTATCCGGGTTGGTTTTCAAATTTCCTTGACCTACAACAAATCCAAGAAATTTAATTTCCTTCATACAGAATTTACTCTTCGCCAGATTGATGGTCAGGTTAGCGCGACGAAGGCAACTTGCCTCTTCTTTAAGGATGAGTATATGCTCCTCAAAGGTAGAAGTACATATCAGTAAGTCGTCTAAATACACAAACACATTATCACGGAGATGACTCGGAATGACTTTATCCATTACTCGACAAAGAGTTTGACCAGCATTACTTAGGCCAAATGGCATTACCTTGAATTGGTAGAGAGGTCTACCAGGAACTGCAAAGGCAGTTTTCTCCCTCGAACTCTCATGTAAAGGAATTTGCCAGTAAGCGTCTTTCAAATCGATCCCCGTGATAAAATGCGTGTCCTTTGTACGACTTAGCAAACCTTCGACGTGAGGCAGCGGATACGCATCCTTAATAGTGACTTCGTTAACCTTTCGGAAATCGAGGCAAAGGTGAACTTTTCCCGGTTTTCTGACGAGTACGACAGGACAGCTCCAAGGAGAGTTGCTGACTTCAATAACCCCTAAGTCCAACATCCTGTCTAGCTCCTTATAAACTTCCCCTTGCCGAACAGGGGACAGAGGGTAGTGTCGGGATTTGATTGGGCTAGCGTTTCCCGTGTCAACAATGTGGCACCCGAGGTCAGTTTTTCCTAACCCTAACACCACAAAATTAGGAAATTGCCTTTTTACATTTTCCAATTGAAAGGTTTCTTCCGCTGTAAGTTGTATCGATTCGGCTTCGCTCTTGAAATTTTCTTCCTTACCATCCGCATTTAAATCTGCAGCTAGCTCGCTGACTTGAGGCAACAAATTGAAACTACGCCAAAAATTCATCCCGAGATATAGTTTTTGTGTCAGGTTTGGAATTGGATAAAATGTCAGGGTATTACTTAAGCCGTTATACTTTGTCTCTATTTGACAATAGCCTTCAATATTATGAGACTTACCGTCTGCTGTCCGTACAACATTATTGTACGATAAAACTTTTGCTCCGAGTTTTCGGACCAACTCCCAACAACCCTTTCCTAATACAGAGATTGGAGCCCCCGCCGTCGAGGAGTCCGAAAACCGACTCGTCATTCAACAGAACATCAGCGTATAGGCGGCCATCTCTCTGAGGATATAATGGTTTCGATTATTTCCTTTCGGAACTTTTTTCGCTTTCGAAAGCGATGACGACATTTTTGGATTTGCGAACTGATTGGCTTGTTGTTGGTTACGAAAATTTGAGCCCTAACCTTTTCGTAATTTAGTTTTCGCTCGTGAAGAGACCTTAGCTGATGTGATTCATATGGATGAAAATGATTCACATTGACATTTGGTTTTTCATTTTTTAAAATCTTAATTGGAATTGCATCTTCGTCAGTTTCATTAGGGTTACTTGTTTTATGAGGGGTGTTTAATTTTGCGAGTGGTTCGGAGGATTCCTTGAGGAACGAATCTCTCCACTCCTCGCTTCGTCCCTCGAAAAGTTTCCCGTTTGGTGTTTACCACATTGGATTGTGTTAACACCTTTTGCTCCACATAGGAAACAAAATAAATTTCTGGTGGACGCTGGACAAAAGTGATAGGCGTGACCTTTTTGATCACAGTTCCAACAGATGTAATTGGCTGTTGACACCGGCTTTCTAGACGAATACATTGCCGCGACTTCATGTACTTCCGATTCTTCATCGAGAGAATCGTTTTCTACCGCAATCTCATTTACGGATCGATGACCGACTGTTCGCTTATTTAAAAATCTTTCAGCCTCACGAGCCTTCTGCCGAAGCTGTTCAAGATTTTTGATTTCAGCTGACAGAAGAATCTCTCCCAATTTTTCTTTGGCGTTGCCCCTGATAATTTCGATAAGCTTTTTGTCATCGAAAGAGTCCTTCAGACGGTCGTTTAAACCACACACGGAGGAGTAAAAGTCATCGAAGGATTCCTTCGCACCCTGCTTTCGACACATTAATTTCATGTATATGTCTATTTCGGACTCCATCCTACCAAACTCTTTCTTTATAGCTTCTTTTATAGCTGCAAGATCCGCGTTAGGATTCTTTTTGACGAAACGCCAAAACCACTTATTAGGCTTACCTTCCAGCAAAATGTGGAAGTTGGCGGCAATCTGTTCATCACTATACGCTGATGACGATTGCATCCTGCCTATTTTTAGTAAAAAATCAGTAATATTTTCGGAACCATCGTAGGTGATATTCCATCGATCTAACCTACAGGGCCCTGATGCAACAAACGTCGTAGACCCGTTTGAGTTCCTTGGTTGAGGAAACTGGTTCATAGCCGATCTTTGCGATTCTAATGGGGAAGGGTTGCTTGCTTGCTGCGGCTGTATGCGCAAACTGTCAAGCCGTTGCGACACATCTTCCACGAACGCATTCGTTTGTTGGAAAATTCGGGTTTGGTATCGAACCATAGTTCTTTCCATCCTAGAGAGAAGGTCCTCATTTGGTTCGCCATTATTTTCACCCTGAATTTCCCACCTCTCAGCGTTTCTTTCTAGGCCTTCTGGAAGCTGACCGGCATTATGGTCACGATCCTGACCTGCCTCTTGATCAGCCATGTTAGAGGTAGAATTGGAGATAATAGAGTTTAATTCTTCAGAGAAACTAAATGACGCGTCTAAATTAAACCTGTCAATGGTAGTATGAAACCTTCGGTAGAACTCTTCGAAATCAGCTTCGTTCTGAGGGTTAAAATTTAATATGTTGTCTTCTGCACTTGATAGGTTATGCCCACTACTCATACTTAACCACGCGAGTCGCTTTCTCAATTGGGTCTTTGCTACTCTTACTCTTGGCAAGAAAAAAAAATATGAATGCCGACGAAACAGTGTTTATTTTTGAAATACTTTTTCAAACAAAAAAAATATACTACACAAACTTTAAGGAAATTCAAAGTGAGGATTATCAGAATCCAGGTAAATTCAAAACAAAGGTTAGTGAGTCGTACGTATCCCAAAAGAATTTAAACAAAATTCAATTTCAAAATTCTTTAACTATATGGTATTTAAATTCAAACAAATGAAATAAAAAAAAATGATATGCAATTCTTATTACCAAAACAGGAAAAATAAAAATTTTAATTAGAAAATGAGTTTAAAAAGTAAAAAAAATCTAAAATCCTCAATTCTTTAAATACTAGGATCTTTCAAGGCAGTATTTGAAAGTTAGAATAATAAAAATATAAAAAAAAAAACTTTTATCTTAATCCAGAAATTTCTCTTCTAGTACCACTAAATTGACTAAAAAAAATTCAAATTATCGGACCCCGTGATGCAATTCAGGATCAGAGGTGTCCACTTTGACGACCAATTGACTTTTTTTTTTTTTGAGACTTTGGAAACAAAATTTCAAAATTTTTGTTCAAGACCAAAGTGTATGTAAGTTGAAATTTATTGAAAAATATATATTGATTTGAAAATTGTAATGATGAAAAAAAATCTAATTTGTTTTCTTTTAAAATGTATTTTTAGCTTAGGATGAGGATGAGTTTTCTGGAGAAGAATGGATGACAGACGGAACGAAGAAGCCGTTGTTCTACGAGCCGACGAGCAAAAAAAATAAAGCATACTACTGTTGGAAAGGACTTCTAAAAAAAAAATATTCTCCTCGGGTTACAGGACTTCGAAAGACGAACCCTTCATCTTTGAAGGCTTTTGGAACCTTCGGAGAATTTGATAAGGCTTGCTGAAAGGACCTCCGAAGACGCCTTCCTTAAGATCGACGGGCCTCTTTCAGCATTATATTTTGTGTTCGGTTGGTTCGGACAATTGGGAATCCTTATCGAGGATGCCCGAAGACTCGAACCAATCTTGCACGAAATTATATAAATGTTGTTTTCGAATGCGTTTCCTTGTGGCAACGCGATACCAGTTTAAAACAACTTAGTTATCGGGACTCACAACAAAAACTGCAAGCGAAGCTGAATTTGAAATTAAAATTGTCTTTAAAATGCAATCAAAAATAAAAAAACGAAAATTTGAAGTTATACTGAATGCAATGACTTTGAAATTTAAATGAAAGTTAAAAGTAAACTATTGAACTATTGAACTAAAATGAATTGGCTCAGAAAAAATAATCAGCCACTCTATCTAAAAGATAGAGGGCTCCACGTTATGGGCGCCATTTGTAACCTCCTATTTTGCCTTGGTTCGGTTGGCTGGAATTATTCCCTTACGCTAGCTCGGCCGTGGGATCTTGAACCTTAAGAAGTTTACAAAAAAAATCCAGCCAGCAGCGTCAAGATGTTGAACGACGCGCGAGTAAATTTCCTCTACCCTCCCTACCTCGGTTGCTACTCTCGCCAGAGCAACCCCTTTTCCAGGCTTCTTCTCTCCCTCATCCTAAATATTAAAAAATTAGTTCCGGCACATTGTGCTATTAATTCTCATGAAGTTCAATTAATTTTGGATTGATGGTTCATCTTCAGATATAAATTCGATTTTATTGGCTAGATATAAATTTGATATTTTAATTAAATAATAGTGATAATGCAATAAGGTAATTCATAGTAATCAAGTAATTATGTATTCTATATTGGTATTTAATTTTATAGCTTTAATTACTTTATCGATGGTAAAAAAAATTTATACAAATTATTCAAGCAAATTATTAAATATTATTTTAAACGAATTGGCAATCAGCGATAAAAAAAGAAAATCCAACTCAACGCTATACGTATTTGATTAGCTTTCTTAGCTTTCGCGCAAGTAGAAGGAAATTTTAATCCTTTACTACTTATTTTGTATTAACGTATTCACTTTACTTTTAGTCGCGAAAGTTCGAGTTCACAAAAAAAATTTCAAATAAAATATAGTATGTATATGTAATTATACTCAAACAAACTTACCCCTATTCGTAGAAGTGGCCACTGCTGCTAATAGTCTCGTTTGGAGTCAGCTTTATTTTTTTGTAGATAGGTATGTTTTCTTTCGCCTTCACTTGAAATTTAGTTGGTATCTCGTACTTGTTATTTTTGCGTGTTATTACAAATTTTAATTAGATGTGTACTTTACACGATATGCTATTGAGTTTCAATTTCTTCCTTTGTTCGCTTTAAGCAAAGCTTATTTCAAACAAAAGTTAATTAAAAGAATACAAAAAACTATTTAATAATTATTTAAAATTGAAGTTAAAAAAATTAAAAGTTAAAAAAAAATATGAAGTCTTCGATGGGATTCGAACCGGGAACCATAGATGCGGAGGTACGTGATACGTCGCTTTTTTTTTCCAAATTCATTTTTATTACTTCAATCTTAAACCTATCTTAAAGCTAGACAAAAATTCATAAAACTAGCCTAATTAACCATAACTTACAACTAACTTACTGGTCCCATACGGACACTCTAAGTTAAACAATAATACTTAATGCTAATGCCTTTCGGCCCTAAGATCTATTTAACTTCAATTCCATTTTATTTATTTTTTTATTCATTAGAAAATTTCAAAAAAACTAATATCAATATCCTTTTTTATTTTTACTTAAAAACTACTTAAAATAAGGTCCTTAATATAAAACTTAAAGCTAACTAAAACAACCTATTCTACCTTTAAACTACTTAAAACTAGAACAACCACAGCAGCAAATCTAACTATCTAACATTTTTTGTTTTCATATTTTGGTCTTTTTTTTTTTTGCTTATTCCATGTTTTTTTTTGGATTTATTTATTTTTTTTTGTATTTTTTTTGTATTTTTTTTGTATTTTTTTGTATTTTGTATTTTTTTTTGTGCCACCATGCCTATTCTACTTAAAACTAAACCCCAAAACTATAAAACAAGTATGTAAGCCGGCCAAGGCTTAAAACCCCATCCCGACTACTCACTATCAAGTGCCGATTGAAGCCACCAAAACTGGTTCTCCTGCTTCACCCTATCAGTTCGGTCCCGTTCGGACACAGCCCTACTGAACCGAAGGAGCTCTGCTCCGTCTTGTGCCATGACATCCCGATTGTACAGGAGTCGCCTATCCACGTGATACGTCGCCTAGACGATCACGACCACGGAGCCTCTATAATTTAGGGCGAAAGGTGAGCACTTGGAATTTCCTAGGGTGTTACGTATAATCTCAACGATTTTGATATTTCCCAATTTGCTGAGCACCTGTGCCTCTTCGGTCGGAATATAGGGTTTTTCCTTCGAAATTCCTGGACTTATCCTGGGATTCCCTTATTTCCTCGTTTAACTTTATCCACCTTTCGGGTATGTATATTATAAGGTATTTACTTCGATATAAAAAATTGCAATCTACCAAGTCAACTTCAAATGACTTTCAAAATTTGATTCTCACTAACCGTCTTCCTTACACCGGTATCAAATGCCCTTGTTGCCGCTTTGAAGGTTTTCTTTGAAAAGAAAAACTTTCACTTTCAAACCTTTTCCTCAACCTATCCATTTAGCGCATTCATACCGGAGAAGATTCCGCAAACTCTTTCCTACCGTTCGATCGTGAGATATCGGATTCGAGTCTTATGCTCTCGCCAGATCGAAAATCTCCCTCTCTATTTGCCCCGCTCCCAGACTCTATTTTGCGAACAAACCCCCGAGGAATATCCCAAAAAAAGCTTTTCTCTGTTCTAAACTCTAAATTTCCCATCATTCTCCAATTTCCCTCCTATCATTCTGACAGCTCAGTTCGTCGAGACTTTTCAAAGCAACATAAATATCGTCATCGTCGTTGGTATTTATATTTCTATTCGTACGCGCATTTCTTTTTAAACCAGAAAAACACAAAAAAGTCTAATTCGGTTACATACTATACTTAAAAATTAAAATGGCAACAGGACATTTATTTATTGTACCAGCATATATACCTCCAAGCTCCAAGAACGAGGTTTATGAAAAACTAAACAACTGTATAGAAATTATTTATATCCTTTTGGAGCCTGAAGACGAATTACTGGTTGTTGGTGATTTTAATTTACCCAATCTCAATTGGATTCAAATTGACGATGAAGAACCGTTTTGGAAAAACACTCGATCTGGTATTTTTCTCCGAAACCATATGCTCTGAAGCAGCTGTGATTTCTTCTGCTGTCAAAATTGTGGACGAAGATCGTCTTCATCCTGCATTAGACATTGTACTTATTTTAAACATGGCTTCACCTCATATGAGTTTTTATTTAACTGTTTTTGACTGTTTCTACAAAACGATTCCATTTAAAAAGACTCGAAATAACTTGAGTGTTCCACCATGGTTTGATTCTCACGTTAAAAACTTAAAAAACAAAAGGAACAAAGCTTGGATAAAGTATAATCAAACAAGAACTGATGATGATTATAGGACGTTCATTATAATAAAATAACTTTTCACTGACAACTATAACATCCTATATGACGACTACATTCGGAAAATTGAATTAAACCTTAAAAATAATCCTGATAGTTTTTGGAAATTCGTTAATCGTAAGAAGAAAACATGTGGGTACCCTAACTTAATGACTGATTCGAGATCAAATAGTAATGAGCCGAGAATTATTGCGAACATGTTTGCAAACTACTTCAAAGATGCTTTTGTAGATTACAATACTATTAGCACAGATGATAATTTTATACAGATGTCTCACCCTTATGGCGAGAAATGATATATGAAACTGAAATCAACCAAAAAAAGAGCTTTTTTCAAAAAGCTTTAACTAGTCTTCTTTCCTATGAATGAAAACCAAAAACACTCCATTACCAAGACCGGAATCTCAGACTGACATTTCGGTTTGCCTACTAGCTAGAAAGCACTAAATGTGAGAAAGTGTGCGTGAAATGATGCAAAAAACCAAACACCATCTCACATTTAGTGTTTCGGCCCATCAAAACGCTTCATTATAGTAATCAGCCCCATCTAAATGCTTCATTTTGAATGTTTCATGTTTCAACCAACAGAATCTGAAGTGCTGACATGGTCTTAAATTGGAAGATTTGTATAGCTTTTTAATTTCCATCCAAATAAATGTTGTAAATGTATATTAAATAAAATTGACCAAACACATATTATTTAATGATTTATTAGTTTATTATTATTTATTTTGTTTACTTAAATAATTTGCGAACGCAACATGCGCTGCAACGTTAAGTATAGTTATTGCAAATGGACAAAAGTGTAACTCAATACTTTGTAAAACAACAAAACAGACAATTTTTTCAGGTGTAGTTTGTTTAGTGCATTTTCTTGGCGACGTTAGAAGTTCAGGTGGAAACAATAGGCGGATGCCTCCCCTCCGTATTTTTTTGTACAGACAATGCTACGAGAAGCATACTTGTGAAGTTCCATTGCCAACTTTAGCTAGTTCAGATTCCTCAATTAGATTAGTATTTTCATCATTTAAGCAGTTCGGTAGTTGCAAGACCAAATTTTAGTTTTGTTTGTTGCAGAAATATTCCTGAAAATTTCTTTTTAAGGGACTATGTAAGAGTTGGAATTTTGTTTGTAGTTAGATTTTGGAATAAAAATTTGAGGGAACCATGTTTTAAAAATAAGTTGCTTTGTGTAAAGCATCTTTAAGGAATAGAAAAAGGCAATATGTTTACACACAATACCAACTAAATGAGTGCAATAAATAGATTTAAGTAACTTTTTTTTATTCCAGTATGGGGAAACCGAACACCCAATAGAAAAAAACCGATATACGCGCCAAAATCCATACTTCTTGACTAAATAATGTTATCTTCTATGTTTACGCATAAAATTACGAATTCTGTAGCGTATGAAAATTTCTAGACATTTTACAATCTGAAAAATTAATTATGCTATGAAATAATTGGCTGCTATTAATGCTAATTTTTTTTCTAAAAAGTTGATGAAGGTTAGCCGAAGCGGAAATTTCTTTAATGGACATATTTAAAATATTATTGGCTTTCTCAAAAATATTTTTCTACGCTAACCTCTGCTTTATATCTGAAAACTATTGTTTATGTATATTTTCTTCTATGCATTTATAAAATGTAATCAACGGTAGTATTTATTATATTACGAAAAACAAAAACATATACGTAAAACTCATTAATTTTTTTTTTATTATTAGCAGCATTTTTACTAAACATACTTTTCAAACAATAATAAGTAAACTTGAACTTTGGTAACTAAACATTTTTAAGGAATGAATGAAAATTATATTTTGCGTTAAACTGTGGAAATTCACTAAAAAAAACTTCTGTACGTCAACAACAAACATTTATGACGATTACATGTTCTATTGAATTAGTTGTGCATGAATTCAGAACGATTTTAAGACGTTTTCATTTTGTGATATATGTCAAAATTTACATTTTATTTGCTCTGCATTTATTCAACAGGTTCGCTATAATCGTTCTGATTACTTTTTTAAAACATTTGTGTTCCTTTGATGCATAGTTTTTTTTTGATAGCAAATACATGTATGCTTCCATCAATCAAGAATGTTATGGATAAGATATTTTTCGATTATAACTCTTTTTTTTTAAATATACAAACTATAAATATACTTGGATTAATTAAATTGATACAGATTTTAATTACTTGCAACCAAATTAAATGGGCCGTTCGTTAACGAAAATTTATTAGAATTCAATACAAAAATTGCACTCGCACCCTTAAATTGATGGTTCTTCGAACGCATCTTTGATACAAAAATCCGGGGATTATTATGAAATTTAAAGAATTTCGTAATGATTACTGTAAATTAGTGAATTAATTATAATAAACTGATGTTGATGTTCAAATGGTAGACATGTGCATTCAAGAGGACACAAGCGTCCACAGGTTTTTCTCAAAACCAACCTCTGTCTACCAACTCCTACTCTCACCTCCCCGTGGTGAACATCGGGTGCCTAGTACCTCAACTGGAGATTGGGTTCCAACCCCAGTGGAAAGTTGTTGGGGGCAGCAAACGAGAGAGGGGGGGAGAGGTGCGTCCACTAAGGCACCTCTCCTTATCCAGACGGCAGCGGAGGAATTCCCGAGATGGAATTAACGGTGGCGTCTACAGTTCCAGTAAGGTTGAACTACTTAGTGAACACCTTATAGGGCTTCTACGACTTATTCGGAGCCCAGGCCTATAAGGAGCGGTTTATCCGGCTCCCCGTCCTTGGAGTTATACTAAGGATCTGGCCCTCCAGGTTGGGGGTTGTGCCGTCAGGGTGACTTCCTGACCACGTAAAAATCTTATAGTTGCGAAGCACCAACAAGCCTCGGATACGGACGGATTTACTGCTGACAACCAACGCAAACGAATTAAGGACAACGAACTTCGGATATGCACGTGGAATGTTAGGTCCCTTAACAGACCACGTGCAGCCGAAGAATTAGCGGAGGCCCTAGACTGCTATAAAGCAGACATCACCGCCATCCAGGAAATACGATGGGATGGGCCGGGCAAAAAGAGGATGAAAAACTGCGATATCTACTATGGTGACTGCTACCGAGAAAACCAACAGCGCTTATTTGGATGCGGCTTCGTCATTGGAGCCAGACTTAGGCAACAAGTCTTAAGCTATAGGTGCATCAACGAGCGCCTCATGACCATCCGCATCAAGGCTAAATTCGGCAACATTAGCCTGATATGCGCGCACGCCCCCACAGATGAGAAGGATGACAACACCAAAGATATGTTCTTCGAGCTCTTAGACAAAAAATACGAGCAGTGTCCTAGCTACGATATTAAAATTGTCCTGGGCGATTTTAATGCCAAGCTAGGAAGGGAAGACATCTTTGGTGGAATAATCGGGAAAAACAGCCTGCACGACAACACTTCCGACAACGGATTCAGGCTCATAGATTTTGCTGCGGGGCGAAACGTCATGGTAGCCAGTACGCGTTTTCCACACCTCAACATCCACAAAGGAACTTGGAGATCTCCAGATCAATCTACCGTCAACCAGATTGACCATATTGCGATTGACGCCAGACACGCTTCCAGCATCATGGATATCCGAACTTTCCGAGGAGCTAACATCGACTAGGACCACTACCTTGTTGTAGCCAAGGTAGCACTTCGGGTTTCCAGGCCCAAGGCAAAACAGGGAGATGTTGGGAGAAGGTACAACGTCGAACGGCTACAATCGCAAGAGATCGCCAAATCCTTCTCCGACCGAGTTACAAGTAACCTCTCTCGAAGTTCTGTGCCGCCAACACAATGTATAGAAAACCAGTGGCAACATTGCCAAGACGCACTCAGAGAAGCCGCCTCGGACGTGCTGGGTTTCAAGCGACCACCAACAAGGAACCCCTGGTTTGATGAGGAATGTCGGCAGGCAAATGCAGCCAAACAACAGGCACGCAAGGCGGCGCTGCATAAAAGGACGAGAGCTGCTCATGAGCTCTATGAGCAGAAGAGGCGAGAGGAACACCGACTTCTCAGAAGGAAAAAGAGAGAGCATGAGAAGCGTGCGGTCGAAGATGTTGAGAGGTTTAAAAGCAGAAACGAAGTTCGAAAGTTTTATGAACAGGTGAAACGAAATTCACAAGTACATAAACCTAGAACCGAAGGCTGCAAAGACGAAAGTGGAAACATCATAGTGGAACCGCAGTCAATGCTGAGGATATGGAAGGACCACTTCTGCAGACTGTATAACGGCGACGACGAACCGAATTCCGCTGTCAGGCAGGATGATCCATTCAACATAGACGACGAAAGCCAACAATCCCGTCCTCCCGACTTAGACGAAGTAAAGATTGCTATATCTAAGCTGAAGTCTAACAAAGCCGCTGGAGCGGATGGCTTGAATGCCGAGCTCTTTAAAGCAGCTGGAGATAAGTTGGTTAGGAGCATGCACCAACTTATCTGTAAGATATGGTCGGAAGAAAGCATGCCCGATGAATGGAACCTCAGTATTGTTTGCCCGATCCTGAAAAAAGGAGACCCTCTAAAATGCACCAATTATAGAGGAATCAGTCTACTTAACATCGCTTATAAAATCTTCTCTGCCGTAATATGTGAACGTCTAAAGCCCATCGTCAACAACCTGATAGGTCCTTATCAGTGTGGTTTTAGACCAGGAAAGTCCACAGTCGATCAAATATTCACATTACGGCAGATCCTGGAAAAAACCCAAGAACACCAAATCAACACCCACCATCTTTTCATCGATTTCAAGGCCGCATATGACAGTATCTACAGGGACGAACTGTATAGAACCATGTCTAGTTTTGGCATCCCTGCCAAACTCGTCCGTTTGTGCAGGATGACCATGGAGAATTCACGCTGCTCCATAAAGGTTGGAAACAACTTAACTGAACCTTTCGATGTCAAAAAAGGTTTTAGACAAGGTGATGCGCTGAAAGAATAGTGCAAAGCTCACACGTCAACACCAGAGGCACTATCTTTCAAAAGTCTGTCCAATTACTAGCATATGCTGATGACATTGACATAATCGGAAGAACTCAGCGTTATGTCAATGGGGCTTTTGTGAGTATTGAGGCAGAGGCGGCAAAAATGGGTTTAACGGTTAATGAGGGCAAAACAAAGTACATGCTGTCATCAAGAAAGGACCTACAACACCGACGTCTTGGTCAAAACGTCACCATCGACAGACGTAACTTTGAGGTAGTCAAGGACTTCGTCTACCTAGGCTCCGCTGTAAACGCAGAAAACAACACCAGCGCTGAGATCAAACGAAGAATAACTCTTGCTAACCGCTGTTTCTTTGGGTTAAGAAAGCAATTGAGTGGAAAAATTCTCTCTCGAAGGACCAAAGTGTCGCTATATAAGACCCTTATCATCCCCGTCCTGCTATACGGTGCAGAAGCATGGACTTTGACAAAAGCGGATGAAAGCACCTTGGGTCGTTTCGAGAGAAAGATTCTTCGTGTGATCTACGGTCCCGTATGCATCGAAGGGGAGTGGAGGAGAAGATGGAACGACGAGCTGTACGGGCTGTACAGCGACGTAGACTTAGCAAGAAGGGTAAAAGTCCAACGACTAAGATGGCTAGGTCACGTAGAGCGCATGGAAACCAATGCTCCAGCCCGGAAAGTCTTCGAATCCACACCCACAGGACAGCGCAGTAGAGGAAGACCGCGAATCAGGTGGCGCGCACAAGTGGAAGGTGACCTCACCCAACTCGGAGCGCGAAACTGGAGACATCTAGCTAGGGACCGAACTAGATGGAGAAGTTTGTTGGGTGAGGCCCTAGTTCACACAGGACTGTAGCGCCACCTTAAGTAAGTAAGTAAGTAAGTAAGATGTTGAACATGCTTTTTTCAAGACAAAAAGGTACATTGGTTCACTATCCACAAAATGCCTGCAAAATTAAAGCTTAAAACTGACTTTTTTATCGAAAAAAGTAAAAGGAAAAACCTGAAAAAAACTTATTAACCCCTCCATTTTGTTTTTGCTATACAAAGTGCCGCTAGCCCACGGCATCGTTTTTTTTTGTTTGTGCTCACATCTATTCATGGACTAATTGTCAAAATTACAAATACAACAATGTAAACAAACGGGTTTTGGAGAGTGAAACGTACGAAAGATTCCGGTCTTGGTAATAGAGTGTTTTTGATGAAAACTAAGGCAAAGTAAAAACTGAAATCATTTTTGTATGTTCTTTTCCTCTCATAATCCTAATGCACAGACACACATAATACACCACGATCATTCTTCACAAATGAAAACAAAACTCGTTTTATTTTGGTTTTTTTTGGTGTGGTACTGCGGCGGCGTGTGGTTGGTGGTGATGCGTTGAAAACAAGTGCAGGAGAGTTGATCGCTTGTCGACGATGAGAAAAACAAAAAATTTACAGTTGCCTTTGGAAATAGAAACAAAGCAAGGACAAGGTTGGCTTTATAGCTCGAGTTCGTATAATCGGATATGTAAATGCTAGCTGCGTGCATTCATGTGATTTTTAACTTCCACATAGGAAGTTATTGTAATGGGTCCGATTTGACAAATTGAAAATTTTGACATTTCTCGACGTTTCAAGGTCCCTAGAGTCGAAATAAAAGATTTTTAGAAAGATGTCTGTGCGTGCGTGTGTACGTACGTCCGTACGTCCGTACGTTCGCGACGTTTTTTTCGTCGTCCATAGCTCAAGAACCAGAAGAGATATCGACTTCAAATAAATTTTGTTATACAGATAATAAGGCAGAAAGATGCAGAAAGGGCTCTCAAGAAAATTGCGTGGGTGGTTTTTTTACCATAGCAGTTTAAAAAAAAGGTGAAAATTTTGGTTAACCCTAAATATCTCATGAACCAATGACGCTAGAGACTTGAATTAAATTTTATATTATATATTGTAACGTGATACAAAACATTTATATTTTTGGAAAAAAATTCAATTAACGGTTTTTTTTATAAATCAAAAAAACTGAAAAAAAAAATTTGTCACTTCAAAAATTTTACGACTAAAATATGATTTCATTTCCAAAACAATTTTGTGCAATGAAGAATAATGTTTTTGACATCTGATAAAATTTTGAGAAAAATCGAATTGACAGTTTTTTTACAAAAAATAATAACCTAAAAAAAAATAAAAAAAAAGTTGGTAAAAATTGAGTTTTGACTCAAATATCTTTTCAAGACTTTGAGATATTGGCTTTAAACTACTTTTGTTTTTCAAAAAATGTTGTTTTCAACATTCAGTAAAATTTTGAAAAAAATAGAATTGACAGTTTTTTTACAAAAAATTAAAAACCGAAAAAAAAATTTAACAAAAGTTGGTAAAAATTGATTTTCGACTTAAATATCTTTTCAAAAATTTGAGATTATGGCTTCTAACTAATTTTAACTTATAAGAAATATTGTTTTCAACATTAGGAAAAATTTTGAGAAAAATCGAACTGACAGTTTTTTTACAAAAAATAAAAACCTAAACAAAAAAATTAATAAAAGTTGGTAAAAATTGATTTTCGGCTCAAATAGCTTTTCAAAAATTAAAAATATTGGCTTCAAACTTATTTTATTTCACAGAAAATATTGTTTTTTATATTCAGTAATTTTTTTATAAAAATCCAACAGTCCGTTTTTTCATAAAAAAAATAAAATCTACAAAAAATAGAACGCAAATTTGGCAAGAATTGATACATTTAGACAAACTTTTAAGCAAGACAAATCGATAGACGGGATGGGAAGTTATCAGTGTGGGTCGCATCCCAGCCTCTTTTTTATTTTTTTTTTATAAATTCATCTTTTTCTTCAATTTTCTAAAATCTCCACGAATACATTTTTCAGTTTTATATCTTTTTAAACGCAATGAAGTGTTGTTGACTGGTGTCAATTGGATGATGAGGTACCCATGTACTGTACAATGCACATGTAATGTACCTCATTGTAATTGTACATAATGAGTCAACAATTAAAATAATATTTTTTTTCTAGTTTGCAAAGAACTGATTTTATTTTTTTATTATTTAAAAGATAACTTCCTCAAAAATGGACAAGTACATTTTGTTCAGCAAAAAATAAAATATGTAGGTACTGTTTTCTGTGCAAATAAGGGCCTTCCTGTAGATTTGTATTGCCCCTGATTTGTTTGTTTCCTTGACATAACTGTATAAAAAAAACGTGTTTCCTTTTGATTTATTAACTTCCCATAGCAAGTTATTGTAATCTGTCCGATTTGTCGAATTGAAAATTTTGACATTTCTCGACGTTTTAAGGTCTCTAGAGTCGAAATAAAAGATTTTTGGGAAGATGTCTGTGCGTGCGTGTGTACGTACGTTCGCGACGTTTTTTCGTCTTCCATAGCTCAAGAACCAGAAGAGATATCGACTTCAAATAATTTGTGTTATACAGATAATAATGTAGAAAGATGCAGAAAGGACTCTCAAAAAAATTGAGTGAGTGGTTTTTTTACCATATCAATTTGAAAAAAAGGTGAAAATTTTGGTTAACCCAAAATATCTCACGAACCAATAACGCTAGAGACTTGAATTAAATTTAATATTTCATATTGTAACGTGATACCAAACAAATATATTTTTAGAAAAAATTCCAATGAACGTTTTTTTTTATAAATCAAAAAAACTGAAAAAAAAAAAATATTTGTCACCTTGAAAATTTTACGAATGAAAAATGGGTTTATCTCAAAAACAATTTTGTGCAATGAAGAATAACGGGGGACAGTACGATAACTAGGCGACAAAGTTTAATGACGGATTTGTATAGAACAGTTTAAAACAAGCATTTTTTTACTTTGGGGGGGGGGGGGGGTCTACCCCCCGTAGGGTCAATTTAAAAAAATATGTATGTTAAATGAAAAAAAAAATAATTAAAAAATAATAGTAATACTTACAACTATGTTTTATAGATTTTTTTAAAGTCAACACTTTTGTCTACTAACTTATTTTTAAATCAGGTCAAAACTATGGATAGTTTTTGAAAAAAATTGTTTTAAACTCAAAATTTGTTAATACAAAGTTAGTGTAATTTTTCAAAAATTTAAGTTTATCTACTATTTTTTTTAAGAATTCATTGCTCTTATTTGTTTTTGATCAAAAACTTAAAACTAGATAATTTTATGTCTTCTAGTTCTTGAGAAAATTGAAAATTACCAAAAATCGAATATGGATTAAGATATACCTGGGCTAAATTCATTTTTCTTAAATCCAGCTTATTTAAATGCAAAAGAGACTTTGCACACACCCACCTGGCACCCACCCCACCTTGCACCCACCCCAAATCCTATAGTGAGTCCAAGCTTGCCACATATTTATGTAAGCAAGTAAAAAAAAAAGAAAAGAAAAGTACAGTAAGTCATTTGGCGTTACCCAGAATGCACCACGAGGAGGTAGACTTACATTGCATTCCACGTCCTAGTCGAGCCAGTTTGTTAGTTAGTCACTCAGTGGCTCAGTTAGTCAGTATATTCATAATATATTCGGTTGGCCATAAGAGAAGTGTCTTTTCTTTTGAATTTTCGTACTCTTTTAAGCTTATTAATATTTCTGTAAAACTAAAACTGTGTTTGTCCTTGGACATTTCTCTAACACAATCGTCACAGATCTTATTTATTTTTTTCATCGTTTTGAAAAAGCAATATCCCGCAAAATATCTAGTACCAAGGTCGTTGATCTCAGGGACCTTTACAGTTGTTGCATCTTTAGCTTCATTATCTTCTACATTGCTAACATTGATGTCATTTTTAATGCATTCGGTCACATCAATTTGAGGTTGCTCCTTGGATAACAATTTATCTTCTGTATCGCTCTGCAAAATGGCTTTCCAGTCTGCCTGAAGATACTCCGTATCATCTTCTTCGCAATTGGAACATTTTGAGTTAAATAAGAATTTGAGCGATATAACTTTGGCTAACAGGGCAACGAATTCTGATACACTGGGATTACTTTTGTTAACGTTTCGAGCTCTTATCTTTCCAAATAAGTTTTCCAATGGATGTTGATTAAATTTATTTACATATATATAATATAAATCGTTATACTCTTTAAATAATGCTTCTCTTATACAAAGAATGCTTTCAATTGTTAATGCTAATCCCTTAAAACAAAACGGTCTATTTCTTGCATTTATTAGTTCTATATTAAGTAAATAAGGCTTCATTTCTTTTATAAACAATATGTTTTGGTCATTTCTAATGAGTGCTGGTTTTCCATTTAATAGATCAAACAGACGATTAATTTTTAATAAATTCTGCTGTTGATTTTGAAAACTGATTTATTTCGGCCGGAAACTTTCCCAGTTTATTTAATGCTTCAATTCCACAGGCGACAGATCTACTTAGAATTTGAGCATCCAACTTTACGCTCATTTTCTGAAATTCAGTTTGGTCTATATGTGCTGAAGTCAGTCTCGGACATATTTTAGTGGTATTACATCTTTCACTATTATAAAGGTATTTAATTACCTTCCAACTTACAATTCCATCAGATAAGGTGTGGAATATCATACATTCCATATATTTCTTTTTCCTTGTATTTAAAACTGAATTTCCTTTCATCAAGATTTAATTTGTTAAATAAACTACGATTTATAGGGCCTTGATCGCAGCATATACATAGCTCTTACGTTTAGATTTAGGCCTGTGCATATGCCAAGACAATTATGTATTTCAATCTCAAGTTGCTTGTTGCTTGGACAGACAACATGATATAAAACCTGCTTAAAATTACCACAGACACTGCGAATCATGAAGACGCATGCAGATTTAGCCAAAATACTTGACCTTTGGTTCTTTCCATAGTCAACAAAACCTTCAATTTCATCTTTTTCATTTCATCAAAAATAAGGTTAACCTCTCTATCTTTTTCTGATAAACTTGATATAACGTTCCTTATTTCTTCTAAAACTTTAATATTTGCCCCAGGAGAAAGGCTTTTTATATTGATACATCTATGTAATGAAGATGGATTGGGCACGTGTAATCCAAGTTGATCTCTGAGAAAGTTGTAACCGCAGGACGAACGGAAAAAAATGCACTCTCTTAAGGTTTTCGATAAAATAAGTTTCGCAAAAGTCTTGGCGTTTTGATTTATACCTTCCATTAAATCGATTTCTCTTTCGACAGAATCCTTTTCATCAGACCGAAGCCTTTTTTTAGTCTTTTTAAGTCAACTAATTTTCTGTAACATGTTTATTTTAGATTTTCGATTTGTCTGTATTTTTATTTTCAAAACACGATTTTCTTTCTTTAGCTTCTCAATGCTTTTTATATAATATAATTGCCTTTTTAAATGAGCTTCGCAGTTTGTACAGGTGCATTCTATTTCTTCGTTTGATTTTTTTGCTGATAATCTTTTGGACGCACGACTCAACTCTTCAGCATCAATTTCATTGTAACTCATACCAGCTTCATTTCGTTTTTCATAAGTTATTTTGGCTTTGCTCGGATCAAACGTAACGGATTCACTATCTGAAATGCACATCTCCTCAGATCGCTTCAAATACAGTGAGGGATATGCATTCTTTCTTAAATATTTTTTTCCGATTAATGCTTTCTCAAAATGTTTGCTGCATATATAGGGTCTTTTAAGGCTTTCTACGTGTTCTTGTGACTCTCCTACTAACGCTAACCATTGCGTATACTTTGTAGTATCTTTTTTTGGAAAATCAAATAATTTTATATCTAAACGTTGAGTTTTTGCTGCTTCACAATGAATAATTGCACACTTTGTTTTTTTCCAAGATGCCATTTCTACGTTTTTTTGTTTTATATTTTCTTTATAATACACCACTTGTTTTCTTCAGTAGTTTTTAAGTTATTAAGTTTTGAAAAAAACTTTTGACTTTCTTAAGCACTCACTAATCACGATTAAAACATAAACCACAAATCACAGATATAATATTTAGCTAACTCTTGATCTTAAGAATTCACTTTCCAACTGAAATTCCGATCTGAAAAAATCCTTGAATTCCTGAAAGAGGCGCGAAATGCAATCAAATCAAACGCCAAAGAAAATAATATGAACACAACTTAAAGAAAATTAAATAAACCAATAAATATAATAGGTATAATATAATATGGTATAATATAATATAATATAATATAATATAATATAATATAATATAATATAATATAATATAATATAATATAATATAATATAATATAATATAATATAATATAATATAATATAATATAATATAATATAATATAATATAATATAATATAATATAATATAATATAATATAATATAATATAATATAATATAATATAATATAATATAATATAATATAATATAATATAATATAATATAATATAATATAATATAATATAATATAATATAATATAATATAATATAATATAATATAATATAATATAATATAATATAATATAATATAATATAATATAATATATTATATTATATAATATAATATAATATAATATAATATAATATAATATAATATAATAATATAATATAATATAATATAATATAATATAATATAATATAATATAATATAATATAATATAATATAATATAATATAATATAATATAATATAATATAATATAATATAATATAATATAATATAATATAATATAATA
>OV049927.1:57000683-57193580 GCA_920104205.1 Eupeodes latifasciatus
GCACTTCGTACATTGTAAAATGTCGTCGTGCCTTTTTAATGTCTCCCAGTGTATGGCTTGATAGTCGAGGCATTTGATTTCCCTCAGACTCTCAAGCCTACTTTGGGGCGATAATGTTACGAGGAACATTGGCAGCCTGTAACCCCCTCGCCTGGACTTCACCGTAGTGAAAGGCTTGACCCCGATGAAATCGAGATCGTCGATGGATTTTTGGCGGAGCTCAGCTAAGAGCGCCTCCGGTTCCGTGCAGGAACTTATGCCCTTCAGTAGGACCGTCTTTAATTTTTCACTTTTAGGCGTGAAGCTGAAGAACTCAGCTGTGGCCTCCTTAAGCACTTCTTTAACTATGTTGTATTCGGCCAGTGAGAAGCACTGCACCGAATACCGCTTTTCTTTTTCATTTAATATATTTATAACAAAATTGTTTTTGGTGGCCGACTTACATACCTGTTTTAAGTCCTGCAGGTCAACCCGGTAGGTCCTAATTGGTGGCACCTTCTCCTTCTTGGGCTGTGGTTGTTTCTGGTGTTGCTGCTTTTGCTGCTGTTTCTGCTGTTGCTGTTTCTGCTGCTGCTGTTTCTGCTGCTGCTGTTTCTGCTGCTGCTGTTGCTGTTGCTGCTGTTGCAGGATTTGTTGTTGCTGCGGCTGTTTTGTTTCTTCTTGTAGCCGTTGTTTGGCTTTTGTTGAGGTTGTTGGGCCCTCAACACTTGGGCCTGCTGTTGCTGGCGGTGCTTTTTTAAATTGCTCCGCTCCTGAGATTTTGGAAGCGGGCTTGCTTTGTGGATGTTGCTGCTGTGGTTGTTGTTGCTGTTGTTTTTGTTTTTGGTGTAGTAGCCGTTGCGCTGCCTCTTGCTGCCGGCGCGCCTCTTGCTTCTGCTTAAGTTGACTGAGGAGCGGCTGCATTTCCTCCTTCAGTTTCTTAAGATATTCTTCATATTCACTGATGGTTGCCTGTTTAGATTGCAGGGCCTGCATCAGTGTATTTTCTTCTTGGAGGATTTGGGCAACATCCACCTCCAACGCCTTTTTTGTCGACGGCTTGTTGAGCTCTTAGATCTGTTTTTCGGCGATCTATACTCCCCTTCTCCTCCGTCAGAGACGTACACGGGGGTCTCCATATCGTCACCCTCAGAGACTTCACTCTCTGACGTCATCCCTGTATTATTTAGTGGCAGCTGCAGCTTTCCTTTCATGGCTGCTCGCTTAGCTGCATTGGGTCGCTTCACTAGGTTAGGCGTCTGCCTTTTCCTTTTAATAGATGATTGCCCTTGCGGATCCGATGTGTAACCTGATATTACAGTCATCTGCGTTACCGCTGCTGGAACTGTTTTGGCATCACCCGATGTGTCAGCAGAGGTATCTTTCGATACCCCTGCTCTTTTCTCCTTCACCATTTGTTTCTCTTCCCAACTAATAAAATCCACAATTTCTCGGTTGTGAAAAAAAGCTATTAATTTTTTGGTTGACTCCGGCTGGGACTCGAACCCACGACCCTTCGATCTGTCTCCGGACGCCACTTCCACTGGGCTATCGATTGTTATTTTTGATGGTGGCAAACTGCCAACTTTACTTGTTATTTATCAATTGCACTAATTTTCACACTTTGGAAGTCAAAGAACGACTGTCTAATGACGTGCTAACTGATCCAGCTATCTTCTCTATTGGGTAACTAGACTTTTAAACAATGGTAGTACCTTGGAAGCCTCGAAAGCTCGCCGGTAGTCCTTTGTTCTTGACCCATACCTACAAAGGTCTTTGTTTCACAAGTTCATAAAAGCCATATTTCCAGTTAAGTCGTTATTTCAACCTAGTGTGAGTTTTCTTATTCTTACTTTCTACTGAGAGAAGTTTTCTAGTTAACATCTTCCCGATGACCTACGCTCTGAGCTTGTTAACTTGGCAACATTCTCACAATTTCTCTGTGTGTTGATAAAGTTCCTACTTTAAAATCTACTACATTTTTCTATCTTCCGCATCCCTATTCCGAATTTCCTAATCCCTACACTGTCAACTTGACAGCTCAATTATTTTTCTTGAATGTCAACAAAACAATTAGTTTACTTCGAGCATTTTGTATATTTTATTTATACAACGAAATAATTTATTTATTTCGTTATTACAAATGAAATCGGTTACAATCTCGAATCATAAGTCCGACATAAAACTAAAAAATTCTGAGAAGACAGCCCTGGCCAGTCACTGCATTGAAAGCGGTCATTCTCCAAACTTTGAAGGCGTGGAAGTTCTACAGACAGAGAAACATGTTTCGAAACGATACACGTTAGAAACATTACATATTTGCAATAACAAAAACAACATGAACCGAAAACAAGACACACAAAACATTTCTGCTGTATATTGCTCTCTTCTTTGTTCTTAAATGTAATTTGTGCTTTATTCAATTTAGACTCAACTTCATTCTTCGAAGTGCTAATTATTTTTATAGTTTTATTTTTGATGTATATTAATATTAAAATTTTGTTCATATTTTTTTTGAGTGAGTAAACTTTATTGTATTTGTATCCCATCGATCTAACTAAGATTATTTGTATATTTTTTGTGTTAATAAAGTTCCCCTGAAGAAGGCAGCAATCCCTGCCGAAACTACAGCGACCAAAAAAGCCGGCGGAAAGCTATATTTCCACTAATCACGAAACTTTAATTCTCAATAACCTTTTCAAAGGAATTTTATAAATACAAAATGTACATCCGTCATGTGAATCAAAATAAGTTAATGACAAAAATGGATGCATTTTACAAATATTGCCAAAAGTATTAACATTTATGCGTTTTATTATTCATTCAAACAATTTATGTAACTTATGTTTGTAATATTAATATTCCTTTTTATCTTTCAGATTTTCTATGATTTAGTACGACAAATTAACAAAAAATCGCCCGAGAAGAAACTTAAACAAAAGAAAAAATCAATTTGTGTCATCCTATAAATTATTTTAAAAATAAACAAATATTAATATTAATAAATCAATATCAAAACAACCAGCAAACAAAAAAAAAACGTATCACAGTTTCTTAATTTATAAATAAAAATATGTTACCCTTTACCCTTTTTTGACCGTTTCCGCAAATAAATAAAAGCAATGTATGAATGTAACTTTAAAAAAATCTAGAAATATGTTAAAAAAAAAATAAAAAACAGGAAAACGATGGCAAATGACAAAAACTGTTTGTATGTATACACTCACAACCTTCTCAAAAAATTAAAATTAACTTCTCGTCACACGTGTCCAGTGTTTGTGTACGTAATTTTGTGTAATTGCTATTAAAAAACATATTCAAAAACCCACAATAATTACATTTTAAACAGCAAGTATATGAAGATTGTTTCAAATCCACAAAATTAGCAATTTAAAATGAATTGGATCTTCTTTCTCTTAGAATGTGGGTATAGTGGTAGAACCTTATAGCTAAACGTAATAATTATTAAGTATTAAAAACCTAAAACAAACTGATTTATTATAAGTATAGTATACTTTTGGAATAAATATTTTTTTAGCCTAAACTAGGCATACATACAAAAATAAAATAACAGTTTTTCGACTCACAATTTCTTCCGAAAGATCAAGTAAAAATTATTTTTGATTTAAAAACAAATATTATGCTTTTTTCAGAAAAAAAATTGATAAAGTTAAAATGAAACAAGAAAATAAGGTTTATTTTTGTATAGTTATTAATATTGTATACATGCTTTGTAATTTTTCAAAATAAATATTAAATATTAAAAGGAAAATGAATATCTTTTCTGCGAAAAAATAACCAACAAATATTTTTTTTTTCTTCTATTTTATAAATGTTTACTTATTTTGATGTTATATACGTTTTATAAATATATAGAAATAAATAAAATAATTGTATGTCACAACAAAAAGTCGTGCAAAATAATAGCGAAGAAAAATAATAAAAAACAGATTTAAATAATGAACACAAATTAAGAAAAACTATTAAAAAATATGTTATCGTCTTTCTTATAAGTAAATTACATTGAAACAATAAGAAAACTAACATTAAATCAAACAGAACTGTATTATGTGCAATGCATTTTTTTTCTGAATGTATCAGTTATTTCAAAAGTAATAAAATAGTTGGTTTGATTCATAAACAAATGTATATACATACAAACATATGTGTATGATAGAACCACAAATAATCATATACAGATGTCTCATCCCCATACAAAATAATGACCGAAGAAATTTCATTAGCTGACAAATTATCAGCTGACAAAAATTGAAGAATCGAGAGCGACAACTTACAAAGTTCGAAGGAAAAGCTCAAAAACACTATATAAAGATATAAATCCAAAAACACTCTAGTAAAGATATAAATCCTCGGTAGCCATATTGGTTTGCCTACAAGCTAAACCGGAAACTGGCCTCATAAAGTATTTCTTAGTGTGCGTGTAATTTCTCCTCTAATTTATTGAGATTTCCCCTAAAAACTCAGTAAATGTGTCTATGTATGCGTGAAAACACGTCAATTTTACTCGTTGAATTCTTCCACATTACAAATACAACAATGTAAACAAATGGGTTTTGAAGGGTGATAAGTACGAAGGATTTATATCTTTATATAGAGTGTTTTTGTATAAATCCTCGGACCTCGGTAGACATCTTGGTTCCCCTACAAGCTAAACCGGAAACCAGGCTCATAAACAAATGGGTTTTGGAGGGTGATACGTACGAAGGATTTATATCTTCATATAGAGTGTCTTTGGAAAAGCTTTTCAATGCATTTCTCCTTCTTATAAAAATTGTAGCACAGAATTTTACTTATCTCTTTTTCTCTCAGGTTATTTAGGCTGCTGCACTCCTTTCCCTTGATTTTTTTACTTTTCTTTGTGTTCCTCCCTTTGTTGTGTTGATATTGTTGTTGTATTTCTGTAAAAATTCTCTGGCGGGCGCATGCTCGGCTGCATTATTCTACTTGGTTTGTATTTTGTAGGTGATTGTAAGTGATAGCGAGGAAGGGTTTCGAAATTTGCTTGTTTTGATCGCAGAAATAGTGCTGGATAATTATTATTGTTATTATATATTTATTAAACAAGTAATAAATTACATGCTAATATAAAATTATTGAGCTTCTAGCTGCAAAGGCCTACCGCTCTATAATTAATTTTACACACATACATTTATATAATGGTTTCAATATCTAAAAGAATATCATTGATCTTAATTATATTTGACAAACTTGGGTATCTCAGCGTTTGGATGATGTCGTTTCCATTTAGAATTTTCTCAATGATTGGCTTAGTTCTGTTGCAGTTTTGGAGCAGGTGTTGGAGGTCAGATGTAGCATTGCAGGTAGGACAGATGGGAGGAGGTTCTTTTCTGAGGAGGTGGAGGTGGGTGGCAGAGGTATGGCCAAGTCGGAGTCGGATAGTTTTTTATTTTTGATTTTTTGCTGTTTGTAGGGTATAAAGATTTTGATTTTGTTGGATTCACTCCTACATACCTAGTAATGATTGTATATTCTCCATTCGTTTTCTTGGGTGCGTATCAATTTTCTTGTGAGGTTCTTCACAAGGTCATTCTTGGTGTAAATATTATAGAGGTAGGTTGGTGACTTGCTTGCAAGGCTGGCGGCTTTATCCGCGAGCTCATTGCCACGGATGCCAACGTGTGCAGTGGTCCACATTAGTTTTATGTGCTGGTTTGAATTTACTAATAAGGAGCGGATGTTGTTGATGATTGGTGGAGTTGTTGTTGGTATTTTTGACAGCTTTGATCGTAGAGAGACTGTCTGTACAAATAACCTGCTTATTTCCTTCTTTTAAAGCCTAATGGCAGTAAAAATGGCAAAGGCTTCAGCAGTTGGCTGCGGTTTGATGAAGTAATCCAAAAAGTATCGTGCTACCGTCTTCATTTGTGATTGCAAAAGTTGTAGTCTCTGAGGTTTTGAACCCATCCGTAAAAGTAAATTTTCAGTTTTTGGACTTGAGCTCAGATGAAATCCTTAGAAAAATCTTGCGGTATATCTCAACGTTTGTATGGGTTTTCCTTTGAGATGCGAGGTTCGTTATAAAGGAATTGGAGTCGATGAGCCAAGGAGGTTCCAGTAGAGCAGATTTTTTTGTTTTTAACAACTCTTGTTTTGGAAATTCAGAGTTAGCAGATTGAAGGATGGTGAAAATGGCTGATGGTGTCTTGTAATTTCTTTTCCGGTTCAGTGTTAAGTTGACTTCTTTGTCGATTATCGAGTTCGACGAAAATACCAGTTTAGCATATACTTTATATATGATTTTTTCTCTTCGCTCTTCAAAAGTAGGGACGCCAGCCTCTGCCAGGATGTTTTTGATGGGAGTAGTACTGAAGGCGCCAACACTACATCTTGCTGCTTGGTGGTAGATTGGTTTTATGATCCCGAGTGTTGATTTCGGAGCGTTGCCAAAAATAAATATACCATAATCTATTCTAATATAAATCTAATCTTAATATGAGTTGTTTGGTTATATTACAAAGGGTGTTTACGTGTACGCTACTTTTCCTACTTGATAAATACTTAATAATATTAGACCTTGCAGCTAGAGATTTCTTAAGATCTAAACAATGATTGTGCCAATTGTATTTACCATTAAATATGAGTCCTAAAATTTTTAAATTTGTTACATTTTCAATTACTATATTATTTACTAGCTGACCCGACACACGTTTTTTGTCATATAAATAATTTCTAGAGAATATTTTGCTAGAAATAAATATCTTATTATAAGTGTGTAAGGATGTGGTAAAATAACAAATCACCAAACAAATTTGTTTAATTTATTAAAATTAATTCTTTAAAATTAAAAACATATCGCTAATATTATGACAATACTACAAAAAAACAATATCAATTCCTTAATGCAACAGAGTGTACAATTTTAAGCTGTCTTCTGAACTTCAAATTAGCTTTTTTGAAGGCAATCAAATTATCTTGATTTGCTTGTTTTTTGAATTTCTTCCAGGCTGTCATTTTGGCTTTGCGGAGTTCAGCTAATTCAGAATTCCACCACGGTGTTGTTCTTTTATGTTGTTTTGGGCATGTCTGAGGAATGGCTATGTTTGCAGCAGATCTGATTGCTTTTAGGATTAGTGCGGCTTCCTTATTAGTGTTTGAAGAAGAATGTTTGTCAGTTAGAGATTTAGTAATTTCCATTTTGAATATGGGCCAGTTGGCTGAATCTATTTTGAATTTGTGAATACGGGGAATGAATTTCGTGTAGTGATCAAGATTAATGGTTGTGATTATTGGAAAATGATCGCTGTTATGAATCAATGGCGTGCCATTGAAATTTGGTAAGAGTTCGGGAAGAGCTGCATGTAATGTCGATATGGGTGAGGGTGTTATGGGTGGAGAGATGGGTTGGCGAACCATCGATCAAGATAGAAAGGTCGGAATTCAAAATGAAATCCTCAATAGTTTTACCTCTATTGTTTGTACAAGGAGAACCCCAAAGGGTATTCCAAGAGTTAACATCTACTGCTAATATGACTGGATGAGAGAGTTGATTAAATATAGTTTCAAGATCATTTTTTGAAAAATTTTGGTGTGGCGGAATGTAAAATGACAGAATACAAATTTTTATCGGTGACATAATTTCTATTGCAGAGCATGAAATGTTGGAATTGATAGAGATTTCTAGAAATGAAACAAAACGTTTTATTTATTTTTTTTATATCTTTAATTTCATATAAATTTTTATTTTTGAATCTTTTAAGCTACGTCCGAAGCTTTTGACGAATCGATTTCAACTTGTTCAATCATTTATATTTAAGTCTCCACGAAGTATACAAAGTGCATAATTTGCGATAATTAATTAGTTCAATTAGTTCTTCGAACCTCAATATAAACAAAATATGATGAACTCAGATTTTGTTTATATTGAGTTCATATCGATTGCTAACTGTTTATTTTTTCGATTGTGAAATACAAAATATGCTGAATGCATATTTTGTGGAGAAAAAAAACGAAAGAAAAGAAACAACAAAAAGAATTAAATTATGTTGCTATGAGGAGTTGTGGTTGATACTATAACTCCCCCTGCGTTCGTCTGAGGCTCCGACGACATTTATTTTTACAATCTTCGTTTTTCTTTTATACATTATAAAGAGTAAAGTAGTTAATATAATTAAAATTACAAATTGGGTGACCCATGTTGATATGTGTTTGGCATGGTTTTGATATGTCATTAAATCAATTCTATCTTTGTTTTTTATATTATTCAAATTTAATTTTTCTAGATCCAAATTGTAGAAAGTTACTTTTTCTTTGATTTTTGTAAGAAAATTAGGTAAGATTATATGGTCATCAATCTTTTTTTCTTGGTTTTCAAGTAACATATTGTTATATCGTTACAATTCTGAATAATTAATGTATTTTTAATATTCTTTGTTACAATTATACCTTTCGTAATTTCACTTATTTCCTCAGTTTCCTGAAATTGCATGTCACAATTGGCTTCTTCCATTCTAATTATGTTTTTAATACAATCGTCTTTGACTTCTATAAGATTCTTTTTAAGATCATCTTTTACTATACTGTATAAAATATTTTTATTTTTGTCTACAAGTATGTATTTTTCTTTTATGTGTAAAGATTTATTTTCTTTATTTGGTATAGGTTCAATTAATATCTTAGATAGGGGTGTATCTGTTAGCTGCGGAATTAAGAGAATTATAACTATTTGATTTTTGTAGAATGTTACCATTATTTTAATATATTGGGATGCCCCAACACTAGGGATCATTTCTATTTCTTTAGGAGTTAAAATATTTCTTGCTAGTATACCTAATTTACTTGTCATTATAACTTGATCTACATATATCATCGATATGATTTTTCAACAAGTTAATATCATAATTAAGTTGGTATATATGTATATTGTATATATGTATACATATATATATGTAAATAATCGCTTAAGTAATCTAGAAGGGGATATCTAGATTACTTAAGCGATTATTTGTTATATTAGTGAAGTTATTTAAGTATGTTTCTATCTTATACTGTTGATAAGCTATATGATTTGTTATATTTTTTATTTGGTCAGATATATCTTGATTTATCTTTACTTGTTTGTTATCTTCGTAAATTATATTATTTATATTTAGGTTTATATTGTCTAATTTTGTCTGTATTTCTAAAGCATCTTCACTGTCCATTGTTGCGGCTATAAATTTGAGTCCCTTGCCTACAATGTCGAACAGAGTTACTTTTGGTATGTGGTTTTAAAAAATCTATTTTATTTTCCTGCAAATTGTAATTGTGTTTTATGGTATTAAGCATTGGTCCTATGACACTTGATTTTGCTTCTAATTTTTCTATATTCTTAAAGATGTGTTTAGATGTTACCTCATATTCGGTTATATTAATTACATGTAAGATTTTGACATAGTTTTTAACTAATTTCCTGTCTTCTAGTTTTATTGGTGCATATCTCTCGTTGTGGCTTATGTCTTGAATTTCGATCGATTGTGTTCGTATATGTGATAGGATGTTAATTGTGAAGTAGGCCAATATCAACAGTCGCATATTTACCTGTAATGAATTTATTATATTGTAATATTCGGCTTGGTCCGATAATTAAAACTTATTCACACTTCGTAAATAAAAACACAAATTTTCTTTATTTAAATCGATATAAACTTATTTATTGAACACTCAATTATTACGTTTCAAACACAGTCTTTACTTTTCAAACACAGTCTTTACTTTACAGCAATTCACAATCCATAATGAACCGCTTCGCTTCCAAGCGCCTATTTATATACCTCCAATCGGTTCGAGAATCTACGAGGTTGTTCTCGATGCTTAACGAAGTTCTCCACTTTATCACTAGATGCTTACCCCTTTCGAGGTTCTTGTATGCGCTGAATGAGTTCCCCTCTAAGCCACTAGATGTTTCTCGATGCTTAAGAAGCGAGTTCTCCTATTAGCCACTAGAGGTTTCTCGATGCTTAAAGAAGCGAGTTCTCCTATTACTATCACTAGATGTTGCCCCTTATTATTGAAAGAGATAAAGAGTGTATACACATTACATTGCCCCCTCCTTAGGATTGATCGTCCCGAACAAATCCATCGTTCTCATCACCACTGTAGCGATGTAGCCGGTCGCGATGTACAACTTTAGGTTTTCTTCTGACTCCCTTTTGTATCCGGTACACGACATCGTTGATTTTTGTAATGACTGTATATGGACCTTCCCAGTCCCGTTGAAGTTTCGGTGACAATCCTTTTTGTCGATGGGGATTGTAAAGCCACACCCGATCCCCTGCTTGGAACTCTGTTGTCGCTCGTATATCGTAGCGTGTCTTCATTCGGTCACTGAACATCTTTATTTTCAACCTGGTATTGTCGTGGATCTGAAGGAGTCTTTCTCTGAGGTCATCAATGTAGTCATCCTCGGCTTGCGGTTCCGATGTGGGGCATCCAAATTTTATTTCACTCGGCAGTCTGATGTTCCTTCCCATCAAAATCTCAGACGGTGTATGGCCAGTTGAGCTATGCCTTGCACTTCGATACGCCATCAAAAACAGTGGAATGTGTCGATCCCAATCTCGCTGGTTGTCGTCCACAACTTTGCAAAGATGTTCCTTCAGGGTTCGGTTGAATCGTTCGACCATGCCATCAGATTGTGGGTGAAGTGGTGTTGTTCTTGTCTTTTTGATGTCAAGAAGCCCACAAACTTCCTGAAATATGTTTGATTCAAAATTCCTTCCCTGGTCGGAATGCAGTTCTAATGGAACGCCGAATCTGCTCACCCAGTTGAAGACAATTTGGTCTGCGACTGTTTTGGCTTCTTGATTTGGAATGGCGTATGCTTCAGGCCACTTGCTGAAGTAATCCATGACGACCAGAATATAACGATTTCCATTATTTGTTTCCGGAAATGGACCCGCCACGTCTACTGCAATCCTTTCGAAGGGAGCTCCGACATTATACTGCTGCATTTGGCTGTGGTTCTTTTTGTTCGGGCCTTTGGTGGCAGCACAGGTATCACATTTTCGGCACCACTTCTCGACATCTTCCCTTGCATGTAGCCAGTAAAATCGTTGTCGAACCTTTTCTAGCGTCTTGTTCACTCCTAGATGACCTCCCGAAACTCCACCATGCATCTCTCGCAGAACATCCATAACCTTCGATCTCGGTAAGACTAGCTGCATTACATAAGACTTTCCATCTGCTGATTCCCATTTACGTCGAAGGACACCCTCTTGGACATGAAACGAGTCCCACTGTGCCCAATAGGCCTTCAGAGTCGGACTTCTATCGGAGATATCAGCCCATTCTGTTTTTTCCTGGTGTTCCTTCCAAGCGAGGATGGGTTCGATATCTGAGTCTTCTTGTTGAGCCTTCCTCAGCTCGTCGTTGCTCCAGCCATAAATGGGATCGGCTCTGGTTCGTTGGACAGTAACCACTTCTTTTTCTTCTTGTCGTCTACAATGCTTACAGTCTTGTGTACATGGTCTCCGAGACAGTGCATCTGCATTTGAGTGAAGCTTCCCCTTCCGATGTTGAATTTCGTAATCGTACGTCTGCAGCCTCTCAATCCACCTCGCCACTTGACCCTCTGGATTCTTGAAATTCAAAAGCCAGTTAAGTGCTCCATGGTCAGTTCGGAGAAGAAACTTCTGTCCATAGAGATACTTATGGAAGTGCTTTGTTGTCAGGTTTCGTTTGATAAACCTGGATGTCGTTCCTGGGGCCATCGATACCAGAAACCAGCTTCTGTCCCTTAAAGTTGGTTCTTATTCGTTTTCCCGGGTGGAAAACAACTTCGGAAGCAACGTTGTTGTTGTTACTTTGACCATTTGAATAACTTCCGTTTCCACAGTGTTGCCATGCGGTTCCTCTTCGCGGTAATCTGCACTGTCGCTGTAGATGCCCAGTCTTATTGCAGTTCCAGCATCGTGCTCGTCCGCCTTGCTGACTCCTTTCCACAGTAGTCTTCTGACAAGAGCATTCTTGGACTTCTAATTTTCTTACGTGATGCACGTTTTGGGAAGCTTGTTCTGCAGCTTCCATCATCAGAGCAAAAGCCAATGCTTCGGGTAGTGTTCGCTTTCCGGCAGTACGGATAGCCCTTTGGAGATTTATATCGCCCACAGCTCTCACAAAGGCTTCAACAGCAAGTTGATTTATTATCTCGTTACCAGCTGTTGGATATGCCAGGTGAACCAATCTCTCGATATCTGCCTGAAGCTGCTGCAGAGTTTCACCTCTTTTCTGTGTCCTATTGTTAAGCTGAACTCGGAAGAGTTCTGCCATGTGGCTATTCCCAAACCGCTGATCGATTGCGTTTACCAGAACTGTGAAGTCACCACTCTTTTCTGCTGGGATGGTTTGTAGAAGTTCAGCAGCAGATCCTCTTAAAGCAAGCGTAAGAGCAATGCATTTTTCCTGATCGTCCCAGCCGTTTGTTAACGCTGCTGCTTCAAACTGTTTCTTGTAGATTTCCCACGGAATCTGACCATCAAAGCTTGGAGGATTCACTTCTCTCTTCCTTGAACACTCACCAGAAGGTTCTCGAGATTTCATATTTCGCACTTTTTCTAGTTCATTTGTGAGGGTTTCGATTTGTTTTTTCATTTTCTCGAAACGTGCATTTTGCTGTTCGACGCGCTCTTCGAGAGTATTGATTTTCTCTTCGAAGTCCGCAAACCTGCCTTCTAAAAAGTTTTTCTGTTCGTCGAATCGCTCTAGGACATCATTCCTTTGAGTTTCTAGTTGTTTGAGAACATTCTGCTGCTCTTGTTTTTGGTCACTTCTTTGAGCTTCTAATTGTTTGAGCACGTTCTGCTGTTCTTTCAGGACATTCTTTTCATTCTCTTCAAATTTGGTTAAAAGAAGTGACATCATGTTAGATAAAGCAACATTTGCATTTACCTCTTCCACTTTTGCTTCTAATTCGAAAGCAAACGTATCTGGGTCTTCATTTTGCTGCTCCAGATATTCCTGCAGCCGTTTAACGAGTTCGGTTTTTACGCCTGTCCCACTTAAGCCACGTTTGCTTAGTTCGGCCTTTAGCTCAGGGACAGTTAAGTCTTTCAAAACTTTACTCATTTTTTATTTATTTTTAACTTCACTAATTCACACAAAATAGTTCAATCACTGCTCACTGTTTTTATTCTCAATAAGTTTTAATCCCTTATTCTGACACCAATGTAATATTCGGCTTGGTCCGATAATTAAAACTTATTCACACTTCGTAAATAAAAACACAAATTTTCTTTATTTAAATCGATATAAACTTATTTATTGAACACTCAATTATTACGTTTCAAACACAGTCTTTACTTTTCAAACACAGTCTTTACTTTACAGCAATTCACAATCCATAATGAACCGCTTCGCTTCCAAGCGCCTATTTATATACCTCCAATCGGTTCGAGAATCTACGAGGTTGTTCTCGATGCTTAACGAAGTTCTCCACTTTATCACTAGATGCTTACCCCTTTCGAGGTTCTTGTATGCGCTGAATGAGTTCCCCTCTAAGCCACTAGATGTTTCTCGATGCTTAAGAAGCGAGTTCTCCTATTAGCCACTAGAGGTTTCTCGATGCTTAAAGAAGCGAGTTCTCCTATTACTACCACTAGATGTTGCCCCTTATTATTGAAAGAGATAAAGAGTGTATACACATTACAATATATTGTTTGGATGCTTCTGAAATTTTCTTTTCTTTTTGACATGAGTTTTGTAATATTTTAATTGTGTCTTAGTGTCTTTCAAGTGTTCCCTATCTATTAATTCTGCGTTTATTTTCCTAAATTTGGAATGATTTTTTCCTCCTCTTATTTCTTTTATGTAATTAAAACCTGGTTCTAGCTCTATGTCATGCCTATCTTTGTTTAAAATGTTAATTGCTTTCTCCTTCTTCTCCACCATGCGTCTGAAAATACCCTCATATTCTTCGTCTTTTACCTTTCCTTGTATGAAATCTAAAGGTTTATGGTTTGTAGTAGAATGTATAGTATTATTATAGAAACCATTTATTAAAATCATTTGTTCTTCTATAGGAAGGTGTTTTTTCGTATGTTTGAGCAATCTTAAATGTTCGTTAATAGTATTCAGCCCTATCACAAATTCCATCGTAGTTCAAAATTCACTCCGTTTCCCGATAAAACTATCACAAATTCCATTCGTAGTGGATTCGGAGTGGAAAATCTTCTACGATTTTCGAAATTCGTAAAAATTGGCATCACTGCTTTCGAATGGAATGGAATGAAGCCATCTTTTTCTACGACAAGTTATTTGTGTCGGACATTGAAGCTGTACAGTTATATTATTAACGAAAATGTAGGTATTTATACAATTTTGTTGGTTTTAAATAATATTTTTCATAATTATAAAGGGCAAAAACAACAAACAAGGCTCAATACCAGAGACTTTTTCAATTAATGAGTGAGAATCCAGATTTGGCTCAAGGATTCACAAAGCTGGCAAAAGAAGAGGTTCACGACTTTTGGGAAAAAGTAAAAGTAGAGCTGAATTGTCTTGGGCCACCTAATAAAGATGCTGCTGTATGGAAAAAAGTAAGTGGAACATTAAAGTGAAATAATCACCTGAAATAATCTTCTATTTTATTAGGTTTGGTTCGATTGGAAGTCCTACATAAAAAGAAAGCTGACGGAAAACAAAACAGAAATCAAAGCAACTGGTGGTGAGGAATATAAACAACATTCCTTCTCCAAACTAGAAGAAGCAATTATACAACTCACTGGATTGCAAACATCAACATCAGGTACCGAAAATACCATTTCGTTTGGGAATGGTATTCCTTCCGAGGTTGAAAACACAACCCAAACAAATGATCAAATCCCCCAGTCACATGAGAACACTGCGGAGCTCATAGACGTGTCCATGTCATCTGATAAAGGAGCAACACGGCGAAACATTCCTCGAAAATTCGATGACACTGCAAATCTTCTCAGGCAGCAACTTGATGCACAAAAAATATTTTATTTAAAAACAGAAAAATTTTATGAAGATCAAGCAAAAGTCGGAGAAGATCTTGCATTCAACACAAAGCGGATTTATAGAGCTCTTGACAAGCTTTGTGATTTGAAAAATAAACAAATGCAAGAAACGATGCGGCACAATAAAGTTCAAGAAGAGCTTCTCGAACAGAAAGTGGAAATAAAATTGAAAATGTTGCAAATGGAGGAAACGAAGCTCAACCTTCACGAATTAGGCTAAACAAAAACGGAGTAAGAAGCAAGAACCAACATTTTGTATCCCTATTACTAATCATCTAACAAAAGTTTCTATTGCAATCAATTGCAAAATTAAATTAAATTCAGAGTTTTTTCTCTTTAAATAAATTGAAGTTATCATAAGTTTTGTTTTATTTCTTATATTTTTTATCATTATTGTACAAATGTGTTTTTTATGTTATCTCGCATAACTTTTGCAGCATTTCTGTGAGTATTCGTCTCTTCTGCTTCTTCATTCGCTGGTGATTCCTCTTCTTCCAACACAGGGAGATTTATGTTCGTGTAGTCTTGAACACGATAGTAAATGCATATGTTATGCAAAGCACACACTACATTTATAATCTGTGCGGCTTTGCTTGGGCTGTAATGTAGTTGGCGTGCACCCAGGATGCATCGGAATCTGTTTTTTAAAACTCCGATGCTCCTTTCTACAGCGTTGCGAGTTTTGCTGTGTCTTGGATTGTAGTTGCTTTTGGCACTTCCTGCTTCCGCAGACTTATATGGTACCATGAGCCAAGGTTCCAGCGGATACCCAGCATCACCTTAGTAATAACATCAAACTTTAGTAACATGAAAAACATCAAAAATTTAACTAAATAGGTACCTAAAATCCAAGAATTTCTATCGCCGTCTTGGTATTTTCTTTGAAAAAATGTTTTGGCGCTGCTCAACTTCCATATATGAGCATCATGGTTTGATCCAGGATATCGAGCGTCTACGCACCGTATTTTTAAATGGTTGTCACAAATCTAAAAGAAAATAGGTACATATATTTAGATATAAAGGAATAACTATAAGTAGTTTTGTTTTTAAAATAATTTACCAACATAGCGTTTATATAGGGTGTCCCAAAATTAACGCAAGATTTCTAGGGTGTCCCAAAATTAATGCAAGAAATCTTGCGTTAATTTGAAACAAGTTGATATACAGTTCAGTGTGGGTCGCATTTTGTTTGACCCCAAATATCTTACGAAAAAATTAAATTGAGCAATTAAATTTTATATTATATAGGGCGTCCCAAAATTAACGCAAGAAATCTTGCGTTAATTTTGGGACACCCTAGAAATCTTGCGTTAATTTTGGGACACCCTATACTAAAGTGCCCTTTTCGGTTATAGTATAATCCTTTTTCTTCTGGTGGAGCAACTATATTAATGTGAGTCCCATCAACGCACATAATGACACCCGGAAAACTTGCCCTGGAATAGAATTCCCTCTTTGCTTCTTGCTTTTCTGACTCGCTCATCTCAAGTTTGATCCACAAAGGACATAGACGCCTTTCGAGTACCTTTAAAATGTTTTTTAAGGTTGAGGAAAAGGAAGACTGTGCCATACCAACTTCGTAGTCATTTCCAACACCAAGTTGGTATCCTCCTTCTCCCAAGAACCTCAAGACAGCTGCGAGCCGGCAAATCAAGGATATTGAAGAAGAAAAAACTCCAGGGTCATACTCATGTTTCAACAGGTCTAAAACATATTTGAACGCTGGTTTGTTTAGACGAATAATTCTCTGAAATCTATAAGATGGATATTCCAATTACAAATTTGAAAAATAAACATAGAAGGTACACAAATTCAACTTACATTTGGTCATTGAACTCAAATGGATTGGAAGCATCTCTGAGGATTTTTCTCTGAACTTTGAGTTTTTTCCTTCTCTCGGCAGCTTCTGCGTCGCTGGCAATAATTGCCAAGGCCAATGAATCCATGTTGATTAGATATTTGTTTAAATTATTAAATACGCCCAAAAAGAGTTTCCTTTTTCAAACTAAATTTTTTAAACTCAATATCACAGTTTTGCTTCCATAAAACAGCTTTGACATAAAACAGCTGATTTCGAAAACAAGAATGAAAGCGTTCAATGTGGCAATGCTTTTTTGGATTCCACTCGGATTTTGTGAAGACAGTTTGTCGTAGATCGGGGCGTAGATGTCAGTGCGGGAATTTTTTACGATGGAATTCGTGATAGGGCTGATTATGTAGTCTCTCTATGTCTGCATTACTGTTATGGTTTGAGTTAGACGAAAAATGGATTTCAATATTTTTTCATCCAAAAATTCTTTCATTAGTTTTGATTTCATCCCCAGTTCGTTGTCTGTTACTATTTTATTTATATTTTCATAAACGCTAATATATTTAAGTAAGGCTTTTCTGAATTCTGATTCTTTGCGGCTGTTCATTTTGACGAACAACGCAGTTTTGCTAAACTTGTCTATCATTGTGGCAAAAATGGTTTTATTTATAGTATAAAACACATCTAAATGAATTATTTCGTTAGGTTTCTCCGGAGTATCTGTTATTTTAAACGGAACTTTAATTGGCTTTCTTTCATATTTTTCTAATATACATATTTCACAATTATTGACAGATTCTGTTATTTTATGTTTCATATTAGGATAATAATAGTCTCTTTTTATTTCTTCACTAGCGGCCCGTCCCGGCTTCTCACGGGTAGACATAAATAGGTACAGATAATATAGCTTTCTAATGAAAAAAGAATTATTAAAACCGGTCCAGTACTTTTTGAGTTTATTCGTTACATACAAAAATACAAATCTTTCCTCTTTATAATATTAGTGTAGATGTAGATAGTTTCGAACATTTTTTGTCCTATCATTAATACTCTTCGCAGCGTATGCGATGAAAGACATTTTATGGCTAATTTCTTTACACCTTCGGTTGGATTTAATAGAAATTTCAAAAGATTTCTGTAGTAATCTAGTACTAAATATAGCCTATGTTACTCAGTGATAATGTAGTTTTCTAATGAAAAAAGAGTTATTAAAATCGGTCCAGTACTTTTTGAGTTTATTCGTTACATACAAAAATACAAATCTCTTTATAATATTATCTTATATATAAAAATGAATCGCAAAATGTGTTGGTAAGCGCATAACTCAACAACGCCTGGACCAATTTGGCCAATTCTTTTTTTAAAATGTTTGTTAAAGTTCAAGGATGGTTTTTACGGTGAGAAAAATTCGAATAGTTGCCGGAAAACCCATAAAAAAAACAGTTTTCTTTTTCCCATACAAATGTTTTCTAACTAAAACGTAGTTCATATTAAATTACACTCAACAGCAGTATCAGCAACTGCAGAGTAGTCAGGCAATTCAGGTTAGTTAATTAACTTACGAGTGATCCAAACAGGAATATTCAAAATTATATGATTCTTTAGGGCTTTCCGCTGCCGCTGAGGCTGATACCGCCTGCATAGAAGAGGTAGCTGATACGAATTCCGGTTTAGAAGGAACTTGTTGGGACAATATAGAACCTCCTTAATTACGGGAGTCGGAAATCATTGGTAAGCCTTCTTAAAAATGAATTATAAATAAATTAAATATAAAATAATCTCAGCAGTTTGTGTGTATTATCTTAGAACTCCCTGCAATTTTTAGAAACTTAAAGACTGACAAAACAGAAGCTGAATTGCATGAATTCATAATGTCTTTTGAATCACCAAAGCTAAGTGCTAACTGGAATCGCCACAAGAATACCCCTACAAACTGTCCTAATGATGTTCCAAGAGTTGTGCAAAGAGTCGTAAAGTAAGTTCTACATACATATGTAAGTCACAAACTTTGAAAGCACCACTACGTTCATCGTGGCGCAGCTAGTTTTAAAATAAAGTTGTAATGTATTTCAAAATTGTATCTAACTTAGTAAAATTTTTGTTCTCAAAATTAAATTA
Source organism: Eupeodes latifasciatus (assembly GCA_920104205.1). NCBI lineage: Eukaryota > Metazoa > Arthropoda > Insecta > Diptera > Syrphidae > Eupeodes > Eupeodes latifasciatus. The sequence goes on from OV049927.1 coordinate 57,019,587, forward strand.
TTTATTTCGAAAAAAACACAAAAAACTTTGAAAAAAAATTAAATATTTAAAAGAAAAACACTTCTTTTTGGTTTTCCTAAACTTTGTCTACTCAAGTCAAATATTAAATTAGTGAATAAGTGAATGATAACTTCATATTTGTATTGAAATTTTGGCAAATAATAAAAAAAAAAAAACGAATAAGCTGTATAAAGTATATTTTTCTTTATTGAGGCATTAAAAACATAATATTTGTAATCCTTATTCTTCTTATGTTTTGGTTCATCACGTTCGTGTGTATTCTTTCGCGATTTCATGTGGCCAAGAGACTCATGAGTCTTCATATGACTCTACCTAAAGTTTTGAAAACCTTGATTGTAATCCTTTCATGGTCTTAAATATATCGTTTAAGAGTTAATTTTCGATGCTGATTACGATTACGAAAACGAACTTCGATTTTAGCTACAAAACTATTTTTCAACATTACTTTTGTATATTTTTAATTTACTACAGGAACTTGATGTTTTAACCTAAGACTACAAATTCGTAATAAAAAGTACGAAACAATTTAAACGGAATATTGAGGAAAGATATTGTAGGTTTGGAAAAACCACACATTTTTTTTGAAAAAAAAAAAATCTATTTCATGATTTAAGATAGCCGCGAAAATCCTTATAATGTATTATAAGGTTGGGTGCCGGCCGAATAGAATTTAAAAACATATTTTTATTAATTCCACTTTATTTTAAAAACAAATAATCATGATTAACAAATCAAGAAGTCTACATGTTTAATGACTTAAATAATTCCTTATCACAAAAAAAGAATACAATATTTTGTTAAGGACTTTTAACAAATGTGAATTTTAATGTGGATATAATCTAAACAACTTGTTTTTATTCATATACTCATCAAAAAGGAGACATTTTAAACGGATCGATTCAAAATCGATATGTATGCTTTATTGAAGACCCACCAGGCATTCGGACACTAAGAACAAAAGAAAACATAAGAAATTAACCACTAGAAAATCATAATAGTAAACTTACTTACTTCTAAGCCCAAAGTTAAGCTCCAACAAAGCATTAACAGCAGCAATGTGATTTGGACGAACACAATTGATCGGTTTGGGGTGTTCCCGGTAACGCTGTGTCACTATTGTTGCTTGTTGAGCTGGTAAAAGATAAATTACTTCTACAGCTACGTCTGTCGCGGCGATTTTTACCGCTTTTTTCAAGATTCGAAAGAGCTAAGAGAACTTGGAATGCATCAAAGGATAATTCCATTCATCACCCCATGCTGGAAGTTTAACTCTTTGTACAATCACTTCACGTGTTGGACGCACTCCTCTCTAGTCCTCTTAATGAGGAATTCTATGTGTAGTCCTTTTTATCTAGCACTGCGGATATAAGGATCTAAATCATCGTAGATATGTAGTGGTGTTCTTCAGGAAGTGAAATCAGACTGGTTGTTTGTTGATGATTCTGATGTCTTGGATATTGTGAAACAACCTTTAAATGAGTAAATAAATTAATACAAATTTGTTTTGAATTTTAAATAAACTTACTGCTGGTGGTTTAGCTCCGTCCTTAAAGTAGTGGTTGTTATTTTCAGAATCATCTAAGAGCAGCCATCGGAATTTTCATCATCTTCCTTTTTCTTCTTTACATCTTCGAGGTCGATTTTATCCTGTTCCTCTGTGCTCCCTTCAAAACATACCTCTTCTTCGTCTTCAAATTTATGACATCCTCATCATGCTTCAAGCTTCTTAAACTTTATCGTGAACTTACGACCGTTTGGTTCTTGATAATTTTGATGTTTTGGATATTTGATATTGTGGAACAACCTTTAAATGAGTAATTTAATCAATTCAAATTCGTTTTGGATCTTAAATTTACTTACTTCTGGTGGTGTAGCTGTTCTTGATACAGTAGTTGCCCTTTTTTAAAATCGGACATGTTAGCATCTTCCTCCTTCTTCTTGGCATCTTCGAGATCGATTTTTTCCTGTTCCTCTTTTCTTACTGCAAGGCATACCCCTGCTTCGGCTTCAAAGTCTCGTCATATTTCTTACATTTTTCAACAATTTCACCTGCATCCTCTTCGTCTTCGTCATCATCATTTGCGTCGACGTGGCTGCTATGTAGTTTCTTCAGTTACTTGCTCCTATCTTCCTCTATCTCTAGTTACCGTTCGGGTTAATTTGTATTTGATAGAGATCTTCAATAGACATTTTAGTGGTCCCTAAAATGTCTAATATCACTCAGGTCTTCGTGGCTCATGTCAATAGCACCGTATTCGGGGTTATCATCTAGGCTTCACCCAGCACTGGGCACACTAGAGTTCAACTTTATCGCTTGATGATGACGACGAAGACGAAATCGAGTTCGAATTGGATGATGACTGGATGAACGTATTTTCACGCGACGACCGCGATACTGCTCGTATCGTATGCTTAACCCAACTGGGACTTGCCGATTCCAACTCTTTCGATCCGGATTTCATTGATGTGCCTTACTTAATAGATGGAGACGATTTAACCGATCTAGATTTCGAGTTCTTGTAATCTTCTGGTTAGAAGCAATCTATAATGCTTCTCAAAATAAAAATCTGCATAAATTATATTTTAAAAGAAAAATTAATGTTCAATAGATTGTTTTTGTTTTGATTTCATTTTCGTTGTCAAAATACTTACCTCGCTGTTGATCTGTCAAAACTGGGAACCAACTCAATTTGGACCATGTTCGCATTGCAGTTCTAGGGTGCGCCTATACTTTCTTCATGATTTGTGTTGCTTTAACAACAAGAAATAAAATTATTCCCAGAAAAAAGTTTCTTTGTGAGTATCTTTATTAATATAATCTGTTCGATTAATATATATTGGTATATAATACAAATTTCCTGAAATTACATATTGGTTTAAATCTACATTGTTTTATTTAACAAAAATTAAGTTGCTTACTTTTAGTTATTTTCAGGAATAAAATTATAAAATAAATTATACTTTGTGTTGTTTTGTGGTCTTGATCTTTGCGCTTCAATTTACAAAATACGTTTGTCTGGCTCTTTTGAATTTGCCCAGCTGTTTTGTTCATTTAACGAAGGCTTCGTTCAGTGGGAAAAAGATAGAAAAAGGGTTTGTTCGAAGACGTCGGTGATGCCAATATCTTTAAAGATTGAAAGGTGTGTTCGAGATGTCGGAGATGCCACTGTCATCAACACTCCCCCCCGGTATGACGACCTACATATCCTTTGAGGTCGACTTACCATTCAAAACATCGAGGACTGCCAGCTTAACAGCGGGCCTTTCATACAGCCCTGATGTAGTTTGGACGGTTGCACGCCTAACTTGGTCATTTTTTCCAAGAGTGACATCTATTACACGTCCCTTGGGCCATAGGTTCCGAGGATTTGCTTCGTCTGTCACTATTACGATATCTCCCACGGCAATCGGTTTCACAGGCTCAAACCATTTTGATCGGCGGGTCAACGTGGGCAAATACTCCCGTATCCATCGTTTCCAAAATAGGTTTGCATACTGTTGCGACTTCATCCAGTTTCGTCTCAACAAATTGTTGTCGTCTGTTAAGATGCTATCCGTTTTCTCGCCACTTGAGGCTCCCAGCAAAAAGTGATTCGGTGTCAGGACCTCATCATTGTCGTCTTCGAGTGGGATATACGTTAGCGGTCGGGAGTTAATCACTCGTTCAACTTCTAGCAACATGCTGTGCAGTACTTCATCTGTAGGGTTTCTTGTTGGCAAGATTCGGTATAATGTTTTCTTCACTGACTGGATGAGCCTTTCCCAGCTTCCACCCATATGTGGGGAGGCTGGAGGGTTGAAGACCCACTTAGTGGTAGCACTTGAAAACTCATTGGCTAATTGAATTTGCTGTTGTTTTAAGGTTTCTTGCAATTCTCTTTCCGCTCCATGGAAGTTAGTTCCATTGTCACACCTTATTTCTTGTGGTATGCCTCGGCGGGCAATGAAGCGCTTGATTGCGAGAATGCAAGAGTCCGTTGTTAAGCTGTTGGCAACTTCCAGATGTACCGCGCGGATAGTCATACACGTTATCAGTACTCCCCATCTTTTCTCAGTATGCCGCCCCACTGTCACATACATAGGGCCGAAATAGTCAATTGCTATGAAAGTGAACGGCCTACAAAATGGTGAAAGCCTTGCTGCCGGTAGATCACCCATTTCAGGTGGACTGGGCCTAGCCTTTCGATTCTTGCAAAGTTGACAACCCTTTCGCTCTTTTTTTACAGCTGCTCTTATATTTGGAATATAGAACTTTTGTCGAATTTCGTTCACAACGGTTTCGTTGTTGTGATGATGATACTTCTCATGATATGAATTTATTATTAACCTGGTAATATGATGTCCTTTGGGTAATATTATCGGCCGCTTTGATTCTTCAGTTACACCAATCACAGCATCAATTCTCCCGCGAAGTCTTAAAACATCATTTTGGTCTAAGTACGGAGATAATTTTCGGATTTGACTTGATTTATCGAAAGGCTTACGAAGTTCTACAGGAAGTTTGATATTATTTTTCAAGATTGCTATTTCATCACGAAACAAATCTAACTGCGCTTGTCGATATAAATTATTTTCGGCTTCCACATATTCTTCTTGTGCTATGAATTCGTCGTTCCTTAGTGCAACCCCTCTCTTCTTTGCTGTAGTGTTCCATATGAAACGAGAAACATATGCTTGAATACGTACCAGTCTTATCCATCTTGAACAGCGTTTGGGTTCAACCGAGGCACGATTATATACTGCATGATAAAACAAAACAGCTGGCTTAAGTTCTTCAGGCGTATCTGGGATTTTTGTCAAATTAGCTGGCCACTCATTTTCAGATTGCTTGAGAAATGGTGGTCCAACAAACCAACGGCCACACGTATCAAAATCAGGAACCTTGTTCCATTTTGTGGCATCATCTGCTACATTAACCTTTGTAGGTACATATCTCCATTGGTGTGTCTCAGTTGTCTCGAGTATCTCACTAACTCTGAATCCCACATACTGCTTATATTTCCGGTGATCGGATTGAATCCAAGAGAGAACTACTTTGGAATCCGTCCAAAAGATCTCTTCGGAGAATTTGATAGTGTGAAACTGTTTTATACTGTTTGCCAATCGTACTCCCAATCTTGCAGCTTCGAGTTCAAGTCGTGGTATGGATGTGATGCTAAGTGGAGCGACTCTTGTTTTTGCAGTCACTATTCTGCATTCCACTAGGTTCCCTTGAGTCACACGAATGTAAGCTACGGCGGCAAAGGCATTGATACTCGCATCTACGAAGATGTGCAGTTGACAAGAATCGTGTTCACCAAACTTGATTTGTTTTAAATAGCATCTTGGAATTCGGACTCGGTGAATGTTCTTGAGGTGGTTTACCCATACGCGCCACTTGTCATATAAATTACCATGGATAGCTTCATCCCAGCCGAGTTTAGAACGCCAAATCTCTTGCATTAAAATCTTTATGTAAATTAGTGAATTTGCGATCAGGCCGAGGGGATCAAAGACACTCATCAAAACACGTAACACTTGTCGTTTGGTTGGTTGTATATCTTCTGCTAGGAGCTCACTCATAGATGCTTTTGTTGACACTGCATATGTAAACGTGTCTGATGAAGTACACCACCACATACCCAACACCTTCTCGGAAGAACTCTCTGGGTTGATGTCCAAGCTTCTTTTTTCTTCTGGTCGTTGCCCACCCAGAGCTTCGATGACATGTGATGAATTTGAGATCCAATGGCGAATTTCAAATCCGCCATTTCGATGTATGAGTTTGACTTCCTCGGCTAGTTTTATCGCCTCATCTGCTGTGTCAACACTATCCAGGAGGTCGTCAACGTAATGGCTATGGAGGATTGAGTCAACTGCCCTTGGATACTCGTCCGAAAATTCTTGTGCATTTTTGTTTTTAACAAACTGGGCACAGCTGGGAGAGCAAGTGGCTCCAAACGTTAACACTTGCATTACGTAAACATCTGGTGTTGAATCAAGATCATCATTCCATAGAAAACGTTGGGAATGTTGGTCCTCGCTTCGTACACCGACCTGGTGAAACATCTCACGAATGTCGGCGCAAACTGCTATTGGTCGTTCTTGAAAGCGATATAAAACTGATATTAAAGAAACCAGTTGATCAGGCCCTTTCAATAACACGGAATTAAGTGATGTTCCGTTCACTTCAGCTGCGGCATCCCAAACTATTCTGTTTTTTCCCGGTTTGTTTTCATTGGTAACAACAAATATTGGTAGGTACCAAGTTCGCGGGAATCGCTTTTGCAGTTCTTCTACAGATAGTTTGCGGATGTAGTTTTTTGCTTCATACTCTTTAAGTTGTTGTTTTATTTTGTTGGCCAAATCTGGGTTCCGACTTAGTTTTTTCACAAAACAACTATGTCGTCTAAGTGCCATCTGGAAACTGTTTGGCAGTTTGACATTGTCGTACTTCCATAAGAGACCTGTGTCGAAGTGACATCCATTTCTTGTGGTGAGTGCTTCAAGCATTTCGCAGGCACGTTCTTCATCTTCTGATTTAACCCACTTTTTTGGTTCTAAAACACCAAGACTGTCCAGAGAAAAGTAGTTCTTCATCATATTTTGAAGGGTATCGTCGTAGTCGCTATGCTTTGCGTTTGCACATTCGCACTCATGGAAATTAATATCAAAAACTGACTCACCTGTCTTATTGACATTGACTGAGGATGGTCCATATGCAATCCATCCTAATCTCGTCTTTGTTGCCACTGGATTTCCTTCACCTCCTTCTACCACCTTGAGTGGAATTGCTAGCTTGAGGTTATCCAGTCCAATCAGGATTCGAGGAACAGCTTTTTCATAAGATTGAATGGGATACCCTTGCAGATAAGGATACTTCTCCGTTAATTGTTTGACGTCCAAGGATTGTTGCGGCAAATTAAGGGATTTCACCGTCCTGATGAGTGGAATCAAAAATTTCTTCTTCGGATTGTCTCTGCTCGAAACGTCGACAGACACTATTCTTGATTGGTTTTCCTTTCTATGTGTGTTGCCTGTCCACTTCAGGAAGAGCGGCTGCTGTTTGCCTTTCAGATTGAGCTCATCCGCCAAGGAGTCTTCCATCATAGTAAGTGATGATCCGTCATCTAAAAAGGCGTATGTTGCGATATTCTTTTCGTTGTTATATAGAATAATAGGAACAACTCGATATTTGATGTCTTCGGCCGAACTATGTGCGTTACAATTTAGTTGTATTTTTTGTATGGCAGGGTGCTGGTTTGAATCTGCGTTTTGCATTGCAGTAGCGAATGTTGTCGTTGTCGAATCTTTGTGTAGTAGTCGATGGTGCCTATACACACAACCATTCACTCCACATAAACTATTCACTTTGCAGGGAGATTTAAGATGGGAAGTCAAGCATGTGCGGCAAATACGATTTTGTTTAATGACCTGCCATTTTTCATTGATGCTCATACTCTGGAATTGCTTGCAGAACTCGATTCCACTACATGCCTGGTTGCAAACTGTACATCTTTGCCTGTTGGATAATTGCCTTGTCTCATTTTCTTCCGCATGCGCATTTATGTGTGCTTTTTCTTTTCGCCGCGTCTGTGTTTTTACATCGTGATCGAAAGATATTCCTGGACTCACTCTGCATATGTTGTCGATTAGCCTGTACAACCAGGCATTGAAATCCAATAGATTGACTGATGGCATATCTTCAATAGACGCAGCCCAGTTTAACATCAACTATGTGGGAAGTTTACTTACGAGATCATCCAAAAGCTCAGCATTCTCTAAGTATGGATATAGTTCACAGGCCTCCATAGTAGAAATTAAATTTTGCACCGCCAATGAATATGATACTACCGTTTCAATTTTATCTACATTTACTTTGGTTTCAGCTTGGATCTTTTGCAGAAGTGACTTTATAATTATTTTTGGTCGGCCGTACATGATTCGCAATGTGTGCATGATGTTTGGAACATTTGATGGCAACATCAACCTGCCACGCATTGCCTCGAGGACTCGTCCCTTTAAACATTTTTGTAGACGCATGAGATTCTCTTCGTCACTGAACCCACACAGCCTTGTACTACGCTCAAAAGTACTTATAAATAATGGCCATTCCTCAGGGCTACCATAGAAGTTCGGCAGATCTCTGGACATTGAGTGCCGATTTGCCATTTGAACACTGTTGGGTTGTGAAAGTTCGTGAATCGGAATTTGTTGGTTGAATCGGACTGACTCTGGTTTTGGCGGATCGGGTAGTGATGTTGCACCTGGAAGGGGTTGCTTGTTATGCGAGGAGTGTGCTCTGGCTCCCATATGATAATTAAATGATGTTGTTTGTACTGCATTTGTAGCATACACATTACGATGTTGTTCGATTTGCACACCTTGTTCCATTTGCACCCACTTCTCAACTACTCGGTTAGCACTTTTCACAGAGTTTGTGCCCCGTTGACTACCTTCCACCAGCAGGAGTCTCTTTTTTTCCAAATATTCTTCGTCCCTCTTCTTCTCAAGTGCTCTTGCCTCTTCAAGAATCTCCATCTCTATATCCAGACGATTTTTCGACGATGACTTCTTTGAGCGAATAGATCCTGCAGGCGCTTTTTGTTTCGTTTGGCAATTAAGGCAGCTCCAGTCTTCATCTTCGATGGCCGCCGTAACATTTGCACATATAAAATGGTACCACTCATTGCAGTCATCACACTGCACCATTTCAATTGTGTCTGGAAGCCCACAGACCTTGCAAGATATATTATTTATATTCAGTTTGCGACCTTTAATTCGTTCGCTTCTCCTCATCTTTGGAGTTTTGTCATCGTGAACAGACATCTCGTTTTCTTTTACTTATTAATGTAAAAGAAATTTGTAGAAATTGTTGCTTTAACAACAAGAAATAAAATTATTCCCAGAAAAAAGTTTCTTTGTGAGTATCTTTATTAATATAATCTGTTCGATTAATATATATTGGTATATAATACAAATTTCCTGAAATTACATATTGGTTTAAATCTACATTGTTTTATTTAACAAAAATTAAGTTGCTTACTTTTAGTTATTTTCAGGAATAAAATTATAAAATAAATTATACTTTGTGTTGTTTTGTGGTCTTGATCTTTGCGCTTCAATTTACAAAATACGTTTGTCTGGCTCTTTTGAATTTGCCCAGCTGTTTTGTTCATTTAACGAAGGCTTCGTTCAGTGGGAAAAAGATAGAAAAAGGGTTTGTTCGAAGACGTCGGTGATGCCAATATCTTTAAAGATTGAAAGGTGTGTTCGAGATGTCGGAGATGCCACTGTCATCAACAATTTGTTCTGTTTTTATCAAAAATTTTCATCAAAATCATAGAATTTGTATGCCAAAAACAGAAAAATATTATTTTTAGCAGAGTTTACACTGAAAAGGAACCATAAAATTAATTTTTCTTAAATTATTGCATTAGTTTTTCAATTTTTGAATTCAACGGATCTCTTTTTTGAACGGCTCAGTTCACCTCATAGTTTTTCCCCCGCGGTTGAGCAATATGGGCACAAAATTCCATAACAACTACATTCATATTGGCTTTTTCCCATAAGAAATGCACGGGACAACTAACACATGCTTATCCTTATGGACAAAATCCTCTCAATTTAGCTTGTAGGCTGAAAGAGAGCAAACCCATTAGGTCGGGACTCTAGATAATATATTTCCTCTATGGCCTGCGGCAAAAAATAAAAACAGTAACAATAAACACCACAAAATAGTTGGTAAGTTTGGTAAACAGCAATTTGTTGCAAATTTTCACAACTTCCCATAGACAAAAACCAAGTTTAATAAAATTTTCAAGTCATCGAACAAGCATTATCTTTCGTTGAGTTCATTTTGACATTTCAGTTAATCTATACTGAAAACGATAGAAGAGACGATAGTGACAAAGTTACGTGAAGCAAATTATTGAAGATATCGTTAATGATAATCGTTTTAACGATTATCGTTTTGAAAATTACGGAATGACCCCTGCTTTTTTCTTATCATCATTGTATAGGGAGACTACCGTTTTGCGTATGTTACCAACAAAATTAACCAAACCAAAATACAAACAAAAAGCATATCCCCTCAATAGTGTAGGCGCGTGCGTTGTTATATGAATATTCCTTGAAACCAAAAACACTCTAATAAAGATATAAATCCTCGGTAGCCATCTTGGTTTGCCCACAAGCTAAACCGGAAATAAGACTCATAAACTCATTTAAGTATGCGTGAAATTTTTCCTCTAAATTATGACATTTCCCATAAAAACTAAGCAATTAATTCTATAGCCGTGAAAAGAAGTCACATCTATTCGTCGACATTACAAATACAACAATGTAAAGAAATGGGTGTTGAAGGGTAATACGTAAGAAAGATTTAAGCACTATTCACATGAGCACGACCAACGACCAACGAATGAACGAATATTCGTCGATTTCGACATTTCTTTCACATGAGAGTTTTTAATTCGTCGCGAATGAAGTTTGACATTCACCACCGAAACCAAAACAAGAATATTTTTTTTAAGTTAAGCGCGATTTTTTTATTCGTTGCGAGTGTGGATAATGTGGAACGCGAATAAAGTTTGACAGTCCGTATCAACAACAATTTTTTTCGCGACGAATAAATTTGTTTTCTTAAATTTATTAATATATGATATTGAAAAGTAAAAGTATGCATCATAAATCAAATAGAAACTATATTGCTATCGTTTTGTTAAGAATTTGTGTGGAAATATGTCTTCAAACGTATATAAACTCACATTTTGTAATTCATTCGTCGTTCGTTGGTCGCGCTCATGTGAATGCTGCTTTATATCTTCACTAGCATTTACCCGCGACTTCGTCCGCATTATAGTTTTTTTGGATAGTAGTATGAAAGAACCTGAGCTGTACTTTTTTGTACGTACATATGTTTGAATTGTGCCGAGCTGGCATTGTATATGCCCAAAAATATAATGCCCAAAGCATTGTATATACATATATTTACTATAGTACTATTATGAGACGAAATTTTTTATTTCATCTCCACGACTATTGAGGGCGCTGCGTGTATCAAAGTACTTGGTAGGGAATCAAGAATGAGGAGAAAATTAATAAAGAAAGAATGAGAAAAGTAAATTTGTTTAAGTTTCATAAGCATTAATATGTTCGAGGGAGATAGCCAAAATACAAATGTCAAACCAAGAAGGAATAATATTTGTTTACATTTTTTTTGCTTTCACGTGTGGATGTAGAGGAGATGTGCTTGTGCATATGCATTATGCATACCATAGAGGAAATATATTATCTAGAGTCCCAACTTAATGGGTTTGCTCTCTTTCGGCCTACAAGCTAAATTGAAAGGATTTTGTCCATAAGGATAAGCATGTGTTAGTTGTCCCGTGCATTTCTTATGGGAAAAAGCCAATATGAATGTAGTTGTTATGGAATCTTGTGCCCATATTGCTCAACCGCGGGGGAAAAACCATAGAGGAAATATATTATCTAGAGTCCCGACTTAATGGGTTTGCTCTCTCTCGGCCTACAAGCTAAATTGAGAGGATTTTGTCCATAAGGATAAGAATGTGTTAGTTGTCCCGTGCATTTCTTATGGGAAAAAGCCATTATGAATGTAGTTGTTATGGAATTTGTGCCCATATTGCTCAGCCGTGGGAGAAAAAACTGTGAGGTGAACTCAGCCGTTCAGAAAAGAGATCCGTTGAATTCAAAAATTGAAAAATTAATGCAATATTTAAAGAAAAATTAATTTTGCAACTTCCTTTCAGTGAAAACTGTACTAAAAATAATATTTGACTGCTTTTGGCAAACAAATTCTATGATTTTTATGAAAATTTTTGATAAAAACAGAAAAAATCATGCAGAAAGTATAGGCGCACCATAGAACTACAATGCGAACGTGGCCTAATTTGAGTTAAGCCCAGTTTTGACAGATTAACAGCAAGGTGAGTATTTTGAAAGTTCTACGAAAATGTAAACAAAATTAATTCCCAGTAATGCAAATGAAGGTAAAACAATTTAAATACAAAATATTAATTTATTGAAATAAAAATATATAATAAATTCGCACCTAATTTAATCCTCAGATAAAGAAGAAACCAAGGAGAATGTTGCAACAGGAAAAGTGGAATCTCCCGAGAAGGAAGCCAGCAACGCCGACGTACATATTTATTCTGGAGTGAAGAGGTACAAATTCAAGGTGTTTTCATTACGTTAATTTTAAACTCAAATTATATGAATATTATTTTGTTTTTTTAGTTAAAATTACATCGCTCTAATCCGATGGATTCTTATGTCCTCATTTTTAATCAAATATCGTCTGGCTAGCTCCTATCGTGAGCTGAATGACTCCAATTTGGCTATTTCGACATTGCAATCGATTCCGAGTAAGTCTAGACTTCCAAAGATAAACATGCTTCTAGCAAAGATACAACATCGACAGTCAAGAAATCCATTGGAGGTTATTGCCTCTTACAAAGATGTACTGCGTGCCAATGGCCATGTAGGCTATAAGTTCACTCTTGGAAGTCAGCGTCGATGGAATTGAAGTCAATTCGTTGGTAGTGAATGGTAAGCAAGCAATGATTTTAAATATTTTGTGTGTTTTAAGCTTCTTTTATAATTTTATAGTGAGTTCGGCTCCAAAGAATGTTGAGTGGTTAAGTTCGTGTATAAAAGGCCATGCTCAAATGTACGTTCATAAACATCTGGATGCGTCAAAAACATTCCAATCTATTAACGACAACACAAAACTTCATCAAAACGATTATACATATTCTAACGTTAATTGGAAAAGCTCTCTACTACAATGGGCACCATGCTCAGGCGCAGCAGTATCTAGAAACAGCACACATGATAAGTCCATATAGCACAGAACATATGCCATTTGCCGTGGTCTATGAGAGGAATAATAATCTAGCAGAATTGGAAAAGCTGAGAGTCTATCGGCAAATGGAAAATACGAACAGGTTTCCTATTTTACCCACAAAGCAATTTCAGTTGATTCAACAAACGTTGAAGCGTATCTTTTGCGTGGGAAGGTATTTCTTCAATTGAAACGATATAAGAAAGCAATTCATTATTACAGGGCAGTTCAGAGTTTGGCTAACTATCGTTTTGAGATATACAAAGGTCTTGCGGGTTGTTACATCGGACTTAAGTGCTTAAAAGATGCACAACAATATGAGCATTGGCTGCACGCTATTTCAGGAACTGCCCCAGGAGCTATGTGGTAAGAATTTGTTGTTATTTTTCATTTGCATTTTACCTTAACTTACTATGAATTTCGATGAAATATAAACAGCTACTTGCCAGTACACTTTTGTACACTTCGAATACCGTTACAAAACGCCAGGCAAAGACTTTCATTAATCGGGCTTTAGAAATCGACCAATTCTACTTTCCGGCCGTATCAGCGATAGCAGAGATTCTCCAATCTGAGGGAGAAACATAGGAGGCCATTAAACTGTTGAAAAAACAAGCCGCCAGCTATCCCAGTTGCAAGCTTTTCACAATTCTAGGAGATATTTTAAGTAGCGAAAAAGATTTGGATGGTGCTCTAGAGTACTACACCATTGCTCTTAGGTTTATATAACAAAGAAAAAGTGAACTCTGTGATGTATGTAGGTGGTGAGGATATTTTTATAAATAATAAAATAAGAACTATCTTAATTTTTTTCTCTTTCTAATTTAAATTGTAGGTCTCTGGAATTTAATTGAAATACCTTCCTTCATTCATGATAAATATATTGCTTTCGATGCCGTCAACAACGATACAAACCGACTCCAGAATTACTCTATCAATTAAGGTTTTTGAGATTTTATTTTTTTTTGCAATTTGAAATCACTTATCTACATACATATGTACATACATATAAATCTTTTTGAAGCTATCAATTTCATGAAATAGTGTTTTTTTTTTCAAAAAAATGTGTGATGATTATTCGAATCTACAATATCTTCCTTCAATGTTTTCAATTTTTTACTATTTCCTATAACGAATTTGTAGTCTTAAGATTATAACATCAAGTTCTTGTAATATATTGAAAAAAATACAAAAATAATGTTCAAAAATTAAACGAACTATTTAAAACCAAAAAAGAATTATATTCTAGTTTTTTGTTCAAAACTTCAAGTAAAGTCAAATGAAGCAAAATGATTTAAACTGTAGGTAAAAGCAAAGACATGTGTCTTGCAATTAAAAGTTAAAAGATACGTCATGTTTTACCGGTTTTGGTTGTCTTTAAAATTTTCAAAGAGGTATATTTTAAAAACCTGATGTAGTAGATAAATTTAAAGTTGAGATTCGAGGTCAGGATATCTTAATCCTCTCAAAAAGTATTTTTTGTTTGGGTGACAAAAAAAAAGTATAATTTTGTCGACCAGTGTTATCAGACTCAACGGAATTTAAACTTCGCACTCTGAGGCAAAACTAAAAGAACGAATTTCTGACCAATGCTGTTGACCACATGAAATCACAAAGGAATACGTACGAACGTGATGAACCAAAACATAAGAAGAATAGGATTAAAAATACTAAGTTTTTAATTTTGTTAAATTGAACATATGTGTCAATAAAAAAAATAAAACCTACCTAAAACAGCTTATTTGTTTTTTATTATTATTTGCTAAAGACGAAATAAAAAATAAAAAAAGGTATAATCCACTATAATAATTACCTGAGCAGATCAAATTTGGGAAAACCAAAAAGAAGTGTTTTTCTTGGAAAAAGTACATTTAATATTTTTTTATTTACTCAAAAACTAAGAAGTTGTATTTTAAAGTCCAGTTTTTGTTTTTTAAATGAAAATACATTAATAGCTTTAAATCTAAAACAAAAATTACATACAATTTTGAAAAAAAAAAAATACAACTTTATTTAAAAACTAGCTGCGCCACGAACTTTGACTATTAATGGATGAGATTTAAAGAGTCAAATCGACTTCGAATCATCTTGCAGGATTTGTTGCAATACCGCTTCGTTTTGACTTGTTGCTTAAAAAAAAACAATTAGTGCTTTCAAAGTTTGTGGTTTATGTTACTTACTTTGAAGTGGTCTTGAAATTATGAGTTTTCTGGTCAGTGAAATTGTAGCAAATTGATTGGTTTTAATTTGTACCATTCCCGGAATAGTGCTCGTAAGTCGATATTTTGATTAAAAATTTGTGGCAAGTCGTTTGTGACATTCTTATGCGAGGCAAATTCCAAAATCCTAATCGGACCATGTCACAAGTGCACAATTTCCGATTGTATTATTTTTGGACATCTTCGGCAGGTGAAGGTTGCGGGTTCCCAATTCTTGGAACATCATTAGAGTAGTTTGTAGGGGTATTCCTGTGTCGACGGTCTTCTATGTGAGTCCAGTTAGTTGTGTTCAGAATGCACTTAGTTTTGGTGATTCAATAGGCATTATGTTTTCATGGAATTCAGATTTTATTTTTCCAGTCTATAAGTTTACCAACATTCTGATTCCCGTCATTTAGAAGGTGTTCTCATAGCAGGTTGCTTCGAAGTCGACTTTCAGTTCCTCATCTACTTGGTATGTGCCGGCGTAAGCGGCCGCAGTAGCCGCTGTCTCGGTCAGTTCAGCGTCCCCGCTATCATTTTGTGAGACAGTTGCACTCTATGAAATCAGAAAATGTTGCTTTAATTGCAGCTGCAAGTCGTTTTTTTTGGTCGGCTTGTAGCATCATATTTCTAGGCGGCTGATGAATAGGCGGAGCACCTTTTTGGAAATACTAAAGAACAATAGAATTTAAAACATCCATTAAATTACTCGTAAGTAAATGAATTAATTAACCTGATTTGCCTGCATAGGTACTCAGCCGTTGCTGATGCTGCTGTTTAGTCATTCCAAAACTAGGCGGTCGACTATTAATGTCGAAGCTTTCACTTGTAAAATTGACTTGAATCTCACAAAGTAACACAAAGTCGATGTTGCATAGCTGAAGATGTTCGCTAATTTGGAATTGAATTCGTAGCTTTGGTGGGGTTGTTGCTGCTGGTGTTGTTGCATTACAAGCATCTGACTATTTGCAGCGACGGTGACACCTCCGCCGTC
This sequence comes from Eupeodes latifasciatus, assembly GCA_920104205.1. Lineage (NCBI taxonomy): Eukaryota > Metazoa > Arthropoda > Insecta > Diptera > Syrphidae > Eupeodes > Eupeodes latifasciatus. The sequence goes on from OV049927.1 coordinate 57,035,653, forward strand.
AACACCTGCGGCAGCTATGGCCGTTGAGATGTACACACAAATACAATGGGCAGCGTCTATCGTTAAAAACATTGATATTATTTTGTTGAGAAATATAATATAAAAAACTTAGGTACCTGTAAATAAGTATACTTTGTCTTCCAGATTTCTTGATGGAAGTTGCTTTCTGCATTATGGTATGTAATGGGCAGCATCTAAAATGGAAACACAGAGTATAAAATAAATCGATTATTGTTGCACCTCCTTCGCTGCAATTTGACTTACTTTTTATTCAATGAAGTGAACTTGTATATTATACTCTTTTCATTATAAAGGTTTTTGGTCTGAAAAATATCAAATTATATTAAATATCAAAGCAATTAACAAAAACTTACTCTTAAAATCCGAAACCCATTGTTTTGTTTTGCAAAATTGATTGTCATTTTTGACAGGTCACAAAAACTCCATAAGTTTCTATTTTAGCCCAAACCCCATTTTGTTTTTTTTTTTCCCCACTCACATGTATTCACCGATAGTGAATTTGAGAGAGTTCACCTCGAATAAAATTTGATGGTGTTTCAGGTAGGACGGGTACCGGTCGGGACTCTAGATAATATATTTCCTCTATGATGCATACATTTGTTTATAGCTTTGTATACTTTAACGTTGTAGGTATTTTGAATTTTAAAATTCTCGTTTGATTTTAATTTTTCAATTTTCAATTTTTGTGAAAAATGAAATGTTGCCATATTTGGCATATGATGCATTGAAGATTTTAAATATATTCAATTACCTATTTTGTTGTTGTTATTATTGCGTATTATTTGTTATTTGTACGTATCAACTACAAACACAATCAAAATTGCATACATTTAAAGGTATTTAAAACTAGGTCGTTTTTTTGTTTTTTTTTTTTAATGGCTTAACAGGATGTACATTGTATATATATTTCTTATAGTACTCTCATGAAGAGGAACGATCGAAGCGACATCTGAGAGGCGTGGAGATGATTGAATTTGATCCCTTTATTTTCATACCCCTCAATAGATGGGTAGAGTTGAGAATGAGGGAAAATTCAACAATAATTAAAGAATAGAAAATAGAGAAGAACATATGCAAATGTAGAAGAAGATCGAGGGAGACAATAGAAACAACCTTTTGACATTATACATATGTCTGTATGCTAGGGTGTCCATAACGTGTTTGAAAAAAAAGAGAACATTTTCAAAAATTCAAACTTCTACTGTTATACTCCCCCGCTCACCTCAACATCATCCAAATAAAAGATATGATCAAATGTTCGTTTCATAAAAATATACTTATACATATTTATAAAAGAAGCATTAACTACAAACTAATAATAATAAATTGCAATAAATAATAATGATTAGTAGAACTTAAATAAAAATTAATTCAAAATATTGCTGAATTCAAGTAGATAATTATTAGATATATATTTCAAGTAGATTATTTTACATAAATATGTTAATTTTCTCCCTCATCTGAGGATGTATCATACTTTTGGGAGCCTCGAATTTGATGTAGATATTTTTTTTTTTCATTTAAAAAGGTATCATATTTTTTAACCGATTCCGTTCCGATATCGTCTTCAAATCCTTTTTAATTAAATTATTAAGAATCGATTTTGTAGCTAGAGGAATAAAATGTTGATCATATCTGTTCTTTAAAATAGTTTGAAGAGAATCTAAAACCATGGATACTTCTAATAGGGAATTGTTTTCCTTTTCTAAATCTATGGCTTTTTCATTAAACATGAAAGCAAGTGAATGTACAATATACAAAATAGCTTCAGATAAATCAGATTGAAAAAATGTTTTTAAAAGAACAGGACAGTTTATGTTGGATAAAAAATAAGCTTTCAAAGCAGGATACACTTAAAGGATTCTATTAATCGCGGGAAACAAAGACAGCCATCTAGTGGTACACTTTGTGCTCTACTTCAAGCGAGGCGCAAAAGTCTTTTAGAAAATATATCGAAGCCATATTTAGCTGCGTTTGAAACTATATGGACAGGTCAACCAATTCCAATTAATTCTTTCCCTATTGAGGATTTAAGTCTGTAAAATACGTTATCTACACCTCCAAAATTTGTATTACAGTTATCTGCAGAAAATGAAATGCATTTTTTTTCAATGGCAAACCTTTTTAAAGTTTGCAAAAGAAAATTGGAAATAGTTTCCCAATTTTCGCTACTAAGTTTGTTCAAATGAATTAATTTGGTCTGAACACCAACTTCTTTTTTAAAATACTGTATTAAAATCGGAAATATTTTAATATTGCCATGGTTACTTCCATCGGTAGATATTGACAAAAATGGTGTTTCACTAACGGCGCGGCGGTTAAAACATACAATACAAAAGGGAGCTATGAAATGCTTTTGAATTGATCTTGTTTTTATATGTGCTGACGAAAGGCGTTTTGCGACTTCCGAGTCGTTAAAGATTTTTTTAAATAATTTAGTCGAGCAATCTGTAGACCGAAAACTGAAGTGGTGTTTGAGTGCATGAAAAGCAAAAGCACCCTCTGCAGCGGCTATTTTGTCATCTAGTTTTGTAAATCTCGGGATGAATGCCGATGTAATTTTATTTGAAGTTTCGAACCAAGGTTCGGTGATGGATAATGAATAGGTAGGTTCGTATTGCAATGCTTTATTTTAGTGGACACTACAAAGTTTTTTTTAATGAAAAGGGAGTAAGATTACTATTTTTCAGGCACCAACCTAACATTTATAAAAAAGAAAAAAGAGGACAAAAAAGAGAACATAAATAAAAAAGAGTACAAAAAAAGAATTTGATGGAAAAAGAAATGTTCTGGAAACCCTAGTGTATGCATATTATACTCACGGTTGCCAGTTTGGTCTTTTACGACCAAATTTGGTCATAATTTTCTTAATTGGTCGCATGGTCATTTCTTATTCCATTTGGTCCCTTTTTTTATGAAATTGAAAAAAAAACTCGACTCTATTCTCAAAAATAAAATGCAAGCCTAAGGTACTTTTCATTTGTAAACGGTACATAAATGTATTTAATTGAACATGACAAATGCACGATCATTGAATGCACAAGCTGAATGCATTTATTTCACAATTTATTGACAGATGGCTCAGCATCTCAAAATCATCACATCTCAAGATCATAATCTTACAGATAAAATGGACATGTCAAAATTTTGGGAAAAGGTAGGTTATCATAAAAATGGTTTAAATGAACATTGTTTTCAAAATTTAGGTAAGTTCGTTTATAACTTGATGTTACTTCCTCGCAGCTTATCTGCTGCTAAGTGGGCATTTTTTTAATTAACTGACTAAAACGAAAGGCAGACTAAATTTTGATACCATTAATAATATAATGCTGGCCAAACAGCTTCAAGATGAGAAAAATAACAATAGCGTTTGGTCTGCAAAAAACATTTTTAAATACATTTTATTAAGCGATAATATTCGATCGCCTGACATAATGTTAACATATTGTGATCTTAAAAATAAAGAGGCTGGGATGTTTGGGATGCTGTGGTGTTTTGTTAAAAAAGTTGTCAGTTGAATTATTCTTAAAAATTTTAAAATTACCAACAATATTTTGAACATTATGAAATAGTTTGATTTTAAAAGCTATTTTTGCTAACGAAATTTTTTAGTCGAAAAGCAATTTTAGTAGCATTTACGCATTATTTTTTGTAGATTTAAATTTCTTATGAAAAAACTGACTGTTGGATTTTTATAAAAAAAAATTACGGAATGTCGGAAACAATATTTTTAAAAGAAATTAGTTTGAAGCCAATATTTTTTTAATTTTTAAATAGATATTTGAGTCGAAAGTAAATCTTTACCAACTTTTAGCAATGTTTTTTTTTAGGTTTTTATATTTAATAAAAAAAAAACTATACATTCGATTTTTCTCAAAATTTTACCAGATGTCAAAAACGTTATTCTTCTTTGCATAAAATTATTTCAGAGATATAACCATTTTTTGTTCGTTAAATATTCGAGGTGACAATTATTTTTTGTCAGTTTTTTTGATTTATAAAAAAAAACCTAAATTAGATTTTTCCAAAAAAATACTTGTTTATTATCACGTTACTATATATTTTTTATCGGACCGATTACAATAACTTCTTATGGAAAGTTAAAAACCGTTGCGGACAAAAATTATGTTGGTCCTTTTTTGGTACGAGTGGTCATTTTTATTTTCAGCTTTGGTCATGCAAATTTTTTTCAAGTGGCAACCGTGATTATACTTGAAGAGGAATGATTTTACGGTTATGCTTATGCTTAGGCAAGAAATAGAAAAAGTATAAGAAAAACAATAACAAAGCAAAAAAGTTCTGCAAGAGTACTTTTTGCGGTTGGTAGTTAATATAATATATTTTTTAATATGTTTTTTTTTTCAATTCAATAGGGTGTTCCTGATAATTGTCTTTATTTTTGATATGACTCATTAAAAAAATTATATTTTATCTTTTTTATACCCAAAATTTAGTGTGATACATATAATTCCTTTAGTTTGTCCGTTTTATATGTATATGTATGTACATATATGTATATATATATATACATATAGGAGGTGACGTGAAATAGTACCAAATGAAATAACACCAAATTTCAAATTTGGCCTTATTTCATTGTTCATAACGAAATAAAACCAATATGGCTTTATTTCGATTTATAAAAAGAAATAAGGCCAAAAAAATAATGGAAACAACGCCGAATATTTTAAAATTAAAGTTCACTTTTTTACATACAAAACACGCAAAAATGGTTGATTTATTTTCTAGAATAGCTACTTTTGCTAAAAAGTTTTTTTAAATTGATAGCACGGCGGTGTACTAACAGCTAGGTATGTAAGGGGGGCATGCTGCCCCCCTGCTTGGGATCACTATAGGATTTGGGGTGGGTGCGAGTTTGGGTATATGCAAAGAACTTTTGCATTTGAGCACTAAAATCACAACAAAAAAAAACAGTATGGCTCACAGTTATGAAAGAATCACAACGCATTCGTGTTTTTTGCATATACCCAAACTCGGACCCACCCCAAATCCTATAGTGATCCCAAGCAGGGGGGTTGCAGGGGGGCAGCATGCCCCCTTTACATACCTGGCTGTTAGTACGCGCGCCGTGCTATCAATTCAAAAAAAACTTGTTTTAAATTCCAATTTCAAAAATTTCAATCGAGCAACAAGTATCTGTCATTTTTCAACTTTTTTAATTAATAATAATTTTACTTTATGTAGATTTATGTTTGGTAATGCAGACTATTTTGGTCAATTGATTTTTAATGCAAATAAAAAACTTGATAGCGGCCACATACCAAATTTCGATGATGTAAGAGTACTCGACAAAGAGAAGAGAATGACGACGAGGTATACTCTTGAAAGCTTGCGCATACAACAAAAAACAAGAAGAACGATGAACACTCAAGAAGATCGAGACAACACCATTGTAAGCTACGCATTAGCAATAAGTACCTGAACTACACTGTGATAATTTATGTTTGTCTTTTTAATTTATTAGTCTCTTGTTTTTAATGTTAATTTATTAAATAGTTTAAATATTTTTCTTTTATTTTCCTTTTTCAAACGAAATAAAAATTAAATTTAAAAAACAAAACCAACAAAAACAATGTAAAATACAACAACAAAAAAACAACATGTAAGTTTTTTTAAATTAGATAAATTGTATAAAATAATAAATAAAAAATATTTTGTTCATAATGTTAAATAAAGATCATAATAAAACCCCTGAAGAAGTCGTGAGTAGCGACGAAACGTTGGGTAAAAGATGGAATAAAGTTTTTTATTTGCATTAAAAATCAATTGACCAAAATAGCCTGCATTACCAAACATAAATCTACAAATATTCATTAAAAAATTGGTCACATAAAACATACATATAATTTTACTTTATGTTTTTTCCTAATTCTGCAAAATTTTAAATCGAAACAATGCCAAATTGCTATTATTTCGTTTTCTAAAGCGAAATAAACCCAAATTGAAAATTTGGCCTTATTTCGTTTTCAAAAACGAAATAATGCCAAATTTTTTGAATTTGGCTTTATTTCATTTGGCGTTATTTCACGTCACCCATATAGGAAAGTTATTAAAAAAAAAAACATAACATTCAGAAAAATGCATAAAATATTTATTTGAATAGTACGGTCCATATAATTTAATGTTTGAAGATTATTTCATGCAAATGTTGACCTTGACTGCGCCTCAAATGGTCCATCCGATTAGTCCAATTTTGGCACAAAAAATAGTCTAAAGGCTAAATCGCACGATCTAGGCGGCCAATTGACCGGTCCCGAACGTGAAATAAAATGTTCACCGAACTCGCCTCTCAATAAGTCCATTGTTGCGCGTGCTGTGTGGCATGTGGCATGTGGCACCGTCTTGTTGAAACCACATGTCATGCAAGTCAAGCTCTTGCATTTTGGGCAAAAAAAAGTTGGATATCATCTCACGTAGCGCTCACCATTCACAGTTACGTTACGATTCGCATCATCTTTGAAGAAGTACGGTGCAATAATGCCGCCAGCCGATAAACTGCATCAAATTGTGACTTTTTCTGGATGCATTGGTAGCTCTTGCAATGCTTCTGGCTGATATTCACTCCAAAATCGACAATTCTGCTTATTTACGTACCCATTGCTGGAAGAAGCGCGCGATGAACTTTCTCAACAGTGCACGTATTTTGATAGTAAAATTCAATAATTTGCAAGCGTTGTTTGTTTGTAGGACGATTCATGGTTAAATTATAGACCAAACTGAAGATGTTTGACAATGAAACAAAACACGAAACGTGCATTAGCTGTTTAAACCAGTGTTGCCAAAAAGATAATAGATACAAAATCATCCTTTACTTTAAAAGGGAATCTTTTGTTTTCAAAAGGATTTTTTTCTTGATAAGCTATTCGTTAATAATTTTGATTGCGTCAATACTTGCAGCTAAACCTCAAACTATCTACGAATTCCTTTCTTTTCATGTTCTCACGTACTAGAGTCAAATGGGCTATATGTTCTAATAAGATATCCATTTTTGAGACTTTTTTATTGCTAAATTCCGAGACATGCTAATTAAAATGCCCGCCGATATCAAATTAATATGGAAGCATGGTCATGTTAATGTTGTAAGCAGTGATGGATTTACGCCTAGGCCCGTGAGGCCCAGGCCTAGGGTGGCATAATTTGAAGGGCGCCAAAATTTATGAAATGCTTAACACTTGAAAGCGTTTCTACATTTAAACATACCTTAATGAAAGGCACAAATATATCTTCGGTCTAAAGTTTCGGAACGCATCCAAAATCATAACTTCTGTTTGCCAATTTAAAAATTCAATCTATAAAATCTACGTTAAATTTGAAATTGCGAAAACAAACAAAACAGAACTGTAAGATAGAAAAATCTCACCTCATCTCTTTGTTTTTGTATCTGCAGGGATCAGTAATACTGATGATGCAGACTTTAAAAATTCTAGAAATGTTTATAGTGATAAAACAAGGTATTGTTTCAAAAGTTTATTTCTACGTACGCAAACATGGAGAGATTCAACGCCGTGAGTGGTAGATTTATTTAGAAACTAAAGGCTCTGTATTTTGTATTCCATGCTTATTATTTTCTTCTACCTGAGCGTCGAACTTGTCGAGTTGTAGAAGCTGAGTAAGGTCAATGATTCTCGGGAATTATTTCTCCAGAAGAGTCCTGAAACCAAAGGTCGCTCACCCCTACCCCTCCCAATCCCTACCCCCTCCTCCGTCGGCTTTGTGTTACTATGCTGGCTGATGTGTCCTTATCTCCCGACTGTATAGTATATCACTATATGTCAACCTAGCTCCCTTCTGGGACGCTTATGGCTTAATTGCTGTTCGTCTCTCCTGCTCCAAAACATATCCTTCCTTCAACTTCCCAATTGGGCTGGATCTAAGGTGTTATACGACCCGTGCCGATGATCAGCCAGGCTGAGGGCCCAATTTCTAAAAATATCTCAGTCGTTAACGGAGTATCCGGATACCAGGCGACCTCCGGATTAGCTAGCCTTATCTGTGTAAGCGAATCTCTGCACAGATGGACCCCCCCTTTACTTCGCTACTCGTGGGAATCCAAATGAATAATTTAAAACAAAACCAAAAACAAAAACAAAAACAAAAACAGTACTGGAAGAAAAAACGTCAAACCGGTACCGGTATTCCAGCTACACCGGGCGGCAGCTCGGCGGCAACGTCGGCTGTCGTTACTCCTGTGCCGAGCACCGGAAAAGGGTCTGTGCCAAGTCACTGCCCTTCTTCTAGTGCGGTGCAGGATGTATCCACACCGGGTGGCAGTTCGGCGGCAACGTTGGCTGTCGTTACTCCTGTGCCGAGCACCGGAAAAGGGCCTGTGCCAAGTCACTGCCCTTCTTCTAGTGCGGTGCAGGATGTACAATTGGCGAAAACGCTTCCTCATGTCGGTAGTGGAAAGTTCGTGAATAATGATCTTTCCACTACTAAAGAGAGTAAACCTCTCCAGTATGCTCCTAGGAGCTCTTATAAACAACGGCGGAATGCGATGAGGATTACAAAATCCTCTGGTTCAACACTGGGGGATGGAAGTAATCCCATCTTTAACAAAAGGCTGGAGTGGGCTAGATCCATTCTAGACAATACTAGTCGCCACGACTCTACGTCAAAGCGACAAAGGTCCTTGGAGGAGTCCACTCCCGTCCCTAAAAAGCCTAAAGTGCAGAACACCAGCACTCCTATCATTCCTAGAGTTCCTCTCACTAAACCTTTTAGTGATGTACTCAAGGAATCTAATAAAATCATTATCGCGGTCATTGATAGGAGCAATATTGATGGCACGATTACATCTGAACGTTGGCAGAGGGTGAATCTGGAGCTCTCGGCTGGCTTTCTAAAAGTCATGCGGGATCATCCGGGTCCACCGCCTGTAACAAGCGATGAGGGTTGGCATCAAGGTCATGTCAAGCTCATCGCTTGTAAAGATCAGAGGTCGCGCGATCTTTATACGCTTGCTGTCGGCATGCTGGGCGAAGTTTGGCCAGGTGCAGGTCGTTGCAAAGGAGGACATTCCATGCAGGCTGAGAGCTCGCACGTGGATCCCTAAAGAACCCTCATGTCCGGATGACATACGCGAAATCATAAAGATTAGCAACCCGGACCTCCCTTGTCACGACTGGAAGATCGTGAAACTGGAGGAGCCAAAGGGTCTTTATCGAAATGCGATTATCGTTATCAATAAAGACTCTGTGGCTTCTCTGGCGCGAGTTAAGGAAGTGATAAGATACGGTTTTGGGACAATTACATTGCGTATCTATAAAAAAAGATGAGGTAGACGCTTCATGCGAGCCTCCACGACCCTTTTCGGAAGCCGTGTCGCAGGACGTTGGGGGTTCCAGTGCTACAATCACCTTCCCTTCCTTGGATGTGGATGAAGTTGTACCTGGGCCCTCTTCTGTCGCAGCACGGTCTTCCTCTGAACCCTCTTCAGAAGCTGTGCCGCAAGACGTAGAGAGTCCTAGTGACATCATCACCTTCCCATCCTTGGATGTGGATGAGAATGTGGCAGGGCCCTCTTCTGTCGCAGCACAGTCTTCTTCTAAAAACGTCGGAGGTTTATCCCTAATGGAGACCGAAGACTCAAATGACAAAGCTCTCCCCAGTGAGGAGGAAGATGAACTATTCTTCGTCTGATCTGGATGAGCTGGGCCCTATTTCATAAAACTATTAGTCTAATACTAATAATTTCAAGAATATTAGTTCTAATAATTAATAATTCAAGGTCTCTTGCCCGATAAGATACAGTAAGAAAACCTTTCCACCTTGGTGGAATGACGACTTATCTAATCTGAGGAAAATAACAAGAACCATTTTTAATATCTGCTATAAGCATACATTTTATCAGCCTTATAAGGACTGCTTGAGAATATACAAGCGTTCTATAGCTCAAGCCAAAAAACAAGGATGGCAAGAGTACTGTCAGTCCATCGAAAACATCAAAGATTCGGCCAGGCTTAGTAGGGTTCTATCGAAAGAACATTCGAACCCCTCGTTTCTTAAAAAACCAGATGGAAGCTGGACAGCATCTCCAATGGAGACATTAGAGCTACTAATGAACGTACACTTCCCAGGTTGTGCAGAAGAACCAACCGAATCCAATCTGACTTTCAACATGCCAACCTCCATAGAGCAGGTAAACGCCCTTATAACTAGAGAAAATATAGTCTGGGCTATTAAAACCTTCTCGCCGTACAAATCTCCAGGCCCTGATGGAATACTACCTATAATGCTGCAAAATCAGCTTGAATTAGTAGTACCACGGCTCGAGAGTATCTTTAAAGGTTGCCTCTTACTAAACCATGTCCCCATGTCTTGGAGGCAGGTAAGAGTGGTTTTCTTACCAAAAATTGGTAAAAGGGGGCATGAATCTGCCAAAGATTACCGACCTATAAGCCTTACTTCCTTTCTTCTTAAAACCCTGGAGAGAATTGTAGAATCTCACATAAGGAGCATTCTGAGTAGTTGTCCCCTATCTAACTCGCAGCATGCCTACATGAGGGGCAGATCTACAGAGACTGCCCTTCACGAGGTAGTGAGAACGATAGAAAACACAATTCATTTTAAGGAATATACCCTAGCCACCTTCTTAGACGTAGAAGGAGCTTTCAACAATGTCCTAACTGAATCCATCGCTGAATCACTTGCAGACTTCGGTGTTGAGAACTACATTAAAAGGTGGATAATATCCATGCTAAGTAATAGAAGGATTCAATCAAAGTTAGGATATTCAACGTGTACCAAATATGCCAGCAGAGGAACACCTCAAGGAGGTGTATTGTCTCCTCTCCTATGGCTTTTGGTCATGAACAGCATTCTGGTGAAACTCGAGAGCAGCGGAGTGAAAGCGGTTGCGTACGCCGATGATTTGGTCATTCTAGTTTCAGGAAAATTTCCAAGCGTGATCAGTGAAATCACTAATATGGCTTTGAAGAAAGTAAGCACCTGGGCTGCGAGCTGCGGACTAGGTGTTAACAGCAACAAAACCGAGTTGATGCTTTTCACCACCAAAACCAAGGTACCACCCTTCACTCTACCTCGGTTAAACGGACAAGCACTATCATTGTCTTCCAGTGCTAAATATCTGGGCGTAATACTAGATACCAAATTAAACTGGAAGCTTAACATCGAAGAGCGGGTAAGAAAGTCGTGTGTCGCCTTCTACGCCTGCAATAAAACATTTGGCAAAAAGTGGGGCCTCCAGTCAAAAATGATAAAATGGACATACACAGCGGTTGTAAGACCGATACTGGTCTATGGTTCCATTGTGTGGTGGCCCGCTCTCACCAAAGCCTACATAGTAAACAAGCTTACAAAGGTGCAGAGAAATGCATGCGTAGGGATATCAGGGGCAATCAGGTCCTGTCCAACGGATGCACTCAACGTCATCCTGGGCCTTCTTCCGATTGACCTCTTTATCAAATATCAGGTGTCCTGCAGTATCTTGAGACTCAAGGAAATAGGCTGTTGGAAACCTAGATCTTACGGGCACTGCAACCAAACAAGCCTGATACCATCAGACATCCTATCCACAACCACCGATTACTGCATCCCTACCCTAGACACCTCAAAGAAGTTTAGAGTCTTGCTCCCGTCAAGAACCGACTGGGAGGAAGGCGTTGTGACGGAAGACTTTGACACAACTATCTTCACGGATGGTTCGAAGATGGAATGCGGTGTTGGTGCAGGTGTCTTCTGTGAATCTCTTGAGATTTCAAAAACCTATAGACTTCCCGATTTTGCCAGCGTGTTCCAGGCAGAATTGTTGGCGATAAGGGAAGCTTGTACAGCCCTTAAAAATATCCGTCAGAACCAAAATGTAGCTATACTAACAGACAGTCAGGCAGCTATTAAAGCCATTGATTCAGCTTTATCATCCTCTAAACTGGTCCAGCAATGTAAAGAGGCCCTAAAGGAACTGGATATGAGCGTCACTCTTATCTGGATACCGGGCCATAGGGGCCATGAGGGTAATGAGAAGGCAGATGAGCTAGCCAGGCAAGGATCAGCCCTTCACAACTCTCTGGCAGTGAGAGTATATGCTCCTCTTGGAGTTGTGAAGGGCAATATCCTGACCAAATACACATCAGAAGCAAATCATAGGTGGAGGAGTTTAACGAGTTGCGTTATATCCAGGAAAATCTGGCCCGCCTATAACAAACCAAAATCAATCAATTTAATTTCCAAACCAAGGCATGACATAGCCAGGATTGTCGCTACCTGCACAGGGCATTGGCCTGTAGGGGAGCATGCGGCAAAATTGGGTATACCACATAACTCTTTCTGCCGTAGCTGTGAGAACCAGGATGAAAAAGAAACAGTCCCACACTTTCTATGCCATTGTCCGGCCCTGGCCAGGAAAAGAGCACTCCACTTGGGTAAGGAATTCTTCAACGGTATTGAGGAACTCTCAGAATTCAAGATCAAAGATTTGATCTCATACCTAAATAGCACAAAGTGGCTTTAATCCCCTCCCCCCTTATTTCTCCATCACTAAATGGTACTATGAGATAATAGGCCGAAGGGTAGGAGAATAAAACTACATTTTATATTTTACATAGAACTGCACGTGCGGAACGTGCACCACCAATAGCCCATTTTCAAATCCATTCAGAATCTCACGAGGTATGGTATCAAAACGGCGCACTCAGCGCTATTTGTGTCCTGCGCGAAGCAGGACAGCCATTTCTACCTACCTACCATTAGTTCTAATAAATATTTGATTAGTAAATTTGAGTTTCATAGAAAAATCTTTTTCTACTAATATATCCCATACCTAAACAAATATTTTATTAGTGTAGACATTTTTTGCAACAAATATTCAATGGATTCACTTTTAATTCTAAATTTTTCATTAAATTCGAACGTATTATTTATCACAAAATTGACTCTTGGCTTGAAAAAGCGAACACGGCGAGCTCTTATGAGTTCGTACTCCTCCCATTCGTCTTCACTATTAGAAAACATTTAAATGTTAAATTTTAACTAATTTATTGCAATTTTTTTTTGACAGCGTTTTCAGCTATTGACCGTTTTTGTCTACTATATTTTTTTATTAGAGTATTTCTACCTACGTTCGTAGACTAATAAAAATAAAATATTAATTTATTAGTCCGGCAGAGAAATTTACTAATAAAATTGTCGATATGAAATTTCATCTTCCTACAGTAATAATTTCCCACTAATATTATTGGCGCTGGAGAAATAATTTATTAGTGCGGAAAAAGTTTTATGAAACACGTTTTTGCTAATAAACTAATAATTATTAATAAATTCGCTAATAATTATTAGACTAATAGTTTTATGAAATAGGGCCCTGGATCTAACAGTGGTGGAGGTTGATCTGCCGACCTGTAGCCAAAATGCTGCAAATACTACAGATTAACCTCCAACACTCCAAAACGGCTTCGGCCTCCTTACTTCTCCGCCTGACAAAAACTGGAGAAGATGTCGTTCTCATCCAAGAGCCCTGGATTGTGAAATCCCTGGTTCGAGGGTTGAGAACTCCTGGCTACTACGTGATATATGTAACAGGAAAAGGTAACCCAAGGTCCTACATACTAGTAAAACGTAATCTAAATGTATTTTTACTCCCTAACTTCAGTGATAAAGACGTCACCACAGCCAGTATGGTAATAGACAACCATACCTACTGGCTGGTATCAGCGTATTTGGGCCACGACCAACAGGGCCCACTACCTGGTACCACTCTGGAGAGGACGGTCGCTGAATCAACAAGACTTAAAACCAACATAATTATCGGTTGTGACGCCAATGCGCACCATACTACGTGGGGTAGTACCGATATAAATGACAGAGGTGAGTCTCTTTTTGATTATATTTTAACAACTAATCTGGTAGTATGTAATGTAGGTAGTGAACCAACCTTCTCTTGACGGCGTCTCAACCAACTCTCTAACGGCCCTCGATTGTCGATCGTCTCTTATGGAGATGGCGCAGCAATTTAACATTCACCTATGCTGGGTGCCGGGCCACAGAGACATCGCAGGAAATTGTAGAGCCGATGAACTCGCTAAAAATGGAACCGTCATACCTATTTCACCTGAAAGGGAGAAGATAGGTATACCGATAGCTACATGTAAACTTCTGCTAAAAGAAAAAGCTTTCGAGATAGCAAACTCTAGGTGGTACAATTTACCAACATGCGCAGCCACAAAACTAATATGGCCTTCATTGGACCTAAAGCGCTCTAAAGACTTGTTATCCCAAAGCAGACTTCATATTAGCTCCCTAATAGGTGTCCTTACGGGACACTGTCTTATAGGCAGACACGCAATACGACTTGGTGTAGCCTCAAATGACTTGTGCAGGAGCTGCATGGACGAGGAAGAAGAAGAAACAATTTCTCACATCCTCTGCACCTGCCCTGCTCTTTCACGAAGACGGAAACTTCATCTGGGAGAATACTCTTTTGATGATCCCAGTGAACTAGCTAAAAAGGATATCAGATATCTCCTTCGCTTTAAAAGCTCAAAATGGTTCGACTAGTGGGAATCAATTCTCTAGATTCATGTGGTATCACAATGGGCCTTTCTTCTGGCCTAAGTGTGTGGTTTTTGTATCCACAGCCACATTAACCAAACCTAACCTAACCTATTATTTGGTAGAAGTGGTGAAATGAATGCTTTTACTGACGTAGGATTCCGTGACTGGAAAAAATCAAAAGCACGCATCGAAGAACATGAAAACTCTGACTTTCACAAAACTAAAGTTAGTCATTTTAAAGCTTGAGCAGTAGTTCACGGGCGTGTTGATCAAAATCTAATAAAACAACTCGATGAAGATATAATGGAAACAAATTTTTTACCGAGCAATTGCAATTATTAAATCACTAGCAATATAAAAGGCCTGCCATTTCGAGGAAATTCAGAACGAATAGGAGATCCTCATAATGGGAATGTTTTAGGAACAGTATGACTCCTTGCTAAATTTGTTCCATTTTTATCTGAACATTTAAAATTGTATGCATACCCTGGTAGTGGGAATACATCGTGTTTATCTAAAGCAATCTATGAAGAAATTATACTGTTGATTCAAAATAAAGTACTACAACAAATTTCTAGTGAAGTGCAATCTGCTAAGTATTTTGGTATAATTGTAGATTCTACGCCTGATTTAGCACATGTCGATCAGCTTACTATAATTATACGATATGCATGTACGTGGTAACGGTGAAATTGTTAAAAGGTTTCTAGAATTTCTACCAAATATCGGCCATAAAGCTAAAGATATTAAGGATGTATTGTTAAAATCTCTAGAAATACTTTACAAGAACTATACAATTTCTTTACTATATCTGCTTATCGTTGGGAAATCTTGGTGCAGCGTACAAATTTAAGAATTAAGAGTCTTTCTTAAACTCGTTGGTCTGCTCGACATGATGCATGTTACGCATTAGAAAAAGGGTGGTCCGCAATAATTGATGCACCGGAATTTATTGCCGAAAGCAGAGATGAGAAACCGACTACGCGATCTGAAGCTACGAGAATGCAGCGAAAATTACAACATTTAGAAAGAGCAATCCTAGTCGTTGTCTGGAATGTAATTTTACGTCGTTTTAATGCTGCTGGTAAGAAGCTTCAAGAATCTCAAGCTGATTTATCATCCGTTGTGCAGATCTATAGACATGAGAGACAGACAATTTTCTGAATATGAAGAAAAAGCTAAAGCACTGTCTGGAGTTCAGGATTATTATCGTTATGATACTCATCGCCACCAGAAAAATGCAGCTAGATGACTCACGGGTAAATGAAAGACCACCTTTTTCTGGACTAGAAAATGTTCGCACAAATGTTTATTACTCTTGTTGTATCGTTACTCAAATAAAATACTGTAATCCTTGGAGATTAGTTATTTATTTAATATTGCGGATTATATTATTTAAGTGTTGATTGCTCAAAGGTTATTAACAGACTGAATACATAAGGTAACTTAAGTATTTGACAATTGGGAGTTTGGAGAAAGAGAATCATAATTGACACGATATAACAGCTCTTCCCCTCAAGGAGATTTTATGTTTTGTTTTAAGTTTACAAACAAATTCAATATTAGATATAAAATATAAAATCCAAAATAAATTTAAAATATTATAATACAATTGAAGTAATATTATTTTATACTAAAGAGTGGATGAATGAAGGCTGAACTTCTATTACGGTTACATCTTCTCGTATCCCCATTTATCCGGTTTCCTTCTTTGTCTATCTGATCGTCTTAGCACTTCTTGATTATTTTCCTTACCTGAGCCTCCTGCATCCGCTGCCGGTTCATCACCTGCCTCAGAAACTGTTGGCACCTCCGTTGTCTCTGTGGCTATACTAGTGGATCTTTGTGGTTTTATTGGTAATTCCCTTGATATGCTTGCACCTTCGTTCTCCTCCTCAATGATATCATTTTCCTTGTTGCATATAAATAGTTCTCTGGATCTCACCTCTTCACCAATCCTACGCATTTGATCCGTATGCCTTTTCCAGATTCGCCCATCATCTAACTTCACCATGAAATGTAATTGTCCAACTATTTCAATCACTTTACCAAATTTCCATTTAACTGCTGATAAATAATCTCGCACTGCAACTCTTTCGTTTAATACAAATTTGGGTTTGATGTTCTCATTGAGATTATTTCGCTGTATTTTGTTTTCAACTGGTAGCATTAAGTCCAGGCGCGATCTTATTTGATGTCCAAACATGAGCATTGATGGAGATTTTCCAGTAGCTGGATGTATAGCACGTCTGTAAGCGAATAAGATGTTTGATAACTCTTGACTTATTAAATTTTTGTTACAATTAATTGCTTTAAGTTTGTTTTTAAAGGTTTGCACATAACGTTCGGCAAGACCATTTGTCGATGGGTGGTATGGAGCACCTTGCTTGTGCTGAATGCCATTGTCTTTCAAAAATCTCTGAAAACTATCCGCCATGAACTGTGATCACCAATCACTAACAAATATTTTCGGTAAGCCAAATGTACTGAAAATTTCTCGACATTTTTGTATCGTTATTTCTGTCGTCAAATTTGGGATTACGTGCACCTCTGGCCACTTAGTGAAGGCATCAACTAGAATAAAAAAGTAATTACCTCTAAATGGGCCAGCGAAATCTGCATGTACCCGCTCAAACGGCTTTCCCGGCATTTCCCAGAAATGTGTGGGTTGAATTTTGTTTGCTTCTGGTCGTGTAAGTTGACAGTCTGTGCAGTTCATCACCATTTGCTCGATATCACGATCCATATTTTGCCACCAGCAATATCCTCTGGCCAGTGTTTTCATTTTGGTCATTCCAAAATGAGAAGAGTGTAATTCGGCTAAGACTCGTGCTCTTAACTCCTTCGGTACATATACTCGTATGTTTCTCATTAAACACCGCTGCTGCATCGCAAATTCGGCTTGATTAATTCCAAATCTGTCCTTGGGATCACATTCCCTCCCGAACTGCAATGCCCTTATTAAAGTTTTAACTTGCTCATCTCTTTCGGTTGCTTTGCTTAATTGATCCACTGTCACAGGCAATCTCGTGATGGCGTCAACTTCTAATAAATCGATTTCCTCAATGGCATTGTACTTTTCTGGTACAGGTAAACGTGACATTGCATCGGCATTTGCATTTTCTTTTGATTTTATATACCGAATGTCATAATCAAATGATTCAAGAAAAATTGCATACGTGTAGCTGAAAGTGTTGGTAGTCCTTTATGTGGTGACAAAATCTGGGATATTGGCTTGTTGTCGGTGACTAAAGTAAATCGCCTAGCATACACGTACTGGTAGAATTTTTTAATACCAAAGATGATCGCGTATGCTTCCCTATCCACTTGGCTGTATTTTTGTTGAACTTGTGATAGTGTTTGTGATGCGTATTGTATGGGCCTTTCGCTCTTATCTGGGTAGACATGACTGAGAACTGCACCCACTCCGTATGGACTAGCATCTGTTGCCAGTATTAATGGCAGTTTTGGATCGTAATGGGCTAATATCACATCTGACTGCATCTGTTTTTTTACTGATTGAAATGATTTTTCACAATCCTCATCCCAATGAAATAATACCTTGTCCTTTAAAAGGTTATTTATAGGATATAAAATCGTGCTCAACCCTTTTAAAAATCTTCCATAGTAATTTATGAGACCCACAAACGCTCTTACTTCGTCTTTATTGCTTGGCTGTTTCATGTTTTGTATCGCGTCTATTTTGCTTCTCATTTTATGAATTCCATTGCAGTCTATCATATACCCACAATATTCTATACGATCTACCATAAATTCAGACTTATCCAAATTGACTCGCATATTGTAATTATTTAATCTTCTTCTAAACGCTGTAAGTGAACTGAATCATTTTCCGCTGTGATTTTTATATCATCTAAAAACACTTTTACACCTGGGATATCTCTCAAAATTTGCTTCATATGCCGTTGCCATTTTGCCGGTGCACACGCGATCCCAAACATCATTCTTTTAGGCCGATATAACCCTTTATGGGTGCTCAACGTTAGATAATCACTATCATCTGGGTGTATTTCTAACTGCAAGTAGGCTTTGGACAGGTCAATTTTTGTAAATTTTTTTCCCCCAGCCATTGAGGTGAATAGTTCATCAATTGATGGCAACGGGTATTCATCGATATTCAAAAATTTGTTGACTGTGGCTTTATAATCGCCACAGATTCGAACTTGGTTATTTCGCTTGCGAACAGCAACTATCGGTGTAGCCCACTCACACGTATCCACAGTTTCCAAAATATCGCTTGCCACTAACTTCTCCAGCTCATCTTCAACCGCTTTGATTAATGGAAATGCCACGCGACGCGCTTTGATGAAAACCGGGGAGGCATTTTCTTTCATGTGTAACCGTGCCTGTATTCCTGTGATTTTTCCTGCTGTTTTGGAAAATACCTTAGGGTACTTATTAACTAGTTCGTCAATTACTGAGAATTTAGCTTTGTCTTGTTGGATTTGCATTACTGTATTTAATTGTTTTTCAAAAAGTTGACCCCAATCTAGTTTGATCTGTCGAAGCCATTCACGACCCAGCAAAGGGTTTCGTTGTGATCGAACGATGTACATTTTGAGGTTAACCACGTTTTGCTTTGTTTTAACCTTGACGTTAACATAACCAAAGCATTCCAGCTTCTTTCCGCAAAAACTAACCAGCTCCGTATCGTTTTTTTGTAATTGAAGTTTGCCAAATTGTTTCTTTGCATCTGATAGACCGACAACAGTTACAGGTGACCCAGTATCTATTTGAAAAATAAAAGGAATGTCATTAACAATAAGTTTGCAGCACATTTTGGAACGAAGTGTTACCTGGCTGGGGTCGTCGATTTGCAAAAGCTCATCTGATATGTGGCAGATTTCATCAACACAAATGTTCTCGGCATCGGTCTCTTCTTCTAATTGATTTGTAGCTCCTCTTTCATTTTGTCTCATCTTAAAACAAGCTCGCTGCAGATGCCCCCTTGTATTGCAGTATGAGCAAATTGAGTTTTTATACTTGCATTTGGTTGCTAAATGCTCCGTGCTGTTACACCGATAACAAACAAAATTCGTCGATGACGATGTTCTTATTGGATTTGTACTTGATTTATTTTCCCACGTGTTTTTTTTTCTTTTTGTTATTTTCTTTTACGAAATTCACATCAGATGTCAATTCTTTCTTTTTGTGTAACTCCGCACCACCTTTTTCTGATACTTCTATGGCCTTGGCGGTATCTAGTGCTGACGATAGAGTAAGTTGTTCTTTTTCTAGAAGCCGATTTTGAATGCGTTGATTTTTTAGACCAAACACAAATTGGTTTCGTAAAGCGGTTTGTAAGTAGGAACCAAACTTACACCCAATTGATAAACGCCTAAGTGTATTCAGAAATTCTTCACAGGTTTCTTCGTCCTGCTGTTTTCGCAAATGGAAGCGATAGTTTTCCAATATTTCGTTTGGAGTTGGGTCGCAGAACTCGGATAAAGTTTTAATGATGTCGTCATATGATTTAGTTGATGGTTTGTCTGGTGACACTTTATCACAAAGAACGTTGTATGCTTCACTTCCCATGTAGTGTAGGAGCAATTTGACCTTTTTTTCAGTAGGGTGGTCAAAAAGGGCAATCGCAGTCTCAAATCTATCAACCCAACGGCTCCATTTAATATTTTTGTCATATGGTTCGATAGAAAATGGAGTTTGGAGTGACTGAACAACTACTGGTTGTGTCATATTTTAATTTCACTGAATATTGAATTTTTATATCTGTATGTAATGTTAACTCGTGTATGTAATTATGTATGATATTAATCAATTAAAAAAAAAAAAAATCTATTCATGCAGTTTTTTTTATTTCTTCTTTTTTTATTATTGTAAGACCGCGTGCTTCTTTTTA
Organism: Eupeodes latifasciatus; assembly: GCA_920104205.1. Classification (NCBI taxonomy): domain Eukaryota; kingdom Metazoa; phylum Arthropoda; class Insecta; order Diptera; family Syrphidae; genus Eupeodes; species Eupeodes latifasciatus. The sequence goes on from OV049927.1 coordinate 57,056,081, forward strand.
TTTTCAGCTTTTCTCATTGATTTTCTTTAATTTGTGAATCCGCTCTATCCTCGTCGCCACTTGTTGTATCGTTACTCAAATAAAATACTGTAATCCTTGGAGATTAGTTATTTATTTAATATTTTGGATTATATTATTTAAGTGTTGATTGCTCAAAGGTTATTAACAGACTGAATACATAAGGTAACTTAAGTATTTGACAATTGAGAGTTTGGAGAAAGAGAATCATAATTGACACGATATAACAACTCTATTTTAGACACTCTTAGTCTACTTACTTACTTACTTACTTAAGGTGACGCTACAGTCCGGGGCGGACCTGGGCCTCAACCAACATGCGTCTCCAGCCAGCTCGGTCCCTAGCTAGCTGTCTCCAGCTTCGCACGCCAAGTTGGTTGAGGTCTTCACCCACCTGAGTGCGCCACCTGAGTCGCGGTCTTCCTCTACTGCGCCGTCCCTCGGGATTGGATTCGAAGACCTTCCGGGCTGGAGCGTTGATGTCCATTCGCTCTACATGACCCAGCCATCTAAGCCGTTGGACTTTTATTCTGCTTACTAGGTCAGTGTCGCTGTACAGCCCGTACAGTTCGTCGTTATATCTTCTCCTCCATTCTCCATCTATACGTACGGGACCAAAAATCACCCGAAGAATTTTTCTCTCGAAGCATCCTAAGACGTTCTCATCCTTCTTTGACAGGGTCCAGGCCTCAGCGCCATAAATGAGAACCGGGATGATGAGTGTCTTATAGATGGTGATTTTAGATGCTCGAGAGAGGACTTTACTTCTCAATTGCCTTCTAAGTCCAAAGACGCAGCGATTTGCAAGAGTTATTCTTCGTTTGATTTCAGCGCTGGTGTCGTTGCCTGTGTTTATAGCGGTGCCTAGGTAGACAAAGTCCTTAACTACCTCGAAGTTATAGCTGTCCATGGTGACGTTTTGTCTAAGACGTCGTTGTTCAATGTCCTTTTTTGATGACAGCATATACTTGGTCTTGCCCTCATTGACCACTAAACCCATCTTCTTCGCTTCCGTCGCAATGCTCAAAAACGCTCCACTGACATCACGCTTTGATCTTCCAATTATGTCAATATCATCTGCGTATCCCAGTAATTGGATGGACCTTTGGAAGATTGTGCCTCTAGTGTTGACGGTTGAGTTTTGCACAATTCTTTCCAGAACGATGTTGAAGAAGTCGCATGACAGTGCATCGCCTTGTCTAAAACCTTTTTTGACATCAAATGCATCGGTGAGATCTTTTCCGACCTTGATGGAGCAGCGTGCATTCTCCATCTTCGTTCTGCACAAACGGATAAGTTTGACAGGGATGCCAAAACTAGACATTCCTCTCTGTAGAGCTCTTCCCTATGGATGCTGTCATACGCGGCTTTAAAATCGATAAAGAGATGGTGGGTATCGATTTGAAGCTCCTGGGTTTTTTCCAAGATCTGCCGTAATGTGAATATTTGGTCGATAGTGGACTTTCCTGGTCTGAAGCCACAATGATAAGGACCTATCAGGTTGTTGACGAACGGCTTCAGACGTTCACATAGTACGGCAGAAAGGATCTTATATGCAATGTTAAGGAGACTGATCCCTCTGTAGTTGCCGCAATTTAAAGGGTCTCCTTTTTTATGTATCGGACAAACTATGCTGAGATTCCACTCATCGGGCATGCTTTCTTCCGACCATATTTTGCAGATGAGTTGGTGAATGCTCCCTACCAAGTCATCGCCTGCTGCTTTAAATAGTTCGGCAGCTATGCCGTCAGCTCCAGCAGCTTTGTTTGACTTCAGTTTAGATATAGCTATCTTCACTTCGTCTAGGTCGGGTAGGCGGAATTGTTGATCTGCGTCGCCTAAGTTGAGTGGTTCTACCTCCCTTACAGCGGGATTCGGTTCGTCATCGCCGTTATATAATTTGGAGAAGTGGTCTTTCCATATTCTCAACATAGACTGCGGTTCTACTACGATGTTCCCCTGATCGTCTTTACAGGCTTCGGTTTGTGGCTGGTACCCTTGGGAGTTCTTTTTTACCTTTTGGTAAAATTTACGAACCTCATTCCTGTTGTAACATCCCTCTATCTCCTCGATCGCGCGCTTCTCGTGCTCTCTTTTTTTCCATCTAAGAAGCCGGTGTTCCTCTCTCCTCCTCTGCTCGTAGAGCTCGCGAGCAGCTCTGGTCCTTCTGTGCAGGGCCGTTTTGTATGCCTCTTGCTTCGCTGCGTGCGCTTGCCGGCATTCGTCGTCAAACCAGGGGTTTCGCTGTTGTGGACGTGTGAAACCTAGCACTTCAGAGGCGGCATCTCTGATGGCTGCAAGGCAATGTTGCCACTGGTTTTCAATGCTTAATGCATGCAGCATAGGACTCCTTAAGAGGTTACTAGAGACTCGATCGGAAAAGGACATGGCAGTCTCTTGCGATTGTAGCCGTCTAACGTCGAAACTTCTCACAGTACTTCCTTGTTTTGGCTTGGACCGGGATATCCGTAGCCGTACCTTGGCTACAACGAGGTAGTGGTCCGAGTCAATGTTGGCCCCTCGGAATGTTCGGATATCCTGTATACTGGAGAAGTGTCGTGCGTCGATCGCAATGTGGTCAATCTGGTTGACGGTTGATTGATCAGGAGATTTCCATGTCCCCTTGTGGATATTGAGATGTGTGAACTGCGTACTAGCTACCAGAACGTCTCGCCCCGCAGCGAAATCGATCAGCCTGAATCCGTTGTCGGAGGTGGTGTCGTGCAGGCTGTATCTTTCGATTGTGCCACCAAAGATGTCTTCTCTTCCTAGCTTGGCATTAAAATCTCCTAAGACAATTTTAATGTCATAGCCAGGGCACTGCTCATATGTCTTGTCCAAGAGCTCGAAGAATATGTCTTTGGTGTCTTCATCTTTCTCCTCTGTTGGGGCATGCGCGCATATTAGGCTTATGTTGGCGAATTTAGCCTTGATGCGGATTGTCGTGATGCGCTCGCTCACACTGTTGAAACTCAAGACTTTTTGCCTGAGTCTAGTTCCAACAACAAATCCACACCCAAATAGGCGCTGCCTTTGTTCTCGGTAGCAGTCGCCGTAGTATATATCACAGTCTTTTAGTTTGCGTTTGCCCGGTCCATCCCATCGCACTTCTTGGATGGCGGTAATATCTGCCTTGCAGCAGTTTAGGGCTTCCGCTAATTGTTCGGCTGCACGTGGTCTGTTAAGGGACCTAACATTCCACGTACAGATCCGAAGTTCGTTGTCCTTATTTCGTTTGCTTGGGTTGTCAACAGTGAATCCGTCCGTATCCGAGGCTTGTTGGTGCTTCGCAACTAGAAAATTTTTACGTGGTCAGGAAGTCACCCTGACGGCACAACCCCCAACCTGGAGGGCCAGATCCTTAGTATAACTCCAAGGACGGGGAGCCGGATAAACCGCTCCTTATAGGCCTGGGCTCCGAATAAGTCGTAGAAGACACTCTTAGTCTACATTTCTACAATTAGCCGGGCGTAAAAGTGCATCTGAAACACTTTACCAACACTTCAATTTTTTCGACAATTAATGTGAAATAGATACAAACGAGCTGAAAAATCTTGCCAATAAATTAGTCAATAAGTATCCTGACTATTTGGAAGAGACGTTAGACAATGAATGTATTAATTTCCATTATCAATTCAAAATTCCTTAGCAAAAATAGAAGATGCCATGTATTGCATTCCCTGAGTCTTCTAGATGTTTATCCAAATTTGAAAATTTTTTAATTGATTAATGTAAAAAAAAATATTTATTATTTGTCTATCTAAGGATTAAAACTTATTAATCTTTCATGTTAATTAATTATATTTATAAATTATACTTCAATAAAATAAAGTTATTTTGAAAAAAAAATATTGGATACAAATTTATGAAATAAAATTTAACAATAAGGGCGGCGCATCGAACGGGGTCTAGGGCGGCAGCAAGCCTAAATCCGTCACTGGTTGTAAGTAAGAAACTCTTCAAACAAGGTGCAATCTCGGCATACAATGCTCTAACAATTATGTTTGAATCTTTTACAAGAAAAGACCTCAAAAGATTAAAACCGAAAAAAGTAAAATGGTCTGGCTCTGGACTATATGAATCGAAGAGTCTCACAGAAGCAATTAATGTTATCATAATGATATCTCCACACAAGAAACACTTCCATTCTGTCCAAATTACTACCATGTCATCATGATACCTCATAATATATTAAGCTTATACCTTTCCAACTTAGGCATTGACACTTGTAAGGTTAATTTTTCAACGTAGTTTTATATTATATTATATTTACTTATTTACATGTTTTTATATGAAAATTTGCACTCTTTTAAACTGAAATGGCAAATCGGTTGAAATAATCGGAATGCGGGGAATTAAAACATTTTTTCCTTTTGGTCATGATTAAAGCTTTTATAATATTTCGTCCTAGGTGAGTAATCTGTAGCCGTGGTGTCTACCGCGTGCGACCTACGCCCGCGCACTCGCCCGCGCCTTTTTGACCGTGATTAATATAATTTTATTAGTTTATCAATTTTATTGGTTTATTAATTTTATTGGCTTATGCAAATTAAATTAAAGACATTTTATTTAAAAACTTATTTAATGAAAATTTGATTAAAGTGATATAAAATATTTTAATGTGGGTATATTTGATACGATTTTTGATCGAAAGGTTTGAGTACAGTTTCCCTACGGTTTATTTTAGTCTCGTGATAAAGTAAAGTTTCCCTACGGTTTCTTATTAATCTCGTGATATAGTACAGTTTTCTTACGGTGTTTTTTTTTTAAATCCTTTTAAGGATTATCTAATCTTTATATAAATTGATTTTCTGGGATTTTCTTGGTGAACAACAATTTATTTTTTGAGATAATTTTCGGTTCTTCCATTTTAAAAGAATTTTTTTTGGTTTTTTAAAGTAAAATTTGTTCAGAAAATTGATTATTTCTATTTTTTGGAAGTTTATTGCAATTTGTGCACCTTTATTCTTCGTTTGAGAACAAGTTAATTTTCTTTTTCATCGTTTTTTTTTTGAAAATGGCTGCATCTAAAGATTTTTTTCTGAGCGTTAAGCAAATAAACGAAACAATTGAAAGTTTTCAGAATGTACCAAAAAAAGATACAATGACTTGTGGTATGTTCAAGGTTTGGAAAAAGGAATTCGAAGATTTATGGGATAACTTTCGCACAGTGTATGCAAAACGTTTAAGTAATGAGGATAAAACCATAGACGATGCAAAATTATCGACAATAAAGGAAAAATACAATTCAGTATCACTTAATTATTTCAGTACAGTAGGTAGTATAATAGATAAAATTGAGATGGGTACAAGTAGTAAAAACAAGGAAACCGAATTTAAAGAAGATTTAAAACATTCTCAAATATCTGAGTCCACTAAACCAGTTTTTGGAATTAAAGTTATACCTTGCGACGTTGAATGTTTTGAGGGTGATTACAAATCCTGGCCTACCTTTCGTGACATGTTCACAAGTATTTATGCAAACCACCCCCGTTTAAGTGATGTAGAAAAACTATATCATCTACGCTTAAAAACCAAAAAGGAAGCTCATGATATTGTCGACAAGTTTTCACTGACTGCAGATAATTTTACTCTTGCGTGGGAAGCTTTAAAATCCGAGTATGAAAATAAAAGGATCTTAATAAATACTCACCTTAAAACACTTTTTTCAATTCCATCGATTACTATTGAAAGTGGATCTGCCTTAAGAAAATTACATAGATTGCGCGATTGTTTAGGATTCTTTCAAGTTTTAGCGTTAAGACTGAAAACTGGGATCCGATTTTAGTTTTTCTTGTTTCGCAAAAGATACCTGAAAATACTTTGTTCCTTTTTGAACAAAGTTTGAAAACAGAAATAGAAGTTCCAACCTGGCAATCCTTGGAGGATTTTCTCGCTTCCAGATATAAAATTCTCGAATCTGTGGAAGAAGTAACGCAATGCTCCCGTAAAAAGGCTAATCACATTTCAAATTCAAATTCCAATTTTAAGAAAGTTAACTCATTTCATTCTGCAGAAAAGAGTTTTTGTCCCTTGCGTTTATGTAAGAAATTTTTAGACATGAATGTCGCATCTCGACGTAAGCTGGTTCAATCCCAAAAGTACTGCTACAACTGTCTTGCGCTCACACATTCGGTATACGAATGTAAAAGTAAAGTGTCCTGTGACAAGTGTGGTAGACGACACCATAGCTTACTGCACTTTACTTCACCAGAAACCACCCCTCCCGATACAAGATCTTATTCGCAACCCAACACTTCATTAAGTACCATCCCCATACAGTCCACTTCTATTGCTCAGCAACAACCATCCATTAGTTCAGGAAAAGATGTTTCATCTGATTCTTTAACTCTTCAAAGTTTTCTGGTAAACCAGAAAAGGAATATTTTGTTAGCAACAGCTTTGGTTAAAATTACTGTTCATAACCAAACATTTCTCCTGAGAGCTTTGATCGACCCTGGATCTGAAGCTACATACATATTGCAATCTGTAGTGACCCGATTTAAGCTTTTCACCCGTTCAACCAATGCGTCTATTTGTGGCATTGGAGGAGTTCAAAGTGAACTTTCAACGAGTATGTGTCCTCTCACTCTCGAATCTCGCATCAACCCTGATGTACAAATTCCCATTGCAGCTGTTGTTTTGAAAAAGCTGACAGGTAATTTGCCATCGTAGACTGTTGACGCATCAAACTTGGTTGAGCTCAAAAGATTGCGATTGGCAGATCCTAATTTTGATAAACCCGCTTCTATAGATATGTTGATAGGAGCAGATATTTACCCTCTTATTTTGTGTGAAGGTATAAAGAGAGAAAAAAGACCTTTCTTCAATTGCACAAAATACGGTTTTTGGGTGGATTATTTCAGGCCCATGTAATTAAAATCCAAACAAAACAACCCTTAATACATTTTTTATTAGACTTTTACTTTCGAAACAAGTTCAAAGGTTTTGGGAACTCGAAGAGGTTCCATATGTCAAACCCTTATCTGATGAAGATAAATTTTGTGGAAAATTTTATGTGGATACCACAATTCGAAATAAAGATGGTCGTTATATAGTGAAACTTCCATTCAAGCCCAAATTTAACGTTTTAGATTTGGGCCTTTCCAGAAAGAGTGCAGTTTCTCAGTATCTGCGTCAAGAGAAACGTCTTCTTAGCGATATGTGTCTGAAAGAAGAATACAACAAAGTTCTAAAGGAATATGTTTCGTTAAAACATATGTCATTTGTGCCACCATGTAGTTTGAACCTTTCGAGTCCGCACTTTTACCTACCGCATCACGCTGTGGTAAAACCAGATAGCGCTTCGACAAAGGTAAGAGTTGTATTCAATGCAAGTGCATCTACACACAAAGGAATAAGTCTTAACGACATTCTTTACAGTGGCCCCGCTTTGCAAAACGATTTGCAAACTATTTTGTTAAGATGGCGATTATATCCATATGCTTTCAATAGCGATATTGAAAAGATGTATCGCCAAGTATATGTTCACCAGAGTCATCGAAAATTCCAACGGAATGATTTTGAAATCAACCGAGTTACTTTTGGAGTTAACTGTGCTCCATACTTAGCAATCCGAACGTTGCACCAACTTGCTTTGGACGAAGCAAATAAATATCCCTTAGCAAAAGAAGTGGTGCTTTCGGATTTTTACGTTAATGATGTTTTCTCTGGAGGTTTCAGTCTGGATCTAGTCATAAAGATTCAGGAAGAATTGAAATCACTTCTTTTGGTTGGTGGATTTAGTTTGAAGAAATGGACCGTTAACCACCCTCGCTTGTTGGAAAACATCCCTAGGGGGGATGTTTTAGATCAACACTTTCTTATGTTCGAAAAGTCTTCACATTCGAAAGTTCTGGGCGTTGGGTGGAATGCGAGGGAAAATTCATTTTATATTCGTTGTGAACTATTTCCTCTACCAGATTCTGGTATGACAAAACGTGAATTGTTTTCAAATATTTCAAAAATATATGACCCTATCGGTTGGCTAGCACCAACAACAATTTTATTAAAAATATTGATGCAAGATGTCTGGAAGGACAAAACAGAGTTCCCATAAAACCCAACCGTGTAGAAACTTGGAAAGAATTTGTGCAATCTTTTCCAATTATAAAAGATATTAAAATCCAAAGATGGATTAATTATACCCCAAAGATGTGTGTAGAAATACACGGCTTTTGTGATGCATCTCTCAGTGCGTACGCTGCCACCGTTTACTCAAGGATTTCAGATTCATCTGGAAACGTTTTTAGTTACCTTCTTACCTCAAAAACGAAAGTAGCTCCCCTGAAAGCTATTTCGATACCTCGGCTAGAGCTTTGTGGAGCTCTTGTGCTAACAAAGTTAGTAAACGCTGTACAAAGCAGTCTACGCCTTAAAAACTGTCCTGTCTACCTTTGGACGGACTCGATGATTGTACTTTATTGGATTCGTGACTGTCCATCTCGGCTTGAAACCTTTGTCCGAAACCGGGTGTCTAAAGTACAAACTGAATGTCCTCCAGGTAGCCTTTGGAAACATGTTCCTTCAGAACAAAATCCCGCTGACGTCGCTTCTCGAGGTGTTATGCCTCAAAACTTAATAAATAATACCCAATGGTGGCACGGCCCAAGTTGGTTAAAGTCTTCAAAGGAAAATTGGCCAGTAACAAAAATTCAAGAGGACTCCGATTGGAATCTTGAAATAAAACAAATAAAAAGCTTCGTTGGGAATCAAAATCTCAGTCATGACATTTTGAAAAGATTTTCGTGCTATGCTCGTGCTGTAAAAGTAATAGCCTATTGCTTTAGATTTATCAATCTCGCTTCTCCCAAAAGAAAAAGGTTCTATCCCTATAGATACTTTTCTAAAAATTTAAGAAATCATGAAATAGTTTTTGTTAAAACCCGCCTAGTTATACTAGCACAACGCCTTTATTTTAGTGAAAAATACAAAGCTCTTTATAACTCAAAACCATTGAGTAAAAATAGTACAATTTTGACTCTTAATCCCTCCCTAGACCCTGACTTTATAATTAGAGTAAACGGTCGTTTAACAAATGCAAATTTGAGTTATAACGAAAAATTCCCCATTATTTTGCCATATTTATGTCCATTATCAAAATTGTTGGTTGGATTTGTCCATAAAATTTCCCTACATGGAGGGAACCAGCAAGTTTTGTACTTAATGCGAAAAGAGTTTTGGATACGAAAATTAAAAAACTTAATAAAATTCTGTGTAAATCGTTGCTTAGTTTGTGTCTTGCACAAAAAGGATTTTCAAACCCAGCTGATGGGAACACTCCCACCAGAAAGGGTAAACTATTCGTTTCCTTTCACCCACGTAGGATTGGATTTCGCTGGCCCCTTCGAACTAAAGATTCAGAAAGGTCGGTTTTATCAAGCCATAAGAGGTTATGCTTGTCTTTTTATTTGTTTCTGTACAAAAGCTGTACATTTAGAAGAGTTGGAAGTCTCTCTACTGACTCGTTTTTGGCAGCTCTCGATAGATTTGTAGGACGAAGGGGTGTGCCCCAACAGCTTTTTTCCGACAATGGTACTAATTTTGTCGCTGCTAATAAAGTTCTTACTAATGAAATTCGAAAGGTTTTGGCAGACTCAACCTCGGAAGCTGAAAAAAACGTACTTGCCCAGGAATTTGAAATGGAACTTTATCCCACCAGGTTCTCCTCATATGGGCGGCCTTTGGGAGGCCGGAATAAAGTCCTTTAAAACTCATTTTAAGAAAGTTGTTGGAAACTCCAAGCTAACTTTCGAAGAGTTCTCTACACTGCTCGTCAAAATTGAGTCTTGTATGAATTCCCGCCCTATTTCTCCAATAAGTGAAAATCCTTTCGAACCTTTACCCTTGAGACCAGGTCATTTCTTGAAAGGTTCGCCTTTGCTATTGTTGGGTTAATCCGCTTGGCTCTTGAAGATTTTGAATCTCTTTATAAGGAAAGACAACCAAATATGCAATTTAGAACAAGTGGTTCTTTATTTATTAATTCAATTTAAAGAAGATTAAAATTCCTGAAATATATGTTATGCTTTTAAACTAATTAGAATAGTATTTAATTATAAACTTACTTTATGGTTTAGAAACCAAAGGATTAAAGAACAAATTTAAGATTAGGTATGTATTAATGAGACAAAGTTTAATCAGTTTGGATATACAGCAGTAATTCAAGAAATCGGAAATAAGGTGAAAATGACAATTATATATGTAAAATTAAGTTATAAGTAATTCAGCACATTTAGAAAAAAGGGTATAAGAAAAGTTTGAAACAAAATGTAGTAGAATAAGTTACAGGGTGTTGACAGTGGCGGTAACACCACCCCCCAGTATGGCGAGATACATTATCGCTGCCTTACTCCTTTCTGGCTGCCACATCTAATATTGCGATTTTCGTTGATGGTCTTTCCAGTATGCCGTGAGTTGTTAGGATCTTAGCACTACGAACTTGTCCGTCCTTTGCGGTTCGCACTTCTACGATTTTTCCTCGTGGCCATACGTTCCGTGGGCACTTGGGGTCAACCACCACAACCAAATCGCCAACGCACAAAGGTTTTATTTTTTTCGTGCCATTTTGTCCGAAGGGCTAGAGATGGGAGATACTCCGAAAGCCATTTTCGCCAAAAGCTTTCGGCAAATTGTTGAGACATGAGCCAGCTACTTTTAAGTACGACTGGATCGTCGTTGTATGTTGCGATTGGTTTAATGCCATTTGAACTTCCCAGCAGGAAATGATTTGGTGTCAGAGCTTCCGCTGTGTCATTTTCGATAGGCACATATGCTAGAGGCCTAGTGTTGACGATGTTTTCAACTTCGATCAGCATGCTACGGAGAAGTTCATCGCTGGGAGCTCGACTCGCAGCAATCTTATATAGCACAGTCTTAATGGAGCGTACTAGATGCTCCCACGCACCACCCATGTGAGGTGCGGCGGGCGGATTAAAGTTCCATTTCGTAGTAGTTGTTGTAAAGTTTCGTATGAGAGCATTTTCATCGACTTCTTTGATTGCTTCCCGTAGCTCCCTCTCTGTGCCAACAAAATTAGTGCCGTTGTCACTATAAAATTCTCTTGGGATGCCTCGCCTTGCCATAAAATTCCTAATAGCTAGAATACAGGAGCTAGTATTAAGAGAGTACACCATCTCGATATGGACTGCCCTTATCGTTAAGCAAGTAAATAATGCTCCGTATCTTTTTTCCGTGTGTCGGCCGACTGAAACAGTCAAGGGGCCAAAAAAGTCCAGGCCAGTAAATGTAAATGGTGCAGCGAAGGAGGCAAGTCGGGCAGGAGGTAGCTTAGCCATCTGTGGTGGCCTTGGCATTGCCTTATCGATCTTACATTGTTGGCACATTTTAATCTCTTTTTTATAAGTAGTACGAATGCTGGCTATATGGAATGTTTTTCTAAGCTCATTGATCGCAGTCTCGTGATTCAGATGGTGATAAATATAGTGATAGTGCATCAGAATTAGGCTTGTTACGTAATTATTTTTTGGCAGAATAATAGGCTGCTTTTGAGTTTCAGGAACATTGGCGTTGTCGATCCGTCCGTCAGCTCTAAGTAAATCGTTCCCGTCCAAGTAGGGTGAAAATTGATATAAGACGCTTGACCTTTTCAATCGTTTCCCAGATCTTAGATCGCAGATATATTCACCGTATTCTTCCTGTTGAGCTTGTTGATATAACAATGCTTCAGCTTTCTTTAACTCTTCTTGCGTTATCTCACCATATATTAATGGACGCTTGTCTTTTTTACGCTTCAAGTTCAATGCATAGCGAAATACATATGGGCCAGTTCTCAGCAGCCTTTTCCATTTAGAGAACCGGTGTACTTTGAACAACGGGTTAACTATGGAGATATGTAAAATTTGGTGCTTCAATTCCAGCTCTGGGTAATACCCGTAGCGTGATGGTTAGTGCGTTGGACTGTCATGCAAGGGGTCTTGGGTTCAACCCCTGCCTGTGGCATCTAACTTTTTTCACGGGTACTGCCTCTTGCGAGGAATTGACAAATCCTCCAAGAGTAATTCTTGTCATGAAAAGTGCTTTCTCAAATTAGTCGTTCGGATTCGGCAAATAAACTGTAGGTCCCTTCCATCTCTGACAACATTACACGCACACAGGAATGGTTGAGAGTTGTAAGTCACTAGGCCCTGGTTCTTCATGAACTGTTGCGCAACCTAATTTATTTTTATTTATTTAATTCCAGCTCTGTTGATATTATGTCACCATCTTCTTTTGGCCAATTCGCTTCCTCCTGCTCCAAAAAGATTGGTCCACTAAACCACCGGCTACTTTGAGTTATGTCTGGAGTTTTTGACCACTTCGTTGCTTCATCGGCTACGTTTAATTTAGTTGGTATCCAGCGCCACTCATTTAATTCCGTAGTGTCGAGTATTTCGCATACACGAAAAGCTACGAACTGATGGTATTGGCGATGGTCAGCCGCTCGCAGCCAACTGAGCACAGTCTTTCAATCTGACCAGTAGAAATGTTTGACCATGCGAATAGAATGACTGTCCGCAATATATTTTGCGAATCTGGAACCTATGACGGCTGCCATAAGTTCCAGGCGCGGAATTGACACAATTTTGAGTGGTGCTACCCTTGTTTTTGATCCGATGAATGATGCATGAAGTTCTCTGACCATCGGAGATTCGAATATAGCACACTGCAGCGTAACCATTTTGACTTGCGTCAACGAACGTGTGTAGTTGAGTCTCAATGCCATCATAGTTAGGAAACTATCGCAGGTGGCAACGTGGGATTCTTAGCGTTTGCAAACTGGGAATGAATTTTTCCAATGGATTCATTTAATTACTTGCGCATTTAAAATTGGCACATCCCAGTTGACTGCGCTTCTCCATACTTCCTGTAGAAGTATCTTCAGATACATAAGAAAATTTCCTATTAGTCCAAGGGGATCGTATATGGACATTAAAATACGGAGCATCTCTCTTTTGGTGGGTGGTCTTTTTCCTAGGAATATATCGTCTTGAAGAATTGCTGAAGAAGTCTTAAACGTTATCATGTCCTCATTGGGTATCCAGAATACGCCGAGTACCTTTTCTACTGCTGGTTCTTCAATAAGTTCCAGACTCTTCTCTAGCATGGACTGGTCTTCTTGGATTGATAATACGACTTCGTTGCTGTTTGAAGTCCATTTTCTTATATTGAAACCACCCTGTTTGTGCACAAACTTAACATCAGCAACCAGTTTTATTGCCTCTTGAACTGTGTCTACCGACTTTAAAAAATCGTCCACATAGTGGTCTTCTTCGATTGCTTTAGCGGCCTCAGGAAACTTTCCTTCAAACTCTGAAGCGTTCAGATTCTTAACAAATTGCGATGTACTAGGAGCACAAGACGCTCCAAAGATCATAACGTTCATAACATAAACATCAGGTTGCTTGGCATCATCGCCGTCTCGCCATAGGAACCTCTGGACGTCTTGATCTTCTTGTCGTATAAAAATTTGGTGAAACATTTGCTCTATATCTCTACAAATAGCAATTGATCTCTCCCTAAAGCGGAACAGTATGGCAGGCAGAGATGTAAGTAGGTCAGGTCCTTTAATTAGAAGAGAATTCAGTGACACACCGTGCGATTTGGCTGCAGCGTCCCAGACTACGCGGGCCTTACCTGGTTTATTTTTATTGAAGACTGCGAAAATTGGCAAGTATCAAGTTTTATTTGGTTCATAAGCATTTAATTCGTTTGAGGGCAATTTACGAATGTATCCTTTTAATAAGTAATCCTTTATAGTTCTTCTGAATACCTCGAGTAGTTCTGGTTGACGCTTTAGTTTTCGCTCTAAGCATTGCAGTCTATTTTTTGCCATTGTGATGCTCTCTGGCAGGGAGAATTCATCAAATCGCCACAGCAGGCCAGTCTCAAAATGGTTATCGATTCGCATTTTGGTGTGCATTTTTAGTAGTGTAATTCCACGATTTTCATCAAAGTTTCTTTTTTAGAAACAACCACACCTACGTTATCGATAGAAAATTAATTCTTAACCATATTATGTAAAATAGTTTCGCACTCACAGATATGAAGATAAAAGGAGTCTTTAAAATCTTTCCCACCTCCATATATAAGCCATCCTAGTTCGGTACGCACTGCCACTGGCTCAGACGATTTGTTTTCGCGTATTTCTTTAGGAATGCCTAACCTCCAGTGGTTAGCACCTATCAACAGCCGCGGTGTAGCGTTCTTTAAGCTGGAAATGGGCAGATTTTTTAAATGCTGAAAACGTGCGCTAAGCTCTTCGTAATTAAGAGTTTGTGTTGGAAGTGATAACTTACGAACAGTGTGAACTTCTAATACTGAAAGCCTTCCCTTTATACCGCTGATAGTTACTGCAATACGTTTGGACGTATTCTCGGTCCGTTGCACATGCCCTGTCCATTTCAGGCACAGTGGATGCGGGGTTCCTTCCAATTCTAATTCGATTGCTAAATCTTCCTCGCATAAGCTTACAGATGAACCCTCGTCTATGAATGCGAACGTATTTATTGTTTTGTTTTTTCCGTAGACAATTATAGGCAAGATTTTAAACAATGTTTTGTGGTTTAATTCACTATGCGCGTTGACGTTTATCTCGTCTAGTGCACCGTGTCTTTCATCCTGTTTAATTACTTCTGGAAAGAAGCGATGGAGTAGAGCGTGATGGTTGTAAGAACAACCGTTGAGGCCACATTTTTTCTCGCTCTTGCATACACTATAAGCGTGTGGGTATATGCACTGTTTACATAAATTATTTTTTCGCACAATATTCCATCGTTCACCTCGGTCGACTTTCAGAAAGTATTCACAGTTGGCTACATTCTTACAAAGCATTTTGCACACATAGCATTTTCTCTGTTGCACTTCACGGTGTGCATTTATGAAAGCATTTTTTGTTTTATTTCGGATATTGTTTTCGCTCGCAGATACATTCACTGTTGTCCAAAATTAAAGATCCAATTGGAGAACTCAAGAAGGTTAGGTCTCTGATTTAATTTTAATAAATCTAATTTATGTGTTGCCCAACTATCAACCGACAAAAAGCTTTTTGTCGGTTGATCGTCAAGCACAAAAAGCTGTTTTTGATTTCACATATTGGCTTGCCAGTATGCCTGTTCAAAGCTATGTGTCTAACTATAAAAAGTTCTAAAGTTGTTTTTTCTCTCAAGTCAATGTCCATAGAGACAAAGAAGAACAGAAACTGTTTTGGTTTCGATGACGTTTTGGTCCCGATGTTACCATATTTCAGTTGCTATTGTTCAAAAGATGTAGGTATTTTATGCTATTTATGCTATTTATTATTGAATATGAAAATAAAAACCATAGTTATTAATTTTTCCATGTTATATTTTACTATATCAAATAAAAGAATATACATATGTTGAAAATACATTTAAGAAAGGAAGAGAAGATGAGTTAGGTGCAAGACATTTTAAAAATAATTTGTATGGATTCCTATGGTAACACTGATGCAAATGTACGTGCGAATTTTGTATTTGATCCTCCGGGATCAATTTTTAAAAAAATAAAAAAACACAATTTACATTTGTATCTTAATTTTTATTTTAAATTATTTATAACTTCAGATCCCTTACCACTGGTGAGGGGAAATCTTTAGTTAAAACAAATCGAACTGAACTCTGATTTACAACTGCCTTTTTGGCTGGTCATCCCAGGCCTTTTTATCTTAAAATATTTGTATATGCAGTGATGCTGCTTTGTCAGAAAGATTTATTTAGGTTTACATATGCATAAGTATATTTGATAACGATTCAAAGAAGTTGAATCGTAAATTATCTGTATTTTTATTAGGGGTGACTTTGTGATTATCTTTTATGTCGGTCGAAGAATTCGATCGTTGACATATGTCGGTCGAAGAATTCGATCGTTGACAATTTTTGTTTATACTAGAAACTCGATCGTTGACATATGTCGCATACTCAAGTGAATATGCTTGGTATGTTCTTTTGTGTGTTGCGAGGTAATTCTATAACTCCTCCCCCCTTTGACTTTTGTTTCTCCTGAAACAATTTTTTATATAAAACTAAAAGTATAGCACAAATTATGATAATTACAAATCCATTAAGTCCAAACTGGATATATGATTGGTCTGATATTCTTTCTATAATTTGTTTAATATTTTCAATTCTTGTCAAATTATAATCTTCAATTTTTAAGTCAAATTTAGTCAAATTAAATGTATCTTCCATATAAATATTTATTGGTTGTTTTACAATTTGATTTTTGTTTACATATTCTGTGTCACCTATTTTAATATTACAGTTCTCAAAATTAATTAACACATTCCTTTTTATTTGAATAATTTTTCTTTCGTCACAACAATTTTTTACTTTATAATCACTATTTTTAACAATTAATGTACCTTTCTTCAGTTCTTTTACAATATTTATTTCTTCATTTTTTCTTTTTAGACAATTATTTTTATTTATACAGTTAACATATTGTTTTAGATTTTTTAATTCTTTGTTTTCACAGTATTTATAAAATGTTTCATTTATTTTTACGGTATTTTCATCTTCTATATCTAATTCCATATTTTCCTCATTGGGTATGGAAGTTATAAAATATTTATCCAAATTATAAATCTTATCTGGTATTTGAATTATAAATATTAATAGATCGTTATCGTATTCACTTACTGATAATTTAATATTTTTGAGTTTGAATAAATCAATTTCATAGTAATCAATTTCCTCTGCCGTTAACAAACTTTCTGTCATTATTTGCAATCTACTTGCCAATATAATGTTTTGAATTTTTTCAATAATTGCTTTTAGTTTATCAACTGTTCGAACATATTCTAGGGTTATAATTCTTTTTTCCAATTTTTTAAATTCTTTCATTAAACCATAACTATTTTTTGTTTTTGTATCAATCATTTTTTTCAATATTTCTATCTCTTTTTGAAGTTGATTATTAATATCTACCTGTCTGTTTGTGTTCATTATTAATTCGTGATTATTTATAGTTAGTGTTTCTAATTTGTTTTCGATTTCTGTTTTATCTTCATCATCCATAGTTCCGAATAGGAAGTTTAAAACTCTTCCTCCAATGTTAATTAGACTTCTTGGTTTTCGTGTATTGGGTTTATGACCTTTAATACTTTTAATTTCTTCTTGAATCAAATCTAATTCATTGTCTATATACATCGTTCTAGCTATGTCTTCTGTTGAGTTCACTATGAAATTCTTTTGTTCTAACCACCGATTGGTTGTTTTACTTAGTAACACATTTATTTCTGTTAAGTTAATTATGTGCAAAACTGAATTGTACTTGTTCACGATATTCACTTCATCATATTTAATTAAAGCGTAACCATTATTATTTATAATTTCTTCAGTTAATCATGATTTACTATTAAATAAGTTGAAAATGGTAATTAAAATTATTAGAGTATTCATCTTTACGTCCTCTTCTATCGGAATTTGCTCTTAAACTAAAACTCTTCTTTGAGTTTTCCTATTCATTTGACTTGCTTTGATTAAATTGTCTTGGTTTATCTGTTTACTTTTTCTTTCCCTTTGAATATTCTTCGTGTGTTGATCGTTAAGTTTATTGTATTTGTATCTTGGTGCTATTTTATTACGGTCTGTTCTGGAGTTTTTGACAAACCCTTCCGATCTGTTTTCCGTATACTCTTCTCTGTTAATGTTCAGTTTATCGATTATTTTTTCATTGTTTCTTATCATTAGGTCATAAAGATTATTTTTATTTATATTGCCTTTCTGTATATCATATGGTTTTTGCCTAGTAGTAGAATGTATTGACGTGTTATAGAAAAGATTAGCTTTATGAACAGCTACTCGAATTTCATGAATGCTAGGGTTCATTTTTCCGTTTAAGATTGCTCTAATTTTTTCAGCTAATGTTCTGTGAAATACTTCAATGTCTGAATTTCCTGTATGACTGTTTGGCTTAGTAAAATGTTCTTCTATATCAAGATCTTCTAACAATTTTATAATTCTTGGAAAGTTGAATTCATTATCCATCACAAGTCTTTTTGGTTTACCAATTGTTGCTAAAAATTGTAAAATTGTTTCTTCTAAGGTTTCATGAGAAACATTTGGAACGTATGTAGCTGTAGTTAACTTACTAAATTTATCAATGGAAGTTAAGTATTTCGTTTTATTAATACAATAAATATCTAAATGAACTATTTCGTTAATGTCTTTTAAAGTTTCTGTAAAACGAAATTTTTCTTTAATTGGTCGTCTATCATATTTAGATTGCTTACATGTATTACAACTGTTAATAACATCCTGTATTAAATTTTTTAATTGTTTAAAATAGACTTTTGTTCTAAGTCCTCTATAATTTCCTTCGATACCTGAATGACCTGTCTCTTTTTCATGGTACAATTTTATATTTTTAATGGCTTCTTCTTCTGTGTCTATATCTTTAGCAAAGTATACACATTTATAAAATTTAATTCTTGTTCCAAATAGGTCTATTAATTTTTGTTGAAGTATATTGTATTCGTTGTCTGTCAATTCAGTATAAATTCCTGTATTAGTTTTTTCTATTAATGGTATTATTGAATCATTAAAATTATCTTTATGTATTTCATTTATTCCTATATGTATTCTTTTATTGTCTGATTTCTTAATTCCGTTTCCTGTTTGCAGTATTATTTGTTGTTTGAATATGTTCACTGCACTATCTTTAATTGGGAAGTGATCATTCAACTCTTCATGTTGTGAATGTATTGTAGCCTTAAGAGATTCTTGTTCTAGCATGTTTATTTCTTGTACATCTTTAATTTCTCTACTCAAAAAGTCCGCTACAGTGTTACTTGTACCTTTCAAATATTCTACTTTCATATCATATTCTCCTAACTGGAGTATCCATCTTTGTAATCTGGGTGAAATATCTCTGCCTAAATTCTTTGTTTGTAACCATTTTAATGGTTGGTGATCTGTTTTGAGATCAAATCGTCTACCATATAAATAGGGTCGTAAATATTTTACTGACCAAACTATTGCGAGTAATTCTTTTTCCGTAGTACTGTAGTTTATTTCATGTTCATTGAGAGTTCTACTTACATATAAACGTTATTGGATGCCCTTTCTGCGATAGCACTGCTCCAATGGCATAATTGGATGCATCTGTTGTTAACAAAAATGTTTCATTAAAATCAGGATATGCAAGTACTGGTTCTGTTTGAAGTGCATTTTTTAATTCTTGATGTGCTTTAATATAATTTATATCATTTCTATCAATTTTCTTGTCTTTCTTTAAATACTTGGTAATGGGTTGAGCAATTTTTGCGTAATCTTGAATGAATTTCCTGTAATAACCTGTTATTCCTAGGAATGATTTAATTTCTTTCGTTGTACATGGGAGTTGTATTTTTTCTATGGCTTCTATTTTATCTAAATTAGGTTTCACGCCCTTGTCTGTAATTGTATGTCCTAAAAACTTTGTTTCTCTTTTAAGAAAATTACATTTATCTACTTGTACTTTAAGGTTATATTTTTTTAAACGTTGAAAAACTAAACGAAGATTAATTAAATGTTCCTGTAATGAAGTACTAAAAATTAGTATATCATCAAGATATACTACACAGATTTTGTTTATCAAACCTTCTAAAACCTCATTCATCATTCTTTGAAAAGTTGCTGGTGCATTCTTTAGACCAAATGGCATTCTTAACCATTCGTAATGTCCATATGGAGTCGAAAAGGCTGTTTTTTCGGAATCAGCAGGATTCATTTTAATTTGATGAAAGCCTTTAGCGAAAAATATTGTGCCCTTCCTAATTTATCTAATATCTCGTCGATATTAGGTATAGGATGCTTAAATTCAATAGTGTTTTCATTCAATTTTCTGTAATCCACTACCATTCTCCATTTTTGTTCACCTGAATTATCTATCTTCTTTGGGACTACCCAGATAGGTGCATTATACGGGGAAACACTTTTTCTTATTATGCCTTGTTGCCAGGGCCGGACAAAGCATATGTGCAAGATGTGCAAATGCACAGGGCACAGAATTCTGGGGCGCATTGCCAGGAGCAAGAAAATGTAATCTGATCTTGCAAACAAATATGTACTACTACATATTTGCCATTCTTTAACCACAAACATTCTTAAAATAATCTCAAAAAAACATCCATCACAACTGTCCTAAGTTATCTCTTGCGCACTAACTAACATCACTTTCATTGTTGCATTCAATGAAAATTTAACTCAAGATATCGCAGAACTAAAAACTCTACCTACCTCATTTCCAAATATTTCACCCTGTTCGTACAAGAGAAAAAAAGAAAAAAATCTCAACACAAAAAAATTCCATGCAAGAGAAAAGAAGAAAAAATCTCAACACAAAAAAGTTCCATGCCACCTCATATGTGCAAGATATATTTTATGCACACCGAGTCCCAAAATTAACATAGAGAGTATGACGAAGCAAAATACTCATTCATATTGAATCGTATGGGCTAGAACGTGCAGGTTTTGTATCACGCACAGTACCCTGTATGTGAGACTCACATGAGACATTGTGAGTTCTCAACTACAAAGAAAACAACAAAAAAAAATATATGCTGTTTGCTGTGTCTTTGATTTGTAGTAGAAGGTAGCACAGAATACAGAAACCTACCTGCTCTCTTTTTTCAGAGACATTTTTTTGTTGTTTTCTTTGTAGATGAGAACTCACAATGTCTCATGTAAGTCTCACATACAGGGTACTGTGCGTGATACAAAACCTGCACGTTCTAGCCCATACGATTCAATATGAATGAGTATTTTGCTTCGTCATACTCTCTATCATAGAGGAAATATATTATCTAGAGTCCCGACCGGTACCCGTCCTACCTGAAACACCCTCAAATTTTATTCGAGGTGAACTCTCTCAAATTCGAGGTGAACTCTCTCAAATTCGCTATCGGTGAATACATGTGAGTGGGAAAAAAAAAAACAAAATGAGGTTTGGGCTAAAATAGAAACTTATGGAATTTTTGTGACCTGTCAAAAATGACAATCAATTTTGCAAAACAAAACAATGGATTTCGGATTTGAAGAGTAAGTTTTTGTTAATTGTCTTGATATTTAATATAATTTGATATTTTTCAGACCAAAATTCCTTATAATGAAGAAAGTATATACAAGTTCACTTCATTGAATAAAAAGTAAGTCAAATTGCAGTGAAGGAGGAGCAACAATAATCGATTTATTTTATAGTCTGTGTTCTCATTTTAGATGCTGCCAATAACATACCATAATGCAGGAAGCAATTTCCCTGAAGAAATCTGGAAGAAAAAGCAAACAAGGCGCTGATTTGCAGGCAAGTTTTTATATATTGTATTTCTCTTAACAAAATATTATCAATGTTTTTAACGACAGATACTGCCCATTGTGTTTGTATGTACATCTCAACGGCATAGCTCCCGCAGGCGTTGACAGTGGAGGTGTCACCATCTCTACCAATAGTCAAATGCATTCAATGCAACAAAACCAGCAGCAACAACACCACCAAGTCAATGATGCAAGTTTTGCCATGCAATAGTCGACCGCTAACGCCCTTCTCCCAGCAGCTGAGTGTTGGTGTTGGAACGACATAATAGCAGCAACTGCCAACTCGGCCTATTCATCAACTGCCAAGAAATAAAATGCAAGCGGCTCAAAAAAAACGATGCAACAGCGCGCGGAGATCAATTGTGTAAGTACGAATCGAAACATTCATATCGTAGTCAACTCGCTTAATCTTCATCTTCTAGGTGTAAAGAGTACTACCAGTCGGTAGTTCTGCAAGAGAAGCAAGAAAAACAAGACTACAATCGCAGGAAGACTCCAAAAAATGTCCAACCTTGACTGTAAATTAAGTGAATTCAAATATTAAATCTAAAACTAATCCATTCATTTTGCTCCTAAGGATCGCACTGGCTTAACGGTGGCAATCATTCGGAGGCAAATGGGCTAGCCCGACAAGAATCCCCCAAAGGCCAAACAGATTCAGATCAGCAGCATCGGCAGCTACTGACGATGTCGGCGAGTTGAATTCATCGATTTTCACAGAAAATCAACATCAAAAACAGTAAGTCAACTTCCATTTGAGATTTCCTTATATAATGAAAATTAATTTCTTTATAGTCACAACAATTCAGTGTGAAAAACCTCTATCCGCAGCGGAAGTGTTTGTGGGTCAAGCGATCTCTGCGTTGTCGACAATGCGAACACAATGCCATCAAGCCGGAGTACCATTCAGGGTCGATAAATTATCGCATTCAATTGTTCGTTAACTATCATGTGGCCGACGTTCTGCTTGTGCGTTGTGAAAAGGCACTGAAGCCTGGCACGTCCACTCAATCAATCTTCAAGCTAACTAACCCAACTATGCACGATATGACCACAACCATTATGGAGCTGCCAACCAAGGAAGAGGAACAGCGAATGATCGACTTCAAATAAAAGACGACCGTGCTGCAGCAACATCGACTTCATCATTGAACACGAGTCTATCGAGGCAGACATAACTGACGAGGAACCACCTCGTGTTAAAAGTCCCGCCAACGTCATTCTAGAGATGTTGGATTCTTTGTTTGTCCTAAATCAACTTAACGATTCAAAGGAATTCGACGAAGGAGTTCAAGTTCAACGAGAGGAATCAAAGTAAAAAACAGAAAATTCTAATTAGAAAATCCTATTCTATGTTATTTCTCTAATTTTTTTTATAGATTCATCACTTGGAGAAAGTTGAAATTGAACTTTACACCTGAAGAAGGACTCAAACCAGGCGATGATGTTACTGTT
The DNA here is from genome assembly GCA_920104205.1 of Eupeodes latifasciatus. Taxonomy (NCBI): domain Eukaryota; kingdom Metazoa; phylum Arthropoda; class Insecta; order Diptera; family Syrphidae; genus Eupeodes; species Eupeodes latifasciatus. The sequence continues at coordinate 57,078,868 of OV049927.1, forward strand.
GGTTTCTTGGTGCAATATACCTACATATGTGAATACAGTTACAAACATGCCCGAAAAGAAAGAAACTTAAAAACACGCATTATCATCGAAAGTTGTAGTAAAAGTTGGTCAAATTGAAGCCTAGATTTATTTCTATATCTAGAAAATAATCTTTTTTTGCAAACAACTTGTTTATTTATTTTAAGCTATAGTGTAATTTTTATACATATATTGTATATTCTAATGTTTATTTGCTGACTAGGATTATTTTTATTCAAAATTATTTATGCTTTACTTTACCTATGCGCAGTGTTGATAATAAAAGAACAGCTTTCATCTAATTAAGATGTTCATTTGTTTTGAATTCAAAGATGTTGGTGCTTTTTGCTTCAGGGGTTGAATTCGGTTGAATCAAGTGAATTTTGAAGAATATACAAATGGTAATGTACAAATTGATCGGATTAGCCAATATAAAACATCCCATTTTCGGTTGTTTGGGGGCAGCACAACTCAAACCTTGAACAAAATGGGACCTACATACATAATTAAAATGTTCGTTGGAATTTTTACCCGCCCATGAAATTTTTTTAACGCTATAAATTTTGCACTGTTTTTTGTTTGCTCGTTTTTCTAATTGGAAAAAAATCATCCGTTAAATTAAATTTCATATTTTTTAAATTATTCACGTTTCAAACTTCTTATTCTTCTTGTTTTGGTTCATCACGTTCGTGTGTTTGCGATTTTATGTGGTCAACAGACTCATGAGTCTTCATTTAATTCTACCTCAAGTTTTAAAAAACCTTGATTGTAACTCTTATGGTTTTAAATAGTTCGTTTGAGATAATTTTTGATGCTGATTACGAATCTAAACTTCGATTTTAGCTACATGTGCTCAAACTGAAGAACACCATTTTTCAACATTATTTTTGTATTTGTTCAATGTACTACAAGATAAAAAGTACGAAAGAAATTTAAGCGAAATATTGAAGAAAGATATTGTAGATTTAAAAAATCATCACATTTTTTTTTGAAAAAAGCTACTTCATGAATTTAGTGAGCCTCGAAAAGCCTTATATGAATGTATATTATGTCACTAATTATAAGGTTAAGTGCCGAATGGAATTTAAAAACATATTTGTATTAATTTGATTTTATTTAAAAAAAACATATAAACATGATTAAAAAACCAAAAAGTCTACATGTTTAATGATTAAAATAATTCTTTATCACATAAAAGAATACAATACAATATTATTATAAAAGACTATTGTGGCGACGTATGTACTCTGGACTTGGAGATCGACTTGATTCAGAACTTGAACCAAATTTTAAACTTGTTGAACTGGTATAAGATGCATTACTGCTACAGCTACGTCTGTCACGGCGATTTTTACCGCTTCTCTCGCTATTCAAAAGAGCACAACCACCAGGAAACTTTGAATGCATCAAAGGATCATTCCATTCACCACCCTGGCCTGGGAGTTTAACTTTTTGTACAATCACTTCACATGTTGGACGCAAACCTGTCTCGTCCTCTAATGAGACGTCATATGTGCTGGCAGTTCTCTGTATCTAGCACTGCGGTCATAAGGATCTAAATCTTCGTAGATTGGAAGTGGTGGTCCTAGGGCAAACGAGGCGCAATCAGACCGGTTGGTTCTTGATAATTCTGATGTCTTGGATATTGGATATTATGGAACAACCTTTAAATAAGTACTTCAATCAGCTCAAATCCATTTTGGATCTTAAATTTACTTACTTCTGGTGGTGTAGCTGTTCTTGATAGTTGTTGAGTAGTTCTTTTTCAAAATCGGACTTCTTGGCATCTTCCTCCTTCTTCTTGGCATCTTCGAGATTCATCTTTGCATTGCACAGGTGGTGAAACATGACCTGCCTGTGCTATTTTTACCAAATGCTTCAATTTATTCAGCTTTTATTTGAACCAATTGGCTTAGCTATGAATGGCTAGGAAAAGTGTAAACAAATAGAGCGACCCCTCAACTTCATAGCCACATTTACGACATGTTTATCCTTCTCGACAAATAAAGCATTTTAAACCGGTTTCGGAATATAGCGATTTGATTGTTAGGAACAAAATCTTGTCGTGAAGTGTAATTTCTACTAAAAAACAAAAGAATATTCATATAATTTGTTTATAAAATGAATGTGACGAACACACTTACCTTGAACTTGTACCTCTTCGTGGCCGATAATTTTTCGCTCCAGAGTAGACATGTTGGCGTTGTAACTTCCTTCAGGGAATTCCACTTCTTCTGTTGCAACATTCTCCATGATTTCTTCTTCATCTGAGGAGTAAATTAAGTGCAAATTTATTATATATTTTATTTAAATAACAAATTAATATTTTGTATTTAAATTGTTTAACCTTCATTTGCTTTACTGGGAATGAATTTTGTTTTGTTTACATTTTGTTGAGTTGACAAAATTCTCACCTCGTTGTTAATCTGTCAAAACTGAGCCGAACTCAAATTGGGTCACGTTCTCATTGCAGTTCTAGGGTGCGCCTATACTTTCTGCATGATTTTTTCTGTTTTTAGCGAAACTTTTCATAAAAATCATAGAATTTGTTTGCCAAAAGCAGTCAAATATCATTTTTAGCACAGTTTTCACTAAAAAGAAGTTGCAAAATTCATTTTTCTTAAAATATTGCATTCATTTTTCAATTTTTGAATTCAACGGATCTCATTTTTGAACGGCTGAGTTCACCTCACATTGTTTTCCCCCTAATTGTGCAAACTGAACCCAAAAGCCCATAACAACTACATAGAATTTGGATTTTCCCATAAGAAATGCGCGGGACAACTAACACATGCTTATGCTAATGGGCAAAATTCTCTCAATTTAGTTTGTAGGCAAAAAGAGAGCAAACCCATTAAGTCGGGACTCTAGATAATACATTTCCTCTATATATCTTATATATCTTGCACATATGAGGTAGCATGGAACTTTTTTGTGTTGAGATTTTTTCTCTTGTATGAACAGGGTGATATATTTGGAAATTAGGTAGGTAGGTGTCTTTGCTACAAATGGTGAATGGATGTGCAAGTTTTCTTTTTGCACACTGAGTATCGAAACTAACATGGGAGATATTTAAAAAAAACTTATTCATACGGAATCATATGGGTCAGAGCGTGCAGGTTTTCTTATTGCACACACTATATATCTGTGTAAGAGTTTACAGGAGATGAAAATTTTATTAGAATGGAGAAGGAGCATAGAGTGAAAATATTAAAGAGGGATGAATCTATGTGGAGTCGAATCGTTCTTGAGCAGTTTGTTTGTTTTTTGTTTTTTGTTTTTTTTTTTTTTTTTTTTTTTGAAAGTTATTGACTGTTGTAACGGCTACTTTTAATGTGTATTTAGTCTGGTGCAGAATGCAGATTGTTGCAATTGTTTTTTCGATTTGTTGGTTAATTTATAATAAATAGCTAATAGTTAAATAGTTAATAGAAGTGACGTATTTTGTGAAAGTGTTTGGTTACCTATTATTCGTGTTTCCAATATGGATAGGAAAAAGCCTTCGGGGGCAGAGTTTAGAAAAAGGAGAAGGCTTGTTGAGGCCAAAATTAAAAAACAGAGTAGAAATATCTCAAAATTTTTAAAACGCAGCGAAGAACAAGCAGATGGGGAAAATGTAAGTATTCTTAATAATACTATTGATGAGGTGCAGGCAGGAAATAATATCGATGAGGTGCAAGTAGGAAATTCAGTGGGGCCAGGAGAAGAAGTATTTTTAATGGATGAACTTTTTGATGACCCCAATAAATGGGCTAATTGATCTGATGAGCTCATTAAAAAAATAGTTTTAAAGTGTCCAATGCAAATTCAGAATCATCAGTTTCCAATAACAAAGAAAAGAAAGTTTCCAATTTCCAGTTATCAACGAATTTTATCCAATGGCAAGGTAGTTCCGAGGGCTTGGTTGATTTATTCAAAATCAAAGGATTGTGTTTATTGTTTCTGTTGTTTTTTATTTGCAAAAAATAAAAATTCTAATACTTTGTCAAGTGCAGGTAGTTCTGATTGGCCACATTTAAGTTCAATTTTAAAAAGTCACGAGGTTAGTTTTTTCCACTTCGAAAATTTTAAATCATGGAAGTTTTTAGAAAAAGGTTTGACATCAGGTACAGCAATTGACATGTAGCGAACATTCATCTGGCAATGCTGTACCAAGAGCTTAGCATACAGATGATCATTGCAGTAAAATACACACTGAGTCAGTCGCATTTTTAAAGTGGACATACTCACTACACTTCTCTTATCAATTGAAAATAACCTATTTTCTAGAAAGTAAAAGTTTAATGAATTCTAGTTAATTAAAGTTATAAGTTTAAAAATAAACGGCTTCGTTTTCATTTCGTAAGATTTACCCTACGCTTCCACAAAGTGGTGACCCCGTATTAAGTTGCACGCGAGCAGAAGCGGTATTCATAGATAAATCTATAAATTTTAATTGGCCAAAGGTATTTGAAGTGTAACACGTGTAATCGCAAACTATGACATCAACAACATCGCAGAGTACAACTGTCCAAAATGCACCACCAACTACTACAGTGGCTGCACCTACATTTACCACCTGGTCAGGAAACGTAAGTTTTCCCCCAGTTACTGAGATTAGCAAAGTGTCTGTAAGAGTCCCACCATTCTGGCGCACAAGACCTGAGCTGTGGTTTTCCCAGATCGAATCCCAGTTTTTCACATCAGGTATTTCAGCTGATACCACAAAATACCACACTGTAGTAGCTGCCATAGAAAGTAGTGTGTTGGCTGAGGTAAGCGATATTATTTTGCAACCACTAGCTGAGCAAATGTACGACACCCTAAAAAGCAGGCTCATCGAAAGATTCGCTGATTCTGAAGAAAAAAGAATCAAAAAACTTCTTCAAGAAATTGATTTAGGTGATAAAAGACCATCACAGCTCTTGCATGAAATGCGCGATCTTGCTGGAAACAAGCTGAGTGACGACCTTCTAAAAGCATTATGGATGCAGCATTTGCCATCCGCAACGAGAGGTATATTAACCGTAAGTGGTGATAAGCTGCCTCAATTAGCTGTTCTTGCCGACAAAGTAGTGGAAGCAAGCCAAGGCAATACCGTTTCTGCAATCACCTCACACTCATCATCAACAACGGAAAAATCATCTTTTTCACTCGATCTCCATGAAAAAATTGATGCTCTTGTCAATGAAATAGCAGAGATAAAAGCAAATATGAGAGGAAGAGACACAATCAGAAGACAACAACATCGATCTCGCTCACGTCATGATACACCTTCACGAGGAAGCTTGTGTTGGTATCACTAACGTTATGGCAAAAAAGCAAGAAATTGCACAAGCCCATGCAATTTCAAGAACAAAAATTCTTCGGAAAACTAACAAGTCCATCTATACAAACACAAGCGACAACAGATGGACACATACATACACGTCGCTTATTTGTCTTTGACCTACACACAAAATTCAACTTCTTAATTGACACGGGAGCTGATATCTCTGTCGTTCCTCCGCTACAAAAAGAAAAACGAAAACGATGTAATTTCAACCTATTTGCAGCTAACGGCACAACAATTTTAACACATGGAACAAAAAATCTGACAGTGACACTTGGACTTCGGCGCAATTTTCAATGGAAATTTATTATAGCTGATGTGTCTAAACCAATTATTGGAGCAGATTTTTTGGAGCAGCACGGACTTTTAGTAGATCTCAAGAGAAAAAAACTGATTGACAAAACAACGCACCTGGAAATAAGTGCAAGTATCAAACAAGTATTATTTCCTCAGGTATCTTTTACAGAAAATAATTCACCTTTTAGTGCGCTCATAAAGGAATTTTCTGATGTGTTTTCTCCTTCTGTCGTTAAATCTCCTGTCAATTTCAGTGTCACTCATCATATCACCACTAAAGGCCCACCTGTCCACTCACGTCCTCGTCGTCTTCCACCAGACAAGCTGGCTGCTGCGAAGAAAGAATTTAAGTATATGATGGAACAAGGAATGTCTCGTCCCTCCAAAAGCCCCTGGTCGAGTCCTCTACAAATGGTGAAGAAATCGGATGGATCATGGCGCGTCTGCGGAGACTATCGTGGCCTTAATGCTGTAACACAGCCCGACAGGTACCCTCTACGAATTTTGCAGGACTGTACACATTTTATGCAACGCAAACTAGTATTTTCCGTCATCGATTTATTCAGAGCTTACAACCAAATTCCTATTGAAGAGTCAGACATTCCTAAGACCGCCATATCCACACCATTTGGCCTTTTTGAATGTCGTGTTATGTTTGGTGGTCTGAAGAATGCCGCTCAGACATTTCAACGGATAATTGATGAAGCTTTGCTTGATCTCGACTTCACTTTTCCCTATATTGATGATATCTGTATAGTTCGGATAATATGGAGCAACACACAGAACACTAACGTCTAGTGTTTCAACAGCTCAGGAAGTTCCATCTCGTGGTAAACGCTTCAAAATGTCAGTTTGGCAAGCAAGAAGTCAAATTTTTAGGCCATCTCATCAACTCCGATGGAATCAAGCCACTTACTGAAAAGGTTCAGGCAATCTTGGATTTCAAACTGCCAACTCAGGTAAATGGTTTAAGAAGATTTATTGCTACAATCAATTTTTATAGAAGATTTTTGCCTCACGCTGCCGAGAAACAACTAAAACTCCAAGCACTTATCAAGGGTAATAAGCGTAACGATAAATCTATTATTCAATGGACGGAAGAAGCGAAAGCTGCTTTCGAAGATTGTAAATCAAGTCTTGCTAATGCAACATTATTAGCTTATCCATCAGTTAATGCCGATTTTTCGCTGTATGTTGACGCATCCGATTTTGCAATTGGTGCCGTGTTGCAACAATCAACAAATGGCATCATACAACCTTTGAGTTTTTTCTCTAGAAAACTTTCTAAATCGCAAACAAAGTATTTTAGTAAGCACATATTATTTATATAATTATTGTAATGTGCTACAAAGTACAAACCAGGTTTGCTTATGTAAAATAATTATTATATGAAATAAAACAGTCTTGTTTGTACCACTGATTTGAATACTTTACATTTGGCGACGAGGATACACAAAATAATAAAAAAAAAGGTTGTAACCCGCTATTTTAATCCCTTAACCGAGCAAGTTTTATGGCAGATTCGGAATTGTCTGATTCTAGTAGCAGTACATCTACTGTAGTTGCAAAAAAAATATTAAAAAGTGAAATTAAGACGAATTCGATAGAAAATATGAATTCTATTAATTTTATTGGTGCGATTGAGTTTTTCAATCCAAGCATTGATGAATTCGATATCTTTATGGAGCGTTTTGAGAATCTGATGTGTCTCAATAAAATATCTGAACTTAAAGATAAAAAAATCTACTTGGTAAATCTAGGCGGTAAGGAACTATATAAGATAATACGCAATGTTTCAAGGCCAGACGGAATAGAAGAAGTGGATTACCAGACATTGATTGAGAAGCTAAAGGGACATTTTAATCCTCAAAAAAATATTACTGCAGAACGATATAAGTTTGGTAGCAGGAATCAGCGTGCAGGTGAAAGTATTTGCGAATACGTCATGATCATCAAAGAATTGGCAGAGCCATGTGAGTTTGGCACTTTTTTGAATGATGCTCTCAGAGACAGATTTGTGTTGGGAATTATCGACAATCGTGTTCGTGCAAAGCTGTTGGACATTTCAAGTTTGGAGTTCCAGAGAGCAGTTGAGATAGCTAGAGGAGATGAAATGGCCAAAAATCAATTAAGGGTTATTCAGCCAGGCACATCACCAGCAGACGTCAACAGCATTCGGAGGCACAGCGATCAAAGAGGAAGATCTTTGTCCGGATCGCATAACAAACCTGAGAAATATAAAGACCATCGCAGTTGTTCGAGAGGGAAGAATTTCCGTAAAAACAAAGATCTTAAGGATATCGTTTGCTATTATTGCAAAAAACGTGGACACATAAAAAAAGATTGCTTTAAATTAAAAAACCGAAGCAACAAGTCAGTGCATGCGGTCGAAGAAGGCGAATTTGAGAGTGGTGACAGTTCGGACGAGGGAGCTTGGCTGGGCAGACTTAACTACGTCAATGAAATCGCATCAGGATCGCTTAAAGTTAAGTTATTAGTTAATGATAAGTATATTACTTTTGAGCTCGACACAGGTGCATGTACAACTGTATTATCAGAACAAGATTATTTAAGACTTTTTAAAAATTTTAAATTAAATAATTTTTCGAAATCCTTAGAAGTGGTGACTGGTGGACACGTGGTGGTACTTGGAAGTTTCGAGGTTAAAGTAAAATCAAAATATCATGAGAAACCTATGCAATTGAAAATGTTGGTAATTAAAAGCAAAAAACCATTTACACCATTGTTGGGACGTATCTGGTTGGATTCTTTATATCCAAGTTGGAAATCTTTTTTTCAAAATGTCGGTAAGTCTCAGACAAATTCTGTTTTCAATATTTCTGAGAAAATAATTGACCATAAATATGATATGATTTGCATGCTTAAAAATAATTTCGCTGAAGTTTTTGATCAAAATTTAGAAAATCCAATTTGTGGATTTGAAGCTGACGTCGTTTTGAATGAAAGTGCAAAACCAATAGTGTTTAAGGCTTATGCAGTTCCCTTTGGTCTTAGAGAAAAATATAATGCAGAGTTAGAAAGATTAATATGAGCTGGGATTTTAGAAAAAGTTAGGCATAGCGAATGGGCAAGTCCGGTGGTTTGTGTAATGAAAAAGAACGGAGATGTCAGACTTTGCATGGACTGTAAGGTGTCCATTAATAAGCATATGAAGACGGAACATAATCCATTGCCGCTCCCAGAAGATATTTTCTCCAATATTTCCGGTTACACACATTTTTCTATTCTAGATCTAAAAGGCGCGTTTCAGCAATTGAAGCTATCTGAAAGATGCAAGCCGTATTTTACAATAAACACATCAAAGGGTCTTTTGAGATATACAAGACTAGTGTTTGGAGCTAAGGCATCCAGTGCCATTTTTCAAGGTGTGATTGATAAAATTTTAGAAGATTTAGATTATGCCGAAGGTTATATAGACGATATTTTAATAAAAGGTACAAATTTATTAGAATGCATGCAAAATACAGAAACGGTTTTGGAAAGGTTAAAAAAGTTTAATGTTAAAGTGAACCTTGATAAGTGTAATTTTTTGGAAGAAAAAGTTGAATATCTTGGTTATGTTATTACGGCAGAAGGGCGGTTTCCAAGTGAAACGAAAGTTGAAGCTATTTTAAAAGCTCCAGCACCTAAAGATATATCTCAACTTCGGTCTTATCTAGGGCTACTAAACTATTATTCAAATTTCTTACCATGTCTTTCATCCGAACTTCACGTTTTATACAATTTATTGAGAAAAGGAGTCAAATATGATTGGACCGAAAGCTGTAGCGAGGTTTTTGAGCGGACCAAAAAGCTGTTATCAGGTAAAAGTGTGCTTGTGCATTTTGATCCTTCAAAAGAAATAGTTATTTCTTGTGATGCTAGTCCTTACGGAATAGGTTGCGTTTTATCTATAGTAGATGAAAGCGTAGAAAAGCCCTGCATGTATGCGAGCAGTTCACTTAGTGCGTCAGAGAAGCTTACTCGCAGCTTCATAAAGAAGCACTAAGCATAATTTTTGCTGTTCGAAAGTTCAGAAAATACATATTTGGTAGAAGCATAACAATATTCAGTGATCATCAACCACTGAAAGAAATTTTTGGTGAAAAGAAACCTACTCCACCTATAGCAGCATCTAGACTCCAGAGATGGGCAATTGAATTGTCAATGTATGACTACAAAATTTTATATAGGAAAGGTAAACATAACGGTAACGCAGATGGTTTTTCAAGGCTTCCGTTGCCTCATAAAACTGGTGATGAGAGTTTTTCGTTAAACTCTTTTAATTATTCAGAAGAAGTACCTTTAAATTTAGTAAAAATAAAAGCTGAAACTAATTCGGATGAAACCTTAAAGCTACTTAAGCAATACCTATTAAAGGGTTGGCCTGACAAATTTTGCATGGAATTACAACCTTATTATTTAAAACGATATCTTTTAGAAATTGAAGACGATATACTTTATTATGGTATGCGTATTATTATTCCCTTTTCATTGAAAACAAACATTTTAGATATACTGCACGAAGGGCACATTGGTATAGTGCGTATGAAAGAACTAGCACGATCCTTAGTATGGTGGCCGAAGATAGATGACTTTATTGAATTGCATGTAAATAGTTGTAAAACTTGTGCTGCTACTGGGGGTATATCAGAAAAAAATAGTTTAAGAGATTGGCCTAGGAGTACATATCCATATGAAAGAATACATTTAGATTTTTTTTATTTTGAAAATAAGACTTATTTATTAATAGTTGATAGTTTCAGCAAGTTTGTAGATGTTCACTTAATGAAAAGCACAAATGCTAGTTCGCTTATAGAAAAGCTTCGAAGTAATTATGCCATCTTTGGATTGCCTGTGATGTGTGTCACAGATAATGGACCTCCATTTAACTCATTTGAGTATAAACACTTTTGCGATTTGCATTGCATTCAGGATGTTAAATCTCCAGCTTACCATCCACAGTCGAATGGTCAAGCGGAACGGTTGGTTCAGGTTGTTAAAAATGATTTTAAAAAATCATTAATTGATCAAAACACTAAAAACCTTACTGCTCAACAAAGGATAGATAATTTTTTAATAAGATACCGAAATACACCAAGTACCGCTACATTCGAGAAACCAGCTCATTTAATTTTGAATTTTAAACCTAGAACAAAAATTGATATTATTAAAGAAAATTCACATTTAAAAACTGAAAACAATAAACATTGTAACACAAAATTTGAAAAAGGAGAAGAAGTCTATTATAAAGGAAATTTTGAAAAGTATATAAAATGGTACCCTGCTATTATTGTAAGGCAAGTTTCCTCTAATGTGTATTTAATTAATTTCAAAGATAATTTCAGAAATGCACATGTTAATCAACTCAAACGAAAAATTAAAAGAGTATCTTTTGAACCAGAACAGTTTTATGTTAAAGGAAAATTGCCAAGCGATCTTAATGAAAATTCTGATAAAGTAAAAAAACCATCATGTATAAAAACAAGAAACAAAAATGTTAGACGATCGATTTATCCACAAAGATCATCGGAAAGAATTAAAAATAGGGGAGCTTCTTGCAGCATACTCAGCTGTTAAATACTTTAGGTATATGCTTGAAGGGCATATTTGTGATATTTGCAGACCATAAGCCTCTGACCTTTGTTTTTCGTCAGAAACCCAACAAGGCGTCTCCACGTCAAGAGCGTTACACTGATTTTATAAGTCAGTTTACTACAGATATTCGTCACATCAGCGGAAAGGACAATATAGTAGCTGACGCCTTATCTCGAATTGAGACAGTGGAAAACGGACTTAATTACGAAACCCTCGCAGCAGAACAACATATTAACCAAGAACTGCAAGAATACCTTCACAGTCCAACATCATCGCTAAGGTTACAGAGATTTCCAGTCTCACCAACATCTGCGCAAAGCTTGCTTTGTGATACATTGACTGGAAGGATTCGACCATATATAACCAACAATTTGCGAAAGACAACATTCGATATCATCCACAATCTTTGTCACCCTGGAGTAAAAGCAACAACTAAAATGTTAGCTGAGCGTTATGTATGGCCAAACCTTAGGAGAGACTGTCGTAAGTGGGTTCAAGCATGTTTACCTTGTCAACGAGCTAAGACACACCGTCATAACAGATCCGTACTTGGTTCATTCAAACTCCCAGATGGAAGATTTTCGCACGTCAACATTGACATCGTTGGTCCACTTCCATCATCACAAAATCAAAAGTACTGCTTAACATGTGTCGACCGTTTCACGAGGTGGCCTGAAGCTTTTCCAATGGAAGATATAACTGCAGAAACTGTTGCACGTACTTTGTATAGTGGATGGATTGCACGCTTTGGTGTACCAATATATATAACAACCGATCAAGGTCGGCAGTTGGAGTCAGTACTCTTCCGAGAGCTAACCAAGCTCCTGGGAGTTCTAAGAATCCGGACCACACCATACCATCCAGCAGCCAATGGAATGGTTGAACGCTGGCATCGTACTATGAAGAACGCAATTAAATGTTATCAAACCGATCGTTGGACAGAAGTTTTGCCATCAATTCTCCTCGGGCTTCGATGTTGTTTTAAGGATGACATTAGTGCTACACCAGCCGAGTTAGTTTACGGCACAAACTTACGCTTACCAGGAGAGTTTTTTGAAGGAACACCACCAAACACCTCAAGTGAAGATTTTGTGAACCAACTTTCGGGCTAATATGAACAAATTGTCGCCAGTTCCATCATCGCCTCACTCAAATTCTTCAAAAGTTTTCGTGCACAAAGATTTAAGCTCTACCTCACATGTTTTCGTGAGAAGAGATGCAGTAGGAAGAGCTTTGCAACCAGCGTATGATGGACCTTTTAAAGTACTTAATAAATTTTCTAAATTCTTTACAGTGCTCACCCCAAAAGGCGAACGAAAAACTATTTCAATCGATCGTTTGAAACCGGCATACCAAACTGAAGGAACTCATGACGTCGGACAACCGCTTGGGAAGGAAGTTGTTAATACCCCTGTGAATCAACCCATCCATGACTATGTATCTAAATCGGGGCGACATGTGCGCTTCAGAATAAAACCCTAGAACAAATCATACATTATTACATATCGTTATCACTGGAAGGGGAATCATGTAGCGAACATTCATCTGGCAATGCTGTACTAAGAGCTTAGCATACAGATGATCATTGCAGTAAAATACACACTGAGTCAGTCGCATTTTTAAAGTGGACATACTCACTACACTTCTCTTATCAATTGAAAATAACCTATTTTCTAGAAAGTAAAAGTTTAATGAATTCTTGTTAATTAAAGTTATAAGTTTAAAAATAAACGGCTTCGTTTTCATTTCGTAAGATTTACCCTACGCTTCCACAGACACAATATTTGAAAGTTCAATGGAAGCTGAAACAAAGCATTGGAGGGCGGTTTTACAAAGACTATTCAGTGTTGTAAAATTTCTTGGTTCCCAGTCATTAGCTTTTCGCGGTTCTTCAGATAAATTGTTTGAGCTCAACAATGGTAATTTTTTACAACTCGTAGAGGAAATAGCTTCATTTGATTTGGTTTTAGGAGAGCACATGAGGAGAATTACGAATCAAGAAACCCAAAATAAATATTTAAGCAAAAACATACAAAATGAAATTATAAGTATTTTTGCCACAGCCATTAGCAATACAATTGTTTCAATGCTTAAAGAAGCAAAATATTTTTCAATTATTGTAGACTCTACAACCGATAAAAGTCGCGTTGAACAAGTTACTATTGTCGTTAGGTTTGTACATCAGAAGCAGAAAACTTTTACAGTGAATGAGCATTTCTTAGGGTTTTTGAAGGGGGAAGACAAGACCGGAATGGGACTGACTCAGTTGATTTTAGACAAACTTGAATTACATGGAATTTTAATAAGTAACTGTCGAGGCCAAAGTTATGATAATGGTTCGAATATGAAAGGAAAAGAAGCGGGTGTTCAGAATCGAATTCGAACCCTGGAACCAAGAGCATTTTTTGTTCCATGTTGCTCGCATTCCTTAAATTTAGTGGTTAATGATGCTGCTCGGTGCTCATTATATGCAGTTAAATTTTTCGATACAATTCAATGTTTGTATAACTTTTTTTCAAATTCCACAACGAGGTGGGATATTTATAAGAAAAAAATTCCAAGTCTTACTTTGAAACCCCTTTCTGAGACAAGATGAGAGAGGTTAGATGCATTGAGGCCTTTAAAAACAAATTTAGAAGAAATATATGAAGCCCTTATAGAAATATCTGAAATAGGAAATCTAGAGGCAAAAAACATCGCAGAATCGTTAGGAAATAAAATTTTTGATTTTACGTTTATTTGCTCCCTGCTAATTTGGTTTGATATTTTAGAAAATATAAATAAAACAATAAATATTTGCAAAGTCCGTCCGTTAATCTGTCAACTGGCATAAAATTTTTAGAAAGTACAAAAAACAGTTTGATTTTAATGCGTTCCGATGAAAAATTTAATGAGTATGTTCTATTAACCGAGCGTATTGCTAGTTCCCTACAAATACCAAATATGTTTCCTGAAGCTTCATCATTGCGATCTCGACGGAGAAAAAGACTTTATGCTGATGAATGTCCTGAAACTATATTAGACCCGAAACAAGGGTTTAAAGTTGATTTTTTTTTCAAAATACTTGATCAAGCCATTCAATCAATTACAGAAAGGTTTGAACAGCTTGACACGTATAGTATCAATTTTTCATTTTTAGGTAACATTAGCGAATGTTTAAAAAACAAATAGTTACGTGCTTCATGCCTTAATTTGCAGAATGTTTTAACATTAGGTAGTTTTAAAGATTTAGATGGAGAAGAATTGTTTCAAGAGTTAACCGTTATATCCCCGCTTGTCACACCACAAAGCTCAAGTTTAGATGTGTTAAATTTTATTTTTATTTCAAGCCTTGAAGATTTTGCTCCGAATTTAGTAATTGCTCTCCAAATTCTTAATACAATTCCGGTCACGGTAGCTTCAGGAGAACGTAGTTTTTCTAAACTTAAAATTATTAAAAATTATCTTAGGACAACCATGACTCAAGAGAGATTGGTAGGCTTATCAATAATGTCCATTGAAAAGGAATTATTAAATGCTTTAGACTTTGATGATCTTATTTCTGAATTTGCAAAGTGTAAGACCAGAAAAGTAAGCTTTCAAGTTTAAACGTTTCCACTCTGCTCATTTCTTCGCTGCGTTTAGTTTATGGTTTTACTTTTTTTTCTTAAAAAAAATTAACTGAAGTTCCTATCTATTTTGTTTATTTGTATAAGTATATACTTTAATATTATTTTGTTTTTTAATTAATTAATATTTTTTTTTAAATGAAGTTTTTATTTATTTTTTATTTTGTATATGCATATATATATGTACATTGTGTATGTTTCTATATACTTTTATTTTATGTTGTTTTTAATTTATTTACAATTTTTTTTTGTAAATATCTTAATTACATTTGATACATACAATCATATATGTAAACATATTTGTTTGTTACTGAGGATTAGGCCTACCGGGGATACCTCAATAAAAAAAAGCATTGAAAGTCTACCTCCTGGGTAATGTGGAAAAGGCTTATGCATGTGTATCAGTTTGTGTGTAAAAATATAAAAAAGGGGCGCTTTCTACAAATCTTGCACAGGGCGCTAGTTTGGCTGGGGCCGGCCCTGCTTGTTGCAATAAATCTTTAACTTGGCGTTCAATTTCTTTTTCGTGAATTTTTGGATATCTGTAAATTTTGCTAAATATAGGACTGTCATGCTCAGTCCTAATGCTATGTATAGTTTGTGTTGTTGATGTGAGTTTATCACCTTCTTTATAGAAAATACTTTTATTTTCATCAATAAATTTTCTTAATTCTTTTTTTTCTTCAAAATTTAAATTCACATCTATCAATTGGCTCATTTGCGTTGAGTTGCAATATTCAAGAGTGTGAGTTTCTTCATATTCATATAAACTCTTACTATCATAATTTTCAAAATATGTTTTTCTATTATTTATTTCGATATATCCTTCTTTTAGGTTTAATTTAGCTCCAATAGGTTTTAATAAATTTTGTCCTATGATTCCTACAAATTTATTGTTCGATATTCTCATTAACTTCCATGCCATAGTAGATTCATCTTCGTTGAATTTTACCGGTACTTCAGTTATGATTTCAAATTTAATCATGTTTTCATGATTAAGTGATTTTACTTTGATTGGAACTTTCATTAAAGTTCTCGGGATTTCTAATAGTTGTGACTCATCAAGTATACTTGTTGTTGAGCCAGTATCTATTAGAATGTTAAATTTTTTATTATTTATTGTGATTTTGATTATGGGAAGTGATTCTTCTTCCCGGCCATGGTAAAATTTACCTCTTCATATTTTAACTCTGTATTATTAACATCCATAGGTTCTGGCCTTGGATACCTATTATTATTATTATTAGTATTAGTATTATTATAATTATTATTATTATAATTGTTCCTATATTACCCCGAATTGAAAGGTCTTTGATTATTACTAAAATTCCTGAAATTTCCCTGATTATTATTATTATTTCTAAACTGTCCTGAATTCTGGTGTCTTTGATAATTATTTGGAGGTGGTGGTCTATAATTACTTGAATTCTGACTATAATTTATTCCTCTATTATTATTGTTATTTTGTTGTGGTTGGTTTTTAAAATTGTTTAAATTTCCCTGTCTATTAAGATTCTTATGGCGCATTAACAAAGTATAAGCCGCTCTTATATTTTAAATATTCTGCGCAATAATAACAGAAGCTTGATTGGCATTTAGATTATTTAAAAACTTATTCATTACTATATTTTCGTTATTTTCTGGGTTATATATAATATTTTGCTCTAACTTACTTTTCTTATTTAATTTCAAGAGGATTCCCTCGGTTTGATGAAACAGCTGCTGAAGATCGTTTGTGGTAATCATGTGAAGATCTTGAAGAATCTGCTCGTATATCTCCTGAACTCCAAAATCCTGGATTAGTACGTCTTTTATCGTTGGCCATGTTGGCATTAATATTTTTCTTAAGGTGTTGATTGCTGCTCCTTGTATTTTATTTCTGATTATTAAAGTTGCTATTGGCTGATTTTCTGTACTTATATAGCTGTACACATAATCAATATATTCAATGAAAGCGATGACGTCCTTATCTAGTCGTCCTGAGAATGTTGGAATTTTTTCCAATCGCATCAATGGTACATTTTGGTCTATTGTTGCAGTAGCCATTTTTGTATTGTTTTTGTGTTTATTTTAAGTAACACTTTTAACTTTTGTATTTGAAGTTAATTCTGTCTTTTTAGTAGACACTTTAATTTTCTAATCTCTCTACGAGAATTAGTGTATTGTTCTTTATTTAACTTGACACTTTAGAAAAAAAATTTCTAATTGCTTCGGCAATTAGTTTGTTGTATACATTTTTTTACCGTCCGTTAAAACACTTCGGTATTATTAACTTTCACAATAAAGCTTTTTTTCTTTTTATTCGAATCACTAGATAACATATGTCACTATAAATTCGTTATAGATCTTGTTGGGGAATTAAACTTCCAACGATAAGGGGGAGAGATCCTTGATTTAATATTTGGGTTAAAAAGCCACTTTGCCGAACACAAGGTTTGCTTAAAATAATTCTTTATTTAATTTACAATATATTTACAATTATAATTTAGTTGCGCAGCAGACAACCGCCCGTGTTGAAGAGAAGAAAAGAACTCATCGAGACCGACCAAGTCAGTCACCAAGCCACCACCAGTCCGTTGTCCAAGAATGCAGCGTCACCAAAACGCCCACAAGTTCAACGAGTCCAGAATCTGGTACCAGGCCCATGCCTTGGATACCCAACGACACACAACCAAGAATGTGCCCACGCCAGCAACAATAGCGAAGATCCGTGGGAGCGTCATCTGAGGGTAAGCCATCGTCGTGGTGTTGTTTATTTGTTCTTCCTAGAACTTTCTTGCAACCCTCAGCACTCTGCTGTATTTATCCAAGATAAATATAGGGCAGCGATGATTGACTGGCGACAATAAGAGTCGAATGTCACAGTCCAGTCGTTGAGTGAGCGACACTACGAGCCGCTTCAACGTATCCATAACCATAGCATGTTGTAGGTATCTGCCATGCTAATGCATACCCATGGTATGCGCTGTGTATCTGCTATACGGTGGGTGATGACATCACCTATAGCTCTATGTATACTTAGATATGTGCCTGTGCTGTGGGTAGGTATCTGCTTTGGCTGGCACAGAAAATGAAGCACAAATCAATGGCACATTGAATTCGACACATTTTAATGTCAATTGACTGCTCATATATCGAGGCAGTATGGAATGTGTGATATGATGCTGCCCGGCTGATGGTGGTGGTGGGTGTAGTGAGGTACCAAGTACTTTCTGCTGCATCAGCGCGGACGTTGACCACCAAATCTCGAGGTCAATGGTGATTGACCGAACATCCTGCCCGGTCGAACCTTGCGTTCGAAATGTGTAGGGACGTGGTCCAGCTGGCCTTGATGAGGTAGGTTATGCTCATACAAAATGACCCACATGTACCTTAATTAGTCGTATAATTTAGGAGTTTGTTAGTCGATTAATCTACAAAGTTTCTGGACGGGGCGGCGACATTCGCCGGCGGCAGTCCGAAGGGTTGCGTTGCGGGCCAATCCATCATTGCCCAAGTGAACCGCTGTGACTCGCCCGACTCGCCAATGGGTAGGGGGTAGATTCTCGTTTCGCACAAGAACTATGTCCTCCACTCGAAGATTCGGCTCTCGTTTCTCCCATTTGTTGCGGGTTTGCAAGGTGCACAAATACTCCTCGCTCCATCTGTGCCAAAAGTCTTGGTGGACTTTGCGCAGCCACTGGTACTGTTTCAGTCGGTTGATTGGTATATCATCGATGCGGGGCTCTGGTACTGCTATCAGTGGTGCTCCGATCAGGAAGTCTCCAGGAGTGAGGGCCAGTTTGTCCTCAGGATCGTCATGTAGGGAAACCAATGGACGAGAGTTAAGACATGCTTCGATACGAACTGCCAAGGTGTGCAGCTGATGATGCCAAAGCGACTGAGATCCCACCAGGCGGATCAAGTGGTGTTTGACGGATTTGACGGCGGCTTCCCATAAGCCACCTTGATGTGGAGCACCTGGCGTGATGAAGTGCCATCTCGTACCTACATGCGCCAAGGCTTGCTGATTGTAATGAGACTCAAAAAGAGCCAGGTCTTCCTTCATGAGCCGGTTGGCCCCCACAAAGGCAGTCCCATTATCGCTGTAGAGATCGGGGCAGGGTCCACGCCTGCCGGTGAAACGGGTGAAAGCATCCAAGAAAGCTTGTGAAGAGAGGTCCTCTATGACCTCTAAATGCACGGCTTTGGTAGCCATGCATACAAATATTGCCAGGTATCCCTTTGTAGTGGTGCGGGATCGTTTGGTTCCCACACGTAGGGTGAATGGTCCACAGTAATCTACCCCAGACGATAGGAAGGGTCTTGCCTCATTTACTCGTTGACTGGGCAGTGAGGCCATCTGTTGCTTTATTAATGTCCCACGATGTCTTGGACAGATGACGCATTTGTGGACGAATGTTCTAACCGCTTGTCGGCCCTGAAGTATCCAATACTTATGGCGTAGTGTCTGGAGCATCAGTTGTGCTCCACCATGCATGGTGATCTCGTGAGTGTGGTTCAACAGCAACACGACGAGATGTCCTGTCCTCGGTAGGACGAGCGGGAATTTCTGCTCATGTGGCAGCGAAGAGTAAGTGAGCCGGCCTCCGACTCGAAGTAGATCCTTGTCGTCTAAGTAAGGATTTAGTGACAGTAACGGGCTTCCGCTCCCCAGTGGAGCTTTCTTGTGTAGTTGCTGGATGTCTTGAGAGAAGCACTTCGCTTGTTCTATTCGTATAAGGCGTTGTAGGGCGTCATCGAGCTCATCCGCTCCGATCACGGGTTCCTGGATACGATGTCTATGTGACTTCAGCCACCTTGTTATGTAGGCAACAACGCGTAGAAGTTTCTGCATCCGGCTATATCGCTCCACCAAGGGGATGACCGTGCCGTCTCTGCATCGAGTAGTCAGTGGGTGTGATGCGGGTTGCGTGGTGACACCGGTAATGGCCGATGGTTTGACTTCAGCTGCGATAGTAACCAGGTCTTTATCATCAGGCTGCCCGGCTGAGCCAAGAGGGAGCGGACCGACCTTCAACCAGTCTGGGCCTTGCCACCATAGGTTGTGATTGACGAGCTCTGAGGCACCAATACCTCGACTCGCGCAGTCAGCAGGGTTCTGAGCAGAGCGTACGTGATGCCACCGTTCAGGTGACGTGAGCTCTTGTATTTGTCGGACTCGATTCGCGACGTATGGCTTCAATGTCGAAGGCTCCTTCCTTAACCAGCATAACACGATGCTGGAATCTGACCATAAGTAGTATGGTGCGGTAACTAGTCCAAGAGCTGTACGGATGTTCATCAGGGTGATGGCCAATAGGTGGGCGGCACAAAGTTCTAAACGAGGTATAGTGGCGCCCTTGATGGGGGCTACCTTCGTACGTGCAGTCACCAGGGAGATCTGCACTCGTTCATCTGGGTAGGTGGTCCTTAGGTAGACCACTGCTGCGTAGGCTCGGGAGCTGGCATCACAGAAACCATGAATTGTGGTGGGGTGCTGATTGTGCATGCCTAGCCAGCGTGGGACCCGAACCTGATTGAGGTTGACCAAGTGGTCCCGGAATGTCTGCCAAGTGTGCTGCAACTCATCAGTGAGGGGGGCATCCCAAGTGATGCCTGCGGACCAGAGTGTCTGGATGAACACCTTTCCGACGATTACCACAGGAGCAAGAAGACCGGTGGGGTCAAATAGCTGAGCCACTTCACTCAGTACACGCCTCTTTGTTGCAGGAGGGCGTGGCACTTCTAGTTCCACGCGAAAGAAGAGCTCGTCAGCTGTTGGGTCCCAACGTAGACCAAGTACTGTTGCCGTTGGGCAGTCAATGACAAGCTCTGTGGAAGAAGAAAAGGAAGCTTGATTAGTTAACCTCGACATTACCTGTATGCTATTCGAGTTCCATTTGCGGAGTGCAAAATGTCCAGCCAAGAGGATCTTGTTGACGTCGCCTGCCAGTCGTACTGCTTCGACGGCACTGTTGCAGCTAGTAAGGAGGTCATCCACATAAAAGGCCTTCTCAATCGTCTCAATTGCCGCTCGGGCACGTGATGGATCTGCGACTAAACTCTGGTTATCGTGCGCACACTGGATCATCGATCGCACTGAAGTGTATGGACTAGATGCCATACCATACGTAACGGTTGTTAACCGAAAGACATTGAGCTCGTCTGACGGTGACTCTCTCCAGAGAATCCGCTGGAAATCACGATGTTCAGGTGCTACCAGGACCTGACGGAACATCTTCTCGACATCGGCTGTCAAAGCAATGGGGTATCTCCGGAACCTCAAGATTACATTGATAAGTGAATCTTGGATCGTCGGACCCACCAGCTGGACATCATTCAGTTGTAATGTGTGCCCTACCTCACCTACGAATCTATGTGGGATATTGAAAGGCTTCCCCAAGCCGAAAAAGGTGATGGCTAAAGAGCCGATCTGCTTTCAAAGTTTAGAGTAAAAAAACAAGGCTGAAGAGCCGAATTAGGTCTTTTCACTTCCAAACTGAAAGTGAATTTATTCAGTCAAACTTAAGCTATTTATACAAAAATAATCTACTTACACACTAACATCTTAAGCCTATATCAAATACATCTAATCACTTAAACATAGAAATATTTTATATAAACATAAACATATTTTGTATTCCGAATTCTATGGGAAATTTATGACAACGGAACCAGGCAGCATACTTGCTATGTCATCAAATAGATATTTGATTATCCAATGTGCATAGCCCTTCTAATACAATGCACAAATGTATCTAAATACATCCAGTCATATGCACTACACAGTATGCAGTACATTGAACCTCAGCGAGTAGGTAGATACACTTGACCAAAGTAATCTGAAGCGTCGCGTCCCGTCGTCGTCAATGGCATTGAAATTATTACTTAATATTTTAGTGCATGAGGGTGATATTCTTGACCATGAATGAAATGCGAGTGCATTATTAAAAATAGAAAAGTAATGCGAGTGCATTTAAAATATAGGTCGGCTATTGTAAAGCGTAGTGTGGATTTAAGTCAATGACCGGAATTAAATGTATAATGAAGTGGTCGCTAGTGTGATTCCTTCACACCACCCTTCCTGGGGAAAAAGGAGAAATCATGACATATCTTGATTTCTTCTTTTAAGCGACACTAACTTGTGTTATAGGAATATTCTTTTTTTTCGTTCGGAATCAAATTTCTTCTTTTTTTTTTTTTTAACATTATTTTCTTCTATAATGTATTTTAATAGTACATACTTAGTTTGTATTATTACTTACGTATATAATATAATACATTTTTTTTTTTTTTTTTACATTCATTCATACAAGTAACTTATTTTATTCTTCTTATATTCTATTTTTATTTATTCATACAACTTACTTATTTTATTCTTCTTATATTCTATTTCTTATTTATTCATACAACTTACTTATTTTATTCTTCTTATATTTTAGTTGCGTTTTATTTATTGCTAAACAATATAATTTATTTAAATCCTATGGCGCCTTATTAAAAATTAAATGAAGTAGTTATCATATATTATTATTTACATTTTTTTTTTTTTTAAATTAAATGAAATAGTTATCTTGTATATACATACATATATTATTATTTACATTCTTTCCCCTTTTTTTTTTAGACTTTGATTTAATTATTGATTATATAAAAGTTAAATACATGTAAAATGGTTTCAGTCTATTCTTGTGTACTGTCATTCTTTTGTTATCGTATTGGATATCACAATTTACACCATTTTGAGACAAAACTTCGTATGGTCCTATAAATATTGGATCTAATTTCTTTCTGGATTCGTTTCTTAATAAAACTAAACTTCGTTTTTCAAAACTACTACTCTTTGTTTGTCCCTCTTTATCATATCTATCTTTCCTAATGTTTTTCTTCTTTATAAGCGTTTCTCGGGCATCTCTGTGGGCAACTTGTAATTTATGTTTAAGGTCAATTACGTAATCGTCATAATTGTACACCGGTTCCATTTGTTTTGTCAGATTTTTGGGCAAGCTACATTGCTTTCCGAATATCAACTCGAATGGTGTGTAACCCGTTTCTGAGTGTACGGAAGTGTTATAACAGAAAACGTAATATGGCAACCAAGTACTCCAGTCCGTGTGTTTTTCTGAGACGTAACTTCTAAGATATGCTCCTAAAACCTTATGTGAATTTTCTAAAGCTCCTATGCTCTCATGATGGTACGCTGTAGATTGTAATTGTTCTATTCTCAAAAGCTTACAGATACTTTTGAAAACCTGGTTTATAAATTCGGTTCCCTGATCAGATGCTATTGTATGTGGTACTCCGTACCTTAGAATAAAACCTTCTACTAGAGCTTTAGCTACCGTGCTTGATTCTTTATTGGGGAGTGGTATAGCTTCGATAAACTTGGTAAGCTCATCTTGAATGGTGAGTATGTATTTAGATCCATCTTCAGATTCTTCTAAAGGTCCTACTAAGTCTATAAATATTTTGTCAAAACCTGATTCGGCTGTTGATGTGATAGTCATTGGTTGTTTCTTCGGTTGGATATATTTGTTTCGTTGACATACGGGGCAGTGCTTAACGAATGTCGTCACATCGTTTTGCATTCCTGTCCAAAAGTATTTTTTCTTTATATTTTGAATCATACGGTTTATACCTGCATGTCCACTGGTCGGAAGTATGTGAAAGTCGTTTAGTATTAATTTCTTCTTACAAGGATCGGTAATTTCAATAACATTATCTATGAGGTATACCTTTATATTACTTTCTTTAAACATTTCTCCTAATATATTTTTTAATTCATTAATTTTATATTCTCGACGGCCGTCCGAGAGTTTCTTTATTTCATTTTTAGTAATATATATTTTCTTAATTGATTTGGGTCCGCAGAGTTTTTGCACATCCCTCGACAATATTTTGCCAAATAATGTCGATTGGGTTGTAGTGCTGTCCTTGGACTTTTTTAGGAGTAAACTATTCCCTTTTGGAATATACGCCAAAACTTTGTTTGGTCCTATAATTATGTCGTCCTTGAAATTAACTAAATCTTCCGAAAAATTGTCAACGATTTTTAATTCAATAACTTTTAGTCCACTTTCGGGTGGTTTGAGAAGTTCGGTTATCCTTTGTTCATTGGTTTGTATCTTATTATTTTTAGGTGTATTTTCATCTTTATTTTCTACTTTCGACTGGGCTCTTGTTACTACACAGATGTATAATTGTTTTAATTCTTCAGACTCTACTTTAATGCGACTGAGCGCGTCAGCGGTACAGTTATCTTTTCCGGGTGAATATTCTACGTAAAAATTGTATTCTTCTAATAATAGTCTGAACTTAGTCAGTCTACTACTAGGTTCTTTTAGTGAGAACAAGTACACTAGGGGTCTGTGGTCTGTCAAGATTTTGAACTTTCTTCCGCACAAGTACGGCCGATAGTGTTTTACTGCCCACACTATAGCAAGTAATTCTTTCTCAATAGTGCTATAGTTTTTCTCTGCCTTATTAAGAGTTTTGCTTGCGTAAGCAATTGGCCTGTCATCGGAATTAGACAAAACAGCTCCTAAAGCGAAACCTGAGGCGTCTGTGCGTAGAATGAATTCTTCACTAAAATTCGGAAATTGGAGAATTGTAGGACTTATAAGGACTTCTTTAAGCAAATTGAATGATTTTTCGCAATCTTTATTAAAATCGAATTCAACATCTTTTTTCAATAACCGATTTAATGGGATGCAAATGGTAGCAAAATTTTTAATGAATTTCCGATAATAATTTGCGAATGCTACAAATCTTCTTACTTCATCCGCGTTAGTAGGAGTTGGATAATTTTTCATTGCGGCAGATTTGGAGGGGTCAGGTAAAATTCCTTTGTCCGATATAAGGTGTCCGAGGTATAATACTTCTTTTCGCAAGAAAGAACATTTTTTCGGGTGTATTTTGAGATTTACTTCTCTCAGACGTTCGAAGACTTGGATCAAGTTTTTGTTGTGGTCCATTAAATTTTTACCAAAAATTATAAGATCATCAAGATAGACGAAACATCGTGAATATGTTAGCCCTGACATGGCTATAGACATCATTCTTGAAAACTTACTGGGTGAGATTTTTAAACCCATTGGTAGACGTTTTAACTGGTAGTGACCATCCTCTGTTGAGAATGCCGTTATTGGTCTACTATTGGTATCTAGCTCCATTTGGTAGTATCCTTGACTTAGATCTATACATGAGAAGTAAGTCGCTCCTCCGATCATATCATAGATGTCCGTTATGTTCGGTAGTGGAAATTTATCATCTTCGATTCGATCGTTAACGTGACGATAGTCTCGATCACCATTCGGAATTTTTGTAGACCGGTAACTGGGTCTTTCTTTTTCGGCACTATAAGTATTGGAGAATTCCATGGGGAGGTGGATGGTTCTATTATGTCATCTGACAACATTTTTTTTATTTCCTCCTTTATATCTTCTTTTTGAGTATGTGGTAATCGATACGGCTTGGTATATTTCGGTGAAGATTCATTTTTAAGTTTAATGTCTGCCTTTCCAATATGGGTATACGTAAGTTTGTCACCATCTACGTGAAAAATGTCTTGAAATTTTGTACATATTGCTTCAATCTCGGATTTTTCTTCGCTATTTAATGTCTCAAAATTTATTTCGTTTAGAATTTCCTGAACTCGCTTGTTTATTGATTTATCTATATGGTTATAATGTAAAATAAAATGTTCCGAAGAAGAGAATGATATGGGTTCAACCCATTTTAGAGTTACAGCTGAATCACGTGTATTCAGAATTTTTACGGGTATTTTTCCATTTTTAACAGTTGATAGTGAACCTGCCATGAAAACATTTTCACATAATTCTTGTGGATAAAATATTCGAGAGTCAGAATGTTTTGTAGTCATCCAATAAGTTGCTTCACACCGTGGAGGTAAGAAAACAACATCTATGTTTTGTTGAGTATATATAGGTAGAATGACTGGTTGGTCATCTACTTTCAATTCAAACGAAAATTTCTCCAGATTTATAATAGCACTGAACTCTGTTAGGAAATTCGCTCCGATTATACCATCAACTGGGATTGGAAAAGAATCACTTACTACATGAAATTCATATGGAATGGAAAATTCTCCTAGTTGTAATACATAGATACATGTCCCTAAAGTTTCTAGATTTCCTGATATCCCTAATACTTTTGTCCTTTTTCTTTCATCTATATTAATGTTTTTAGTGAGTGAACATTTTTTTAAAACGCATATTGAGGCTCCTGTGTCTAGTAAGAATTGTTTGTTTATGTTGTTAAATGGTATCTGTATGTAAATGCCGTTTGATATTCCAACAGTACAAATGGCATCTGTTATCTGTGGATTTAATGAATTCCCTCCGACGGGTCGGCTTCCCCTTCGGTGGGTTGCTCGTTTCCCATTATTAACACCTGATTATTACGTCTATTATTATTAGGTTGATTTACATTATTCGACCTATTGGTATTAGTGGTATTAGTGGTATTGTTGTTGTTACCGTGATTATTACCGTTATTGTTATTATATCTTTGTCTGTCATTGTTGCCTGTATATCTGGACCTGTTATCGTTGTTATTATTTCTATAGTTACTATTATTGCGGTTCCTAAAGTTTTGTTGGTTGTGATATGAAGGCCTAGTTGAGTTATTATTCTGTGGGTATGAACTTCTAACTTGGTTATTGTAATCGGTATGCGAGGATCTAGCTTGAGGGTTGTTAAAATTATTTTGTCCATGATAGGTTCTACCTCTATTATTCATGTACCTAACAGTGTTTGATGTGGATGCAGAGGTTTGATCCAATTCTACTATATGGTGGATAGCGTCTTGAAGATTAGTGTGTCTGGCGCTATCGAATACTATTTTTAACCTATCGTTTACTCCCTTTTTAAGAAATGCTAAACCTCTTCTTTCATTAGCTTTGGTTAGGATTTCTCTGGCTTCTTCACCATGGCAAGATACTTCTAGTTCAGTCATTTTTGTAATTAATGTTTCGATGTCTGTTACGAATTCTCGCACTGGTCGATTACCCTGATATGTCTTGTTAAGTTTGGTTTGTATTGTTTCTATTGTCTCTTTTGGTCCACATTTTTCTATTAAAATTTTTTTTAATGAAACAAAATTTTCTGGTTTTTGATTACCTAGTTCGGTAAGAGCTTTACCTTGAATTTTGCATTTCAAAATAAATTTTATTAGTGTGGGTTTCGAGGTTTCACTAAGTGTGTCATGGTAGAATTCTATGCTGTTCATAAAATCCCTAATGTGTTCAGTTCTTTTGCCATCCTCATCGCAGTTGAGGGTAGGCAATTTCTGAGCTATACTTATATTGAATATTTCTGCCATGTTTTCAACTATTCCTTTATCTTCTTCTTCCCCTATATCTTCTTCGCCTAACAATTTAGTTTTCTCTTCTAATATTTGATTAAGTCTGACTAATAAGTTATCTATAATTGTTCTTAAAGTTTGTTGGTTTGTATCCTTTTCTAATTTTTCATATTTTTCATTGAACTCTTTTTCTAATTCAGATATTTCTTGTCTTTTTTCGGTAATATATGTTTCTGAGTATTTTCTTTTTGGGGTTTTATTGAAATTCGCAAGTATTTCCTTTAGTGATTTTATTATGTTTAACATATTTTTAATTATATACAAAAATTATTATTTATTTATATTTTTTTTTTAAACATTGTTTTTATTTTTAAGGGTTTTTTTTTTTAAACTGTTATATTTTTAATTTCATGATTTACAATTTTTTGTACGTTTTGTTTGAAATAAAATTTTACAATTTTTCTTATTAAATAAACTATACATATAATCAAAATTATGATTATGATGTCCATAATTAAAAGATTGGAAGTTACCTCATTATTATTGTTGTTGTTATTGGTCACAACGACCCCTTCTTTGGAACTTTTGCCTCCCATTATATACAAATTTTTTTTTGAATCTAATTAAAGTTGTTTTCTTTCTTTTTTTTTTTTAGTTATTTTTTATTTTGTAAATTTTTTTGCTTGTTGCAAAAAAATTTTCTTATTATTCCCTGTGCTCAGACTTGCTAGTCTGTATAGGTTGCCTACTTCTTGTCTTAATTTGACTTTTTTTCCAGCGCGTTTCCTTTTAGGTGTTTGTGGTTGCACTTGTTGTTGTTCTTTTGTTTTTTTCCTCTTTAAATATTCCTCGATGGTTAGAGGCTTGGGTCCAGCTGTCTTTGGCGTGGGCACGTATACGGGTGCCCCAATCGTGGGTTGTCCGGGAGTATAAGGACAATCCAATGCTGCGAAGAGCTCGTCTAAAGCCTCCTTCTGATATCGATCTGACATTGGTGCTTCCAAACGTGGCACCTTATATTTATTGGATTTAATAATGAATTCAAGAAATTCAACCAACTGATAGCTTCTCCTGGCAAGATCGCCATGTAATGTGTGCCCTACCTCACCTACGAATCTATGTGGGATATTGAAAGGCTTCCCCAAGCCGAAAAAGGTGATGGCTAAAGAGCCGATCTGCTTTCAAAGTTTAGAGTAAAAAAACAAGGCTGAAGAGCCGAATTAGGTCTTTTCACTTCCAAACTGAAAGTGAATTTATTCAGTCAAACTTAAGCTATTTATACAAAAATAATCTACTTACACACTAACATCTTAAGCCTATATCAAATACATAAAGGGTGTCCCAAAATTAACGCAAGATTTGAATTTGCCGCCATTTGTGCAGTGAAGTGTTGGCAACCCTGAAAAAAAAGCAATTTGACAGCTAACAGTATAGGGTTATTAAAAAATGGAGCGTTACACGAGAGAACAACGTGTCTTCATTATTAAAGAATATTTCAAAAATAGTGAAAGCTTGGCGGCTGCAGTTCGAAAATTTCATACAAAATATGGTCGGAATAGTGTTTTAACTTCGTCAACTGTGAAGAGATTAATTGAAAAATTCATGGAGACTGGATCCGTTGGAGACGCCAAACACACTGGTCGTCCAAAAACAAGCCGTTCAAATGTGAATGTCGAAGCAGTGCGTGAGAGTGTTGCTGACAATCCAGGAACCTCAATTCGACGTCGTGGACAAGAATTGCAAATTTCAAGAACCTCTCTACAGCGTATACTCACCAAAGATCTATGTCTTCATGCTTACAAAATTCAATTAACACAACAATTGAAGCCTAATGACCATGGACAGAGAAGAGAGTTCGTTGAATGGATTATTGAACATCAACAAATAATGGACCCTGATTTTTCGAGCAAAATCATCCTAAGCGATGAAGCACATTTTCATCTTGATGGCTTTGTCAATCGCCAAAATTGCCGCATTTGGGGTTCGGAGAACCCACATGTGATTGTCGAAAAACAAATGCATCCACAACGCGTGACTGTATGGTGTGGATTTTGGGCTGGAGGCATAATTGGGCCATATTTTTTTGAAAATGATGCTGGTCAAGCAGTGACTGTTACTGGTTCTCGATATCGCGACATGATTACACAGTTCTTTCTGCCAAAATTGGATGATATTGATGTGTCCAATATGTGGTTTCAACAAGACGGTGCCACATGTCATACAGCCCGTGAAACAATTCAATTACTGCATGAGACATTTCCAGGTCGTGTACTCTCTCGTTTCGGTGATCAAAATTGGCCTCCTAGATCGTGTGATTTAACACCATTAGACTTCTTTTTATGGGGTTATTTGAAATCACAAGTCTATGTCAACAAGCCCACAACCACCCGTGCATTAAAGGAGGAGATTCAACGCTGCATCAACGAAATTCAGCCACATTTATGCAGAATGGTCATGGAAAATTTCAACAAAAGAATGCGCATGTGCATGCAAAGCCGTGGAGGCCATTTGTCCGATGTGTTATTCCATACATAACCCTATCCTATGTACTTTACGAGTCAATAAAAATATAACTATCAAAAGACTAAAAACGGCGTTTTCTATTTAATTCAAATCTTGCGTTAATTTTGGGACACCCTTTATAATCACTTAAACATAGAAATATTTTATATAAACATAAACATATTTTGTATTCCGAATTCTATGGGAAATTTATGACAACGGAACCAGGCAGCATACTTGCTATGTCATCAAATAGATATTCGATTATCCAATGTGCATAGCCCTTCTAATACAATGCACAAATGTATCTAAATACATCCAGTCATATGCACTACACAGTATGCAGTACATTGAACCTCAGCGAGTAGGTAGATACACTTGACCAAAGTAATCTGAAGCGTCGCGTCCCGTCGTCGTCAATGGCATTGAAATTATTACTTAATATTTTAGTGCATGAGGGTGATATTCTTGACCATGAATGAAATGCGAGTGCATTATTAAAAATAGAAAAGTAATGCGAGTGCATTTAAAATATAGGTCGGCTATTGTAAAGCGTAGTGTGGATTTAAGTCAATGACCGGAATTAAATGTATAATGAAGTGGTCGCTAGTGTGATTCCTTCACACAGTGAGACTCCAGTAGTGGTTTTGGCTGACGCATTGAATACCACACGGAATTTAGTGATTACCGCATGATGCGGGATGTAGTACGAGTTGGGGCGGTCGCCATGTTGACCCACCCGCTCCATGTGTCCCATAGCTTCATATTCACGCATGAATGTAGTGTACTTCTCGCGGAGTTCTGGGTTGTTGTAGAGGCAATAGAACTGGCGTATGGCTGAGCGGTAGGATGCGCCTAGCTTCGGGGCATCGTGTCGAAATGGTATCTGAACCATGTACCGACCATCAGGTGTGCGTGAGTGTGTCGAATCGAAATGGCGACTTCACTCATCCTCTCTGGATTCGTCGAGAGGAACTTCTTCTAGCTTCCAGAAGTTCTTTACCAATTCGTCTAAGGTAAAGTCTGAAGAGGGTTCCGCAGTCATCCGGGCGTTGTGAGCTCGTGCGATGGGCTGCGGTGGTGGCAGAGCAGCTGGACCAAAGACCACCCAACCAAGCCGGGTACATTGTGCATGTGGTTCGTGAAATTGACCATGAATAACCTCGCTCTGGACTATGTATCCCCAGACATCTGCACCGAGTAAGACATCAATGGCACCAGGGGTTCCCAGGTGTTTATCAGCCAATGGTAGACCCGCCAAGTGGGTCCACTGCGTAGTATCGACGTAGGAGTCAGGGATGACTGACGTAATTGTCGGGATCACCAGAGCCTTGAGTTGGATGGTGAAAGAGGAACGGGTCGACCGAAGTGACAACGTCACTTGTTCCTGTACAGGCGCATGCTTCAATGCGCCAATGCCTTGCACGGCGATGTCCACTGGAGACCTGGGGAGTTTAAGCCTGTCGACTAGAGAGGTTTTAGCAAAACTTACCTGCGATCCTGGATCGCAGAGGGCGCGCACCAAGTGCCTCTCCGCCGTTTGACTGTACGTATAGACTAATGCTGTCGCCAATAGTACAGTCGAACTGGGGTTGAGAAGTCAATTCGAATCCTCCTGGAACCTGTCAGGTGGTCCATGGTTCCGTTCCTGGTACGGAACCCAGTTGGACGGTTCTGGTAACCGCTGTTTGGATCCGGAAGGTTTGCCTTGTTGCGCAGCAGGATCCGCGGACGGCTTCTTTGATGATTGCGGCTGACTCTTGCACAGGAGCGTGTTATGTCGCTGATTGCAATTGCGGCAATTAAATGTGGATGGGCACCTATCCGAGCGGTGTCCAGACTTCAGGCAATTGAAACACAGGTCCTCTGCTCGGAGGAAGTTGAGCTTCGTGCTAGCATCCCATCCACCGAACTCGCTGCAGTGGTTGAGGGTGTGGTTTCCGTTGCAAGCTACACACCGGTTATTCTGCTTCTTCATGGCTGCTGCGGCATGTGTCCGAGCGACCGGTTTAGCCCGGTTCGAGGGACGCGGAGCTGACCGACTTGCAGCATCCGAGTGACTGCCAAATGGTCGCCTAGCTATTTCAGCACCAAGACTGTGGGCGCGGAGTTCCACGAACTCTAGCAATGACGCCAATGATGCCGTTTTCTTAGGAGGACAATGCATGCTCCAGAGATGTTGTGTCTTCGGGGGAAGCTTCGTGAGGACGATATGCAGAGTCAACGTGTCCCAGCTATCGACTGGTTCTCCCATGACCCTGAGTGAGCGTAGAGACTCACCTACTGTGTCCCTGATACGCATCAGCTCGCGGGGTGACTCCTCTGTGGCGACAGCTACCCCCAGAAACCGGGATACATGAGCCTCTGCTAGCAATCTGGGGTTGTCGAAGCGCTCCTTGAGTGCCGCCCATAGTTCCTCGTAACCTCCTGAGTAAACACTCCCGACGAGACCCACGTCTGTCACTTTCACTGAGTCCCGAAGCTTCTGCAGTTTGTAGGGCACGGGTAGATCGGCGTTATGCACCATCGTCTCGAAGGCGTCTTTGAACTCCAGCCACTTCTGGAGTACCCCAATGAAGGTAGGGATCCGGATCGACTCCAGCTTCATCTCTAGCTTTGCCGTTGATGTGGAAGGGATTGTCGGCACCACGACCTCTTTGGGCACGTCCAGGACTGCTACCCGCCGTTTCAAAGCTGACGATGCTTCGATGTACTGCTGCGTCACCGTCTGCTGCAGCAATCCGTGCTCATCTATGTCCTCGTCTGTTACCTCCTCCAGTATTGCATCATGGGCAGCCTGGAACCACTGGTATTGTAGCTCCAGATCCTTCTCTTCCAGGTAGATACGGGTAAGGTCCTATCCGTTTAGATCAGCCGTCAGTATTTTGGTGTGGTGGTTCTTGAGTGCCTGGCACGCCGTTGTTCTTCGCAGCAATTGGATCCGACTCTTATGAAGATCTGTTGAGGGGCCCAGCCGAATCTCCTTTGGTTGAGGTTGCAGCTTCTCGAGGTGCCGCCTCAAATTCACCGATGCCTCTTTGTACTGCGCCTCCACGATGTGCAACAGTGCATCGTGCGCGAGGAGGTCTGACTCGTCAGTGTCGCCGACATCCAGCAGAGCTACTTCGTGTGCGCTCTGGAAGCGCTCGTATTGTTGATCTAGAGAGCGTTGTTCGCTCTCGATCCGGGCCACATCCCAGCTGGTCATGTCGCGGACACGATGTTGGTATGCAGCCGCTTCAAGGCGGTGCATGCTGCTGACCTCTTTGTTAGATGGGCCATGTTCACACTTCACAAATTGAGCAAGAGGGTTGGAATTTTATGTTCACGAGCACTGAAAAGTCTATCCCAACGATAGGGTTATGGCCGCGTACCACAGTAGCGCAACTACACTCAACACAAAGACGACGATCGCGAATTCAATATAACTTGGATGCCAAGATCCACAAAAGCACATTCAACAAGTTCACGAGGGACACGACAAAATGTTCTAAATGTCACTTGATTTCGCACAATTATTCCTCACAGGAGGCACCAAAATGTTGAGGAATTAAACTTCCAACGATAAGGGGGAGAGATCCTTGATTTAATATTTGGGTTAAAAAGGCACTTTGCCGAACACAAGGTTTGCTTAAAATAATTCTTTATTTAATTTACAATATATTTACAATTATAATTTAGTTGCGCAGCAGACAACCGCCCGTGTTGAAGAGAAGAAAAGAACTCATCGAGACCGACCAAGTCAGTCACCAAGCCACCACCAGTCCGTTGTCCAAGAATGCAGCGTCACCAAAACGCCCACAAGTTCAACGAGTCCAGAATCTGGTACCAGGCCCATGCCTTGGATACCCAACGACACACAACCAAGAATGTGCCAACGCCAGCAACAATAGCGAAGATCCGTGGGAGCGTCATCTGAGGGTAAGCCATCGTCGTGGTGTTGTTTATTTGTTCTTCCTAGAACTGTCTTGCAACCCTCAGCACTCTGCTGTATTTATCCAAGATAAATATAGGGCAGCGATGATTGACTGGCGACAATAAGAGTCGAATGTCACAGTCCAGTCGTTGAGTGAGCGACACTACGAGCCGCTTCAACGTATCCATAACCATAGCATGTTGTAGGTATCTGCCATGCTAATGCATACCCATGGTATGCGCTGTGTATCTGCTATACGGTGGGTGATGACATCACCTATAGCTCTATGTATACTTAGATATGTGCCTGTGCTGTGGGTAGGTATCTGCTTTGGCTGGCACAGAAAATGAAGCACAAATCAATGGCACATTGAATTCGACACATTTTAATGTCAATCGACTGCTCATATATCGAGGCAGTATGGAATGTGTGATATGATGCTGCCCGGCTGATGGTGGTGGTGGGTGTAGTGAGGTACCAAGTACTTTCTGCTGCATCAGCGCGGACGTTGACCACCAAATCTCGAGGTCAATGGTGATTGACCGAACAGATCTCATTGAGATCCTACCGACTGTGCCAATTTTGTATTTGATCCTCCGGGATCAATTTTTAAAAAAATAAAAAAACACAATTTACATTTGTATCTTAGTTTTTATTTTAAATTATTTATAACTTCAGATCCCTTACCACTGGTGGGGGAAATCTTTAGTTAAAACAATTCGAACTGAACTCTGATTTACAACTGCCTTTTTGGCTGGTCATCCCAGGCCTTTTTATCTTAAAATATTTGTATATGCAGTGATGCTGCTTTGTCAGAAAGATATATTTAGGTTTACATATGCATAAGTATATTTGATAACGATTCAAAGAAGTTGAATCGTAAATTATCTGTATTTTTATTAGGGGTGACTTTGTGATTATCTTTTATGTCGGTCGAAGAATTCGATCGTTGACATATGTCGGTCGAAGAATTCGATCGTTGACAATTTGTGTTTATACTAGAAATTCGATCGTTGACATATGTCGCATACTCAAGTGAATATGCTTGGTATGTTCTTTTGTGTATTGGGAGGTAATTCTATAACTTGCGCCGGCTGGTGCGCGTATGAGGCTTAGTTTCGGTTGCCTTCCTTATTTTGATTTTTTTTTGATACATATATTGAACGCATGTGTGTATGCCATGTATCCATAGATATATATGACAAAAGGGTAAGTTTCAATGTCGGTCTTTTTGTTGTTTGTTGATTGTTTCTTTGTTGTCCTATGCAAAACGTAAGTTGCGTATTTTGTGAATTTAAACAGGTGTAGGTAGGTACTCATGTAAATAGTTTCGATACAAAAAAGAGGCTCGGATGTGACCCACACTGATAACTTACTATTGATGCCCACTTAAATTTTTCAAAATTTATTTTTTTATTTGGAAAAATTGTATTAGTAAGTAAGTATGCAAAAATATACATTTAAGCTGTTTTCTGTGGAAATAGATGTATCGAAAAGTTAAATTAATATATTTTGAAAGAAGTTTGGTTTCTCTAAAATAAACATTGTCTTATGTTACAAAACATTAACAACAATATTTCTATGAATGAAACAACTTTAAAGTCAATATCTTTCTTTATTCAATTTAATTTATAAATTCAACTAGCGGCCCGTCCCGGCTTCGCACGGGTAGACATAAATAGGTACAGATATTTAAGTTATAAGCATGCTAAATAAAACGACCATGAATCACTAAATTAGAAAACATTTTGTTGTCCTATCATTAATACTCTTCGAAGCGTATGCGATAAAAGACATTTTATTGCTAATTTTTGTTACACCTTCGGTTGGTTTTAAACAAAAACGTTTGAGAGGAGATAGAAAAAATTACCTCAAAATTGGCAACAAAAGAGAAAGAAGTGGTTCTAATTTTTGATGAAATGAGCCTTTAGACAAGTTTAACCTACAATAAATACAAAGATGTAATTGAAGGTTTTGTAGATTATGTCAAAAACCAAAGATCTGATATAAGTGCCAAGTCAGCCTGCGTTTTTATGATACGTAGTTTATGCGGTAACTTTAAACAAGTTTTGTAACATGTCATTTGCCCAAGTAATATCCCTTCGCAACAACTTGAGGTAGAAGTGCATAACTGTTTGGATATGTATATGCGAAGAATTAAAATTAAATGTACGAGCTATTTGCTGCGATCAAGGGCCTACAAATAGAAATTTGTTTAGTAAATTATGTCTAGATGACAAAAGTTGTAACTTTGTTTACAAAACAACAAAAAATGTATGGTATGTATGATATTCCTCATCTTTTGAAAAGCATTAGGAATAATTTATTGAAAGATTAAATGCAACAAAAATTTGTCCAAAATTAACATCGGCACATATTGACCCAACAGAATGTCAAAAAATGAATGTAAACTTGGCGGCACAAGTTCTAAGTAGATCTGAAGCTTGTGGAATTGAAGCTTTATTAGGTCTAAATAAATTTCCCATAAATATAGCGCATTTTGCAAAACCAACAGCTAATTTTATAAACAAAATAAACCGACTTTTCGACCTTTTAAATAGAAAACCAGCTATTAAAAAAAATGATCAAAATCTAATATTCATAAGAGAAATGAAAACATATATTTTCAACATACAGCCTATTAATTCAAGAAGCAAAGCGTTTTGTTTCAAAGGTTTTGCCTTAAGTATTGAGAGCATTTTGCAAATACAAAAAGCATTATATATAGACCATAATGATTTATATTATTTAAATATTAACAAATTTAACCAAGATCCCTTAGAAAATTTATTTGGAAAGATAAGAGCAAGAAATGTTAATAAAAGTAATCCGAATGCTGCTGAATTTGGCTCCCTTCTAGCAAAAGTTATAGCTATGAAATTTGTATTCAAATCTAAATGTTCAAACTGTGAAGAAGACGATACAGAATATCTTAAAGTTGATTGGAATGCTATTTTACCGTCAGGCAAATCGTGGAAAAACATTTTCTGTATATAACAATATAGAAAACGACATGAATATTGATAATAAATTAAATGCTTTACCGCTTGAAGACACTATATTGATAAAGGTGCTGGAAATCGCCTTTTTAAATCGATGAAAAAAATGAATAGATACTATTCATTGTGAAAACTGTATTCAAAAAATGTCAAAAGATAAGCTTCAATTTGATTTTACGGAAATATTAATTAAATTGCGAGAATACGAAACCTCAAAAGAAAATACGGTTCTTATATGGCCTTCTGAAAATTTTTTCCAAGTCTGTAGTCTTCACGTAAAAATATTTACAACTTTCTTCAAAAAAACATCTTTTACACCGAGATTAAAAGAAATCATTGTAAGAGAACGTATAAACGCAACAAACAGCCAATATCCAAGCTGGTTCGATGATTCCGATGAATGCTATGCACATAAAATTGACATCATACATTTTTTAATAAAAGTCTTACTTTGGAAAAATTGTAAATGGGTAATTGACACAAAAAATAAAAGGTATAAAAATCCGCTGCAATGTTTCATGCCTTTCGTTGTTTTATCGATATTTTTACAAACAATGTTCTGTCGAATTAGCCAGTTGCATTCCACTATTCCGCCGTAATACTCGCACTTCTAGGAATGCTCATCGGGCGTACTGTCAAGTATAGAGATTCTTTCTTAAATCGCACATCGAGAATTTGGAATGCTTTGGCCAACTCTGTTTTTCCCTCCCATTTTGATGTTCAGAACTTTAAGATCAATGTGCACCGGTATCTCCTTTTAAATCCTTCCCTATTTTCCTTACGCTCGCTCTGTGTTTAATATAAAAAAAAAAATTACATACACATAGGTTATAACCACAGAAAGTACACAAAGAATTTTTTAAACTCAATTTTTATCTGTAAACAAAAGAAATAGCATCAAATTCATTTTCAACTATTGAACATTCATTTGATACCATTTCCTGTTATTGTCATTAAGAAAAATCGTAAAGAGAAATAAAATGCTGACAAAGTGTTTGTCACGAAAAACAAAAGAATTAATAGATAAGACGATGACAAAGAGGTTGTCGCGAAACACACTGGCTATCTGCGATAGCTTAGTTAGTTCTTAAGATACTCTCAATTAATAAAGACATAAAGAGCTCTGCTCTTTAAAATAATTTTTAAAAAATCTTTCATTAAATTCAATATAAAATTCATATACATATATATATATAAATGTACAATTCAGCGGGTGGTAGGTGGGTGGGGATCGATATTCTGCCACGTCCCCGTTCGTGACCCCTGGAAATTATTTAAACAAAGGTAGTTTTATAAAAGATCAATAATAAAATAAATAATTATAAATACTTACGATATTTTATTTTTATTTGTCAAGGCCAAAAATTGTCTCTTAAACTTTTTATAAAACCACCTTTGCTTAAATAGGCTAAGTGATATATTAAACATAAAAAAACTTCTAAACAAAACTTAACAGATCTATTTTAACATCCCAATTTACTATTTTTTTTAGAAAAAAACCTACAGAAAACTACTAAAAACTGGTAAAAATAGTTTCTACTAAAGCATCTTGAAAACAGAGAAAGATATTGACTTCAAACTTATTTAATTTAAAACAAAAAAATGTTGAAAATATAGTTTAAAATAAAAAGTTAATCAACCGATAGTTTTTTCCTTCAATTTACACCTAAAAAAACGAAATTGATTCTTAAACTGAAGTATCGGGTAAAGGAGAAAGAAAAATTGTTTTGATCTCGTACAAATTGTTGTTATTAACAACAATTTTTTATTTTACAGAAAACTAAAAACCTCAAGCAAAAAAAATATTAAGCCAATTGAATTTATAAATTAAATTGAATAAAGAAAGATATTGACTTTAAAGTTGTTTCATCCCATAGAAATATTGTTGTTAATGTTTTGTAACATAAGACAATGTTTATTTTAGAGAAACCAAACTTCTTTCAAAATATATTAATTTAACTTTTCGATACATCTATTTCCACAGAAAACAGCTTAAATGTATATTTTTGCATACTTACTTACTAATACAATTTTTCCAAATAAAAAAAATAAATTTTGAAAAATTTAAGTGGGCATCAATAGTAAGTTATCAGTGTGGGTCACATCCGAGCCTCTTTTTTGTATCGAAATTATTTACATGAGTACCTACCTACACCTGTTTAAATTCACAAAATACGCAACTTACGTTTTGCATAGGACAACAAAGAAACAATCAACAAACAACAAAAAGACCGAAATTGAAACTTACCCTTTTGTCATATATATCTATGGATACATGACATACACACATGCGTTCAATATATGTATCAAAAAAAAAATCAAAATTATAAGGAAGGCAACCGAAACTAAGCCTCATACGCTTACATAATAAATAGCATAAATAGCATAAAATACCTACATCTTTTGAACAATAGCAACTGAAATATGGTAACATCGGGACCAAAACGTCATCAAAACCAAAACAGTTTCTGTTCTTCTTTGTCTCTATGGAGACATTGACTTGAGAGAAAAAACAACTTTAGAATTTTTTATAGTTAGACACATAGCTTTGAACAGGCATACTGGCAAGCCAATATGTGAAATCAAAAACAGCTTTTTGTGCTTGACGATCAACCGACAAAAAGCTTTTTGTCGGTTGATAGCCAAGGAGTAGTGAAAAAAATATGGGACATTTTCTTCTATGGGGATGAGACATCTGTATAGTTTCTTATCTGTGCTTTAGAGGTGGACACCGATATAACAATTCTCACACTAGATTCAATAATAACAATGATAGACAATACAATAATAATAGTTATAGAAATAGCTATGAAAGAAACAAAAGTTTTAATAGAGGTAATGCTAGAAGTAGAGGTACTGCAAGAGGATACCATAATAACAACACTAGGTCGGAAAACATAGGTTACCCCGGTCAGCAGAATCGGGGGAATCAAAGAAGGTTTTAAATTTCTATGGGGAATATGATACAAATTTCGTTAGCATAAGAATAAAACATTTAAACAAAACTTACAAATTTTTAATTGACACCGGCGCATATATTTCTGTTTGTAAAGAATGTCTGGTAAAAGAATTAAATAAGAAATCGACATGCCAAATAAACGGCATTACAAATAAAATAACATTTTCTAAAGGTGTATCAAATCTAGAACTCATGATAGGAGAAGGTAATGTAGAACATAAATTTCACGTAGTCAATGAAGAATTCAATATAACTACTGATGGTATATAAGGAAGAGATTTCCTCAAAGCTTATAACTGTAAAATAGATTATGAAACTTGTGTGCTTGTAGTATTAGTACAAGATGAAGAAATAATACTACCATTAAATATGTCTCTGAGGAATTTAGGAAAATTAACAATTCCACCAAGAACAGAAATAATAAAAAGTATTGAACTAGATTTAAAAGAAGATAGTGTTCTCATCGGGAATGAAATCAAAAAGGGAATTTTCTTAGCAAATTCAATATTACCTGCAAAAGGAATAAAGCATATCAAGATATTAAATACTACAGATAAAGAGGAAACAATTGAGAATTCCATGATAGGTATAGAACTTTTTGATAAAATATAGAATATTATCGAATAATACAAAATTTAAAGACAAACAAAAATTTAAAAAATTGATAGAGACAATTCAAATAGACAACTTAGATAAATCTGCTGCTCAGACTATACTGAAGATCTGTGAAGAATTTCAGGATGTCTTTCATGATGATGATGAAAAACTAACAACAAATAATTTCTACGAACAAGACATCGCTTTATCAGACAAAATCCAGTATACATACAAAATTATAGACTACCAAACGCTCAATTAGACTAAATACAAAAACAAGTGTCTCAGTTATTAAAAAATGACATAATTGAAGAGTCAGTTAGTCCATATAATTCACCTTTACTTATAGTTCCAAAGAAGACTCTAAATGGACAAACTAAATGGAGATTAGTAGTAGATTTTAGGTCTTTAAATAAGAAAGTTGTAGATGACAAATTTCCACTCACGAGGTTAGAAGATGTATTAGACAAATTAGGTAATGCTAAATATTTTTTTACCTAGACATGACAAGCTCATTTCATCAAATTTCACTAAATAAAAATTCCAGACCATTGACGGCATTTTCAACTAATGAGGGTCATTACATTACCAATTCAAAAGACTTCCTTTCGGATTAAAAATCTCGACAAATAGTTTTCAGAGAATGTTGTCGATAGCTCTTAGTGGTTTACAAGCCTCAGCTTTTCTATATGTAGATGATGTGATAGTTTTTGGTAAGAATTTGAAAGATCACAATGAAAACTTGATAAAAGTTTTAGGAAGACTTCGTAAATAAAGGGTGTCCCAAAATTAACGCAAGATTTGAATTTGCCGCCATTTGTGCAGTGAAGTGTTGGCAACCCTGAAAAAAAGCAATTTGACAGCTAACAGTATAGGGTTATTAAAAATGGAGCGTTACACGAGAGAACAACGTGTCTTCATTATTAAAGAATATTTCAAAAATAGTGAAAGCTTGGCGGCTGCAGTTCGAAAATTTCATACAAAATATGGTCGGAATAGTGTTTTAACTTCGTCAACTGTGAAGAGATTAATTGAAAAATTCATGGAGACTGGATTCGTTGGAGAC
This sequence comes from Eupeodes latifasciatus, assembly GCA_920104205.1. NCBI lineage: Eukaryota > Metazoa > Arthropoda > Insecta > Diptera > Syrphidae > Eupeodes > Eupeodes latifasciatus. Next base: position 57,120,045 of record OV049927.1, read on the forward strand.
GCCAAACACACTGGTCGTCCAAAAACAAGCCGTTCAAATGTGAATGTCGAAGCAGTGCGTGAGAGTGTTGCTGACAATCCAGGAACCTCAATTCGACGTCGTGGACAAGAATTGCAAATTTCAAGAACCTCTCTACAGCGTATACTAACCAAAGATCTGTGTCTTCATGCTTACAAAATTCAATTAACACAACAATTGAAGCCTAATGACCATGGACAGAGAAGAGAGTTCGTTGAATGGATTATTGAACATCAACAAATGGACCCTGATTTTTCGAGCAAAATCATCCTAAGCGATGAAGCACATTTTCATCTTGATGGCTTTCTCAATCGCCATAATTGCCGCATTTGGGGTTCGGAGAACCATCATGTGATTGTCGAAAAACAAATGCATCCACAACGCGTGACTGTATGGTGTGGATTTTGGGCTGGAGGCATAATTGGGCCATATTTTTTTGAAAATGATGCTGGTCAAGCAGTGACTGTTACTGGTGCTCGATATCGCGACATGATTACACAGTTCTTTCTGCCAAAATTGGATGATATTGATGTGTCCAATATGTGGTTTCAACAAGACGGTGCCACATGTCATACAGCCCGTGAAACAATTCAATTACTGCATGAGACATTTCCAGGTCGTGTACTCTCTCGTTTCGGTGATCAAAACTGCCCTCCTAGATCGTGTGATTTAACACCATTAGACTTCTTTTTATGGGGTTATTTGAAATCACAAGTCTATGTCAACAACCACCACCACAACCACCCGTGCATTAAAGGAGGAGATTCAACGCTGCATCAACGAAATTCAGCCACATTTATGCAGAATGGTCATGGAAAATTTCAACAAAAGAGTGCGCATGTGCATGCAAAGCCATGGAGGCCATTTGTCCGATGTGTTATTCCATACATAACCCTATCCTATGTACTTTACGAGTCAATAAAAATATAACTATCAAAAGACTAAAAACGGCGTTTTCTATTTAATTCAAATCTTGCGTTAATTTTGGGACACCCTTTATAATGTGAAATTAAATATAGAAAAATGTAATTTCTTGAAGCCAGAGGTAATTTATTTGGGCCATTTGATAACAGCAAATGGAATAAAACCAGATCCAAAAAAATATGAAACAATTAAAACTTATCCACGCCTAAAAATGCAGATGATGTTAGAAGATTTGTAGCTTTTTGCAACTATTATAGAAAATTCATAAAAGATTTTGCAGAAATAGCAAAGCCTCTCAACCAACTTTTAAAAAAGAAACAAATATTTTCTTGGACAGAAGACTGTGAAAAATCTTTTAACATACTTAAGCAAAATTTAATGACTCCTCCTATACTTAGCTATCCAGATTTTGAAAAACCGGTCATACTAACGACAGATGCTTCCAATTTTGCTTTAGGAGCAGTTTTGTCACAAGGAGAAATCGGAACTGATAAACCTATAGCATATGCTAGTAGATCCCTAAATAAACATGAATTAAACAAACCCATTATAGAGAAAGAATTGTTAGCAATACATTGGGGAATACAATATTTTAGGCCATATCTTTTCGGTAGAAAATTCATAGTTTACACGGACCACAGACCAATAGTCAGTTTATTTACTCACAAAAACCCATCATCTAAGTTAACAAGAATTCGAGTTGATTTAATAGACTATGATTTTGAAATAGTATTCAAAAAAGGAAAAATGAACACGAACGCTGATGCCCTATCAAGAATAAAAATTGATTCAGAGAAGTTAAAAGAGATGCTACCAAAATACAATATTGACGTTTCAACAAGAGCAATGAAGAAGAATAAAGAAAAGATACCAAATGAGGAAGAAAATTGTGCAGCAGCCTTGGACTCTAATCTAATAAGAAGACTAGCTACCTTCATATTTGGGACTGTACATCAATATCGGACATAAGGCGATTAAAGAAGATAGAATTTAAAGAATGTAACGTTACAACAACAACACCACACAGTAGCACTTTATATTCACCATTTGAACTAGTATTTGGAAAGTTATGTACACTTCCATGTGAAGTAATAGAAAACAAAGATACAATTTATAACATCGATAATTACTTGAGTGAATTTAAATGTAAATTAAGACATGCTCATGAACAAGCAAAAAGCAACTTAATCAATGATAAATATAAAAAACAGAATTTTCAAAAAAAATGTTAATAGATCAAATTTTATCGTAGGAGATCATGTATGAGATCATATTTAAAAAATCAAAATAAAAGAAAATTTGATAAACCATTTAGAGGACCATATAGAATAATTTCACAAAATGGTGTAAGTACTACAATATTAATAGACGATAAGGAATATACTATTCATAATAACAATCTAATTAAATCTAGAATTAAACATTATACATAAAAATAAACACAAAAATGTTCACATACAAAAAAAATAATATTTATTTAAGCATTTATAATTGTAAACAAATATCATTTTTATTAAAGGGGAGGGATGTAGTGTAATAAGAATAACCATTAATTAATTAATTCATTCAAACGTAAACAAATATAATCATGTAAACAAATCCACACAATAAAATAAATTCTGCAATACAACCAATTGCATTGATACATAACACCTATTTTCGTTGTCCCCTTTGACCAACGAAGCTGAGAGCATTGACGTCGCTTTGATGACGATGCATTATGATTTTAACATTAATGGCAAAGGTAGTAAATGATTCCAATTTATTTGTATTTATCGGTGGTGTAGATTTAATTCTTATTTTGATAGACTGCAGGATCTTTTCTGGTTGCCCGAAAAGAAGTTTTAAAGTTGAGATTGCAGCAGGAACGCAGAATGGATGAACAAGGATATGTTGTACTGAGCGAAGAGCTTCTCCTCGAAGGCACCTTTGCATCCGTAGAAGATTTTCGACATCGGTCAGCCCACAGATCATTGTAGACCAGTCAAATGTGGAACTAAAGACTGGCCACTCTTCCGGTTGGCTAGAGAATATAGGCAGCTCTTTTGGGACGGAGTGCCTCGCCTGTATTTGCTCTTTTGTTAAATTTGGACAGGATATTTGTGTTGATGATGTGAATTAATTTGAATTTAGATCCTGCAAATCTTTCTCTGTTCCGGAATTGAGGTTAGGGATTTTTTGTGGAATTATTGTGCTGTTATAATTTGCAAATTCTCGTTGGCCGTCAAGCCATGCGTTCACAGACACATACTGGCTGCTCTTGCTCTCGTTTTCCTCGCATTCCTCGTCCAGAATCTGGTAATTCTTTTTCAAGAATGCCTTGTTTATTGCTAGCTCAGCTAGAGCTAGCTCGCGTTTTTCTTTTGCTCGTTGCAATTCCAAAGCTACTCTACGTGGTTGAGAGCTCCTGGATACGTTTGAAGTACCACTGGCAGGTACTTTGGCAGAAGAATGATAAGTTGGACTTGCTAGATGGCATGCCTGACATTGCCAATCGGTAAGCGAGGACGCATTGGCGTTAGCGCAACTTTTGTGAAATTGTGCATGACAGAGGGAGCAGCATATTATTTCCTGGTTTCTTGGGTTAGTGCAAATTTGGCACGCGGTTAACTGATCTGCACTCGTTTGGACGTTGTGGTCGTTTGCAGATGCGATAGTTTGGGTTGTTGGAGACGGTGGTGGTTGACCCTGTAAATTAGAAGTGCTCATATTGTACTTACAGTTTGGTAAGGTGTGTTATATAGAACACGTGTATTTCGATGCCCAGTTTGGGAGTTGTGTATCATAAGATGTTTAATCACTACACGGACGCTGAGTTCTTGATAGTTCATAAAGAATTTTAAGTTTTGTTGGGTTAATCCGCTTGGCTCTTGAAGATTTTGAATCTCTTTATAAGGAAAGACAACCAAATGCAATTTAGGACAAGTGGTTCTTTATTTATTAATTCAATTTAAAGAAGATTAAAATTCCTGAAATATACATATGTATGTTATGCTTTTAAACTAATTAGAATAGTATTTAATTATAAACTTACTTTATGGTTTAGAAACCAAAGGATTAAAGAACAAATTTAAGATTAGGTATGTATTAATGAGACAAAGTATAATCAGTTTGGATATACAGCAATAATTCAAGAAATCGGAAATAAGGTGAAAATGACAATTATATATGTAACATTAAGTTATAAGTAATTCAGCACATTTAGAAAAAAGGGTATAAGAAAAGTTTGAAACAAAATGTAGTGGAATAAGTTACAGGGTGTTGACAGTGGCGGTAACAGCTATCCTTCCCTGAAAGACAAATTGGTGAAAGTACCACCCTAAAGAATTGGCAAAGAGTTCAACAAATTTTACACTCCTTTTCTAAGCGATGGAAGGAAGAATATTTAACTGTTCTTCAGCGAAGAACAAAGTGGAAATTTCCTAAACGTAATGTTGAAATTGGAGACATTGTGGTTGTGCGCAATGAAAATTTGGCGTCCTGGAAAAGTTGTGGCTGTTCACCCAGGGAACGATGGAAAGGTACGCGTTGTTACACTTAAAACTCAACAAGGAGATATTCTACGACCTGTAGTGAAATTGTGTCTTTTGCCCGTCGATCAAGAATTGTTTCAGGTGTATCATGCAATACAAAGAAAAGAATAAAAATAATTTATTGAAATTTATTTAGTTTTTGAGATTTCATATTTTTTATAAATACTTTTATATTGCTGAATGCACAGCACCTTATGAATTTTAGTCTTATAAATTTTAATTTTATAAATTTAAATCTTCTAAATTTAAACCTTACGAATTTAAACCTTTAAATTTCCTTATTTAAATTGAACTTAAACACTCCTATTAACATGCCTGAGTGAGTAAGGGCACTCTTTAAACAACCCTCGACGTTGGATTTACTAACTTTATTTTTTTTCCTGGGTAGCGAATCGAGGCGCTTCCATAACAAATACCTCCACGATGGAATAACTATAACGAATTGAAAAACAATCTGCATTTCGGATACATGGAATTTACTCTTTGCATTCCTGCAAAGGGAGGCCGGAATGTTGACGTCAGTTTTATTAAATTCAAATAATTTATATTCAAATTCAAATAATGCACACAAAATGTAAAGCATACTTTTAGGCATTTTGTTCTCTACGTAACGCTAATTAAGTTATCATATGTTCTTAATGAAGTTGAGTAATCTGTAAACTTTTTTTGTTATTCACCTCTCCGCAAACTAAGTTTGTGTATTCACCACCGTGATAGTCGCTTTGACTAAGCTAAGTTCTTATTTTAATTTCTTTTGTAAGTTAGTTCTTAATTTATATTTGAAGAATAAAGACATTTATTAAATAATAGTTCTAAAGGTAAAAAACTGGTTATTGTGTTTTTATTTATATTGGTACTGCAAAGATTTTATATTACAGCTTATCATTATTTGACCCTGGGGTTTATATTGGAATCCCCCCAACAACTCATTTTCAATTTTCAGCGTTTATTGACTTGATTTTGTCGATGTAAAAGTTATAGAATGTAAACACGGATCATGAAAATAAAACAACGCAGGAATATTGAAAACATTTGTATATACCTACTCATCTCTTTTTTCCATTCCTATTTTATTTGTGTGTACGTTGTTTATTTTCTTTACATTACTCACGACATTTCCAAAATGCTGAAAATAAGTGATTTAAGTAGAGAGTATGCCAATTTTCATTGCATAAGATTTGTGAATAGGTGATAAGCTATTCTTACCTCTTTCAACCTACGCATAATCAAAAAAGTCTCCGTACAGCAGCAATTTTTTTTTAAATCTCTAAAATATAGAATTTAAGATAACCAACATTTTTGAGAAGTTCCAGAAATGACAGAAATGATATCAAAAAATAATTTTCAACAAAATATATAGAGCATTTTATTTAAAAAACTTAAAATAAAAGAAATTCACAGCACAATATGAAAAAATAAGGAACAAAAAAGTCTCCGTGCAGTTCATTTTTTCGACGAAAAAACTAACAAAAAATCACTTTATTTAAGGCAAAAATAAACTTAATAACTAGTAGGACCTCCTCTGTTCCTGATCACTTCCTGCAATCTGTGTCTCATCGAATGGACAAGCTTACGGGTCGTATCTGGAGAATGTTGTTCCATTCCTCAAGTAGGACCGTTTTGAGGTCATTTTTGTTGGCGATTGTATGCTGCCGAACTTTTTTTTCTAAGTGATCCCACAAGTGCTCTATAGGATTGAGATCTGGAGACTGAGCCGGATGTTTAATTTGCGTACGAACATTGTACAGCAACCATTCCTTTACCACCATGGAGGTGTGCTTAGGATCGTTGTCCTGTTGGAAAATGAAGTTGCTGCCGAGACCTAGTTTTTGGGCACTTGAATGTAGGTTTTAGGTAAGAATATTCAAGTACCCAAATTTATCCATGGTATTTTCTATGAATATGAGGTTTCCAACGCCGGAAGATGCCATACACCCCCACACCATGACATTACCGCCACCGTGCTTTACAGTAGGTATCAAGTTTTTAGGATTCAGAGCAGTGTTGGGCTTTCTCCACACCATACGGCGTCCATCTGAACCGAAGATGTTATATTTACTTTCGTCAGTAAATATAATCTGATCCCAGAAAGAATTTTCTTTCTCTAAGTGTGAGATAGCATACTCCAGTCTAGCTTTTTTATTTGCCTTTCGAATGAATGGCTTCTTCCGGCACACTCGACCATGAAAACCATTTCTGGTTAAAAGGTTTCTAATGGTTTGGGGCGAAACATCAATTCCATCGCTAGTTTTCAATTTTCCAGCGAGAACTGGGGCACTTTGTTTAGGATCTTCCACAACACTCTTTAATAACCTCTTCTCCGTACGACGATCAATCTTTTTTGGACGGCCAGATCTCGGTTTGTTGGCAATTGTTTTTGTTTTTTTATAGCTTTCTACTACATATTGAACTGAGGAACGCGGTCTATTGACTATTTTGGAAATTTCGCCCAAAGATTTTCCCTCATTCCTCAAGTCAATTATGATTTGTTTATTGGCCAAGGGTATTTCCTTATTTTTAGCTGCCATTTTTCTTTCCTTAGGTGAAAAGAAATTTTTAAGCTGAAATTTCATTAAGAATACTAAAACTTACCAAAAAAAAAACAAAAAAATGTGATCATGAACCTTTCACTGCCAACTACATAAAACTAAATAACATAAAAATGAGATCTGTACGGAAACTTTTTTGTCTCTATTTTCAGGGCCCTCAACGTTATTAAACTCATAACGGTATCCTTCGTTTATATAAATGCATGGAATTTTGTTTGAGAGCGAGAGGAGAACACGTGCTATCATCAGTGTTCCCACTTTAGCTCTATTATTGCACATTTTTTCCCTTGCAGAATTAAAAAAAAATTATCTCCGTACGGAGACTTTTTGGACTATGTGTAGCTAGTGTGTTGCTTTTAAAGGCTACACTACATAAGCCAAAAAATACTTTGGTACAAAAGTAAAAATGTTTGTATTCTCGCTAGCTCAGTGGCTTTGTGAAAAAGAATATATACATTTTTTCTTAAACCAACATTTGAGCTTCATGCATCATTTTCATAAGTTTTCCAGTCAGAAAAACTGTTATAACTATATCATGTCTTATAGCGAAAAGGAAAAGTCTGTCAGGGAAAATTTTAACTAAAATTTTTCTGAAAATGCATTGGGGCTTATTCATAGATGTTTGCTAAACTCTTTAGGCTTACTTAAGGTGGCGCTACATTCCTGTGTGAACTAGGGCCTCACCCAACAAACTTCTCCATCTAGCTAGCTATATACAAATAAAGTCTAGTCTAAAAAACCTTAACCTTGTTACACTCTTTCTGCACACATCGTTTCTTGTTTTGGTTGTTAATGCCATCTATCTGTAACTTAGAGAAAAAGAAGAGAAAAACAAATTCACCACGATCTACCGTTTTAAATTCTCCCGTTATAACAACAAAAATGTTTTGCTAGAATTAATTTGAATTATATTAAGTATTTTTCTAGATATAAAATCGACAAGGTGTTAGTAAAATTAAAGAAAGAAGTTTATGAGAATTACAAATATTATAATGAGACTTTAAAAAACATAGCCTTCTTGGCTATCAATAAACAAAAATGAGAAATGTCGTAATCCCAGAACTGATGTTTTTTGTGTACTCTTCTCCGAGGTGAAAACATGTATACACCGATCCGAATTCAACACGCTAAAAAAAATGAGAGCAAAAGGTTTCGAAGGGACGGTGAGGGAGACGAGGAAATTTGACTAAATTTTATTAAATTTCATACATAAAAACAACAAAAAAGGAAAAGTATTTCATTTGGCTCAACTTTCCATTACCGCAGCACGAATTTCGACACGCGGTTTTTTTTATTTGATAGATATGTGCAAATAAATAATAACTATAGCAATTTTAGAGCGAGGAAACATTTATTTCTATTTTAAATTAATTTTTAAAGTTCACTTTTTTACATACAAAACGCGCAAAAATGGTTGATTTTGACATTTCTTCCCTGTTTTTGTTCAGTGTTGCCATACTTGCTTTTTTTTTGTTGGGAATTTTTTTGATTTTAGTGCTCAAATGCAAAAAGTACTTTGCATATACCCAAACTCGCACCCACCCCAAATCCTATAGTGTTCCCAAGCAGGGGGGTTGCAGGGGGGCAGCATGTCCTACCTTACATAAATACATACCTAGCTGTTAGAACGCCACCGTGCTATTAATTCAAAAAAAACTTGTTTTAGGCTCAACAAATGAAATATAAAAAAATGTAGGGTTAAGTCCGAAAAAGAAAATATTGTTTTCTACGACTTAAAGGTGTTTCGTCGTCTTAATATTCAAAACATGTTCTATTGAGACCCTACCTAACTGTAAAAAAAATCAGAAGGAAATTCGTGCTGCGGTAATGGAAAGTCGCCCCGCATGCCCCCCCCCCCCCTAACATACCTTGCTGTTAGTACGCGCCGTGCTATCTTTGCTATAATTAAAAAAAAACTTGTTTTAGGCTCAAAAAATGAAATATAAAAAAGTAGGGTTAAAAAGTAGGTGTAAAATCAAAATACAAAGCATCTACAGAAACATATATTTCTTGCTTAGAATTAATTTCGAATTCGATTAATCAATTAAATCCTTCGTCAAGGTGAATCTTCTTCAGAGAACACTGCAAATATTGCTTTGGGTGTATCCCAAGTTCTGCTTCAGGTAAGATATCTTGCCAAGTAACAAAAAAATGCCTTTTAGGGATCTTTGAAATTGCCTGCTTGTGATCCAAGTGTTTTTTATGGTGATTATCTTTTGTGGCCAACGTTCCGCGATATGTTTGTATTTTGTATTTGTATTTTGTATTTTATTTATTTCAAAAATCGCTTACAAGGTAGGACATGAGTCTTATAAAGTGTTGCAAGCCTTTACATTAATTTAGAATTTGAATAAAATTATATACCTACTATTTACATATTTATTTATAAAGAAAAGGAAATTTAGCATCTATTTACATATTTATATAAATAAAAGGAAATTAAACATCAATTATTTGCCAAATAGTTGAAAAGTAAACATTTAAATATACTTATGCTTCTTATTCTTCTCATAGCGATGGGCAGAGAGTTCCAAAGGCGTACAATATGAATAAAAAAATTGACGCTCAGTATTTAGAAAATTGTATCGGGGTAATATTAAAGCAAAGGACCTTGTTGAATGAGGAAAATTCAGCTTACCGTATAGGTAATCAGGTTGTTGTGTTTGGATGATTTCATGCAGGTAACTCAGAGAGCGAAAGTTTATTAAGCTGTCTAGGCTACAACCAGAAATCCGTACCGCAAAAATGGATATGTGATCATAACGACGTAGATTATAAATATAGCGGGCAATATTGTTATAAGCAACATTCAATTTGCGGCTAGTCACACAGTCTAGTTTACAAAAGATTTCACACCCATACAGCACAATTGGTAGTATAAGGGCCTTAGCAAGTAGCAGTTTAGTTTTGATCGGGATGAAACTTCGAGTGACTTGAAGAAGGCGGAGACTTCCATAGACTTTACCAATGGCACTATTAAGGTGGTCATCCCAAGTGAGAGTGCGATTGAATACTACTCCTAGGTTTCTAGCAGTGCTAACATATTCAATGGTTTTGTCGTCAAGTTTCAATGGGTTTAAACCCGATAGATCAAAGTTTTTGCGATAGATGGGGAGGGATGTTAATTTGACAGGGTTAAGGCGGAGATCGTTCTTTTTTGACCACTGTGAAATGCGGAGCAGATCCTCGTTCATTAAAGCTACGGCATCATTTTTAGCCCCAAAAGGTCGACTTATCAGGAGCTGCACATCATCAGCATAAAGATGAATTAAACAATGTTTAGCAACTTGTGGTAACTCATTTATGTAAAGCGAGAAGAGGATTGGTCCAAGGATAGATCCCTGTGGCACTCCACTCAAAACATTGAGAAATGTGGACGAGTAGGTATCCATTAGCCACCACGCATTGTTGCCTTCCGTTGAGATATGAAAAAACAAGCTTACAGGACTCTAAAGAAAACCCAAAGTTAATTCGCAGCTTTTTAAAAAGGATTGAGTGGTTAACAGTATCAAAAGCTTTTGAATAATCTAACAGGGTTAGTAATGTAACATGATCACTGTCCATTGCCATTCTTATTTCATCAGTTAAAAAAAGTAAGGCGGATTTGCAGCTGCGCTTAGGTCGAAAACCAGACTGACAGGTACTTAACAGGTTGTTGATTGTAAGATATTTTTGGATCTGCCCCAGAATAGTTTTTTCAAACACCTTCGAAAGAAACGGAAGAATGGCAATCGGCCGAAATTCTGTAGCAGAACCCGTTTGCTTTTTGGGTATGGGAATAATCTTAGCCTTCTTCCATTCTAAAGGAAACTCGGAGGTAGTCAATATGCTATTAAATATGTAGGTTATATAGCGCAGTATATATGGAAGCAGTAGTCTCAAGAACTTAGGGTCCATTTGGTCCAGGCCAGTAGCATTAGATTTAATCGATATTATTGCCTCCACAATGTCTTCCTCTAGTATTCTTATAAAACTCAGAGAGCTGTTGATAGCAGTTGGTTCCTCCTCAGTAAAGGAAAGAACGGGTGAAGCAACGTTTAAGGACATGGACGTAAACTTTTTGTTGAGTGCATCACAATCGACGTCATCAACAGGCTTTTTAGATTGTTTGCCAATACCGATTTCATGCAGGTTTTTCCATATTTTTTTGCCAGAGGTTAAAGAACCAAGTTTACTTTCATAATAAAGTCTTTTTGCCGTTCTGACCATTACGACAACTTGATTACGCAGTCTGCAATACAATGTGTGGAAGTGCTCTACTTTGTAACGTCTCCATTGACTGTAGGCGGCATCTCGTCGTGACATTAGAGCAGAGATGTCGCTATTCAGCCAAGGTGGAGCCGTATGCCTAACGAAAAGGGTTTTAATAGGAACATGCCTCTCAAAAAGCTGATTGACGTTTTGCCGTAAAAACCTGTTTGCTGCGGTCTATATAAAGCACCCAAAACTTAGCCCAGTTCAGAAGCTATTTCATTTTTGGCTAAAACCCACGATGATGCTTGTTTAACGTCAAAAACTCTTTTGAATTCGACTCGATTGTTTTACTTGATTTTATTGCTCCTTACCTCGGGTGGGGGTAGCAATTGTAATAAGACAACCTAATTGACTTCTGGATTAAAAGTGATTTTATTATTAATTTTCATGGCTATTTATACTTGATTCATAAACAATTTGACACTAGTTCTGATTCTATGGGAAAATAAATGTGGGAAAATAAATGTAATATGATAGGAGAGCACCTGTAAAAAGTGCTGATAGTACAGTGTTGGTGGGGTCCATATGAAAGGTATTGTTATATGATGCTACTTAAGCATCCGTACGTAACTCTCCAAACCTTAATCAACGTATTCAAAACAACCAAAACAAGCAACCACAACAAAACATAAACAAAAACAAAAAGTATTTGTATATTGTTTTACAAAAAATAAAACAAACTTGCTGATCGACGCAATCATTGAAGTTCAAAGCAATTGTGACCTTAATAAACGGTCAAAGCAATGCTTTGGATTCTCGATGAAGTAATTCGAAGCGTCATCAGAAAGTTTGTCAACACGACGAATGTTGAACCAAAGCGACAGGTGTGAAGTGCGGAAATGCATTGTAACATGATGACATCAATATGAAAATAAGGTGAGTAATGTAGTAATGTTAAGAAATTAATGTTAAGGAAGTAGGTTAAGAAATTTAGTGAGTAAGCATAAAAATAATATAAATAGTTAAGAAGTTTATGTCAGTAGGGCAGTCGAACAATTGTAAATAGATTGAAGAAGAATTGTAAAGAGATTGAATTAAACTATACAAATAAAACTTATACCATTAAAGGATTACAAACCATAAGGTAATTGTTGTTTTTATTGATTTGATTTTATTAATCGGCGCCCAGCGCCTAGAACTCTGGCTTACCCTGGCGAGCCCTTACAAATCCCCATTATACAACATTGGCGCAGCCGGTAGGATGGCGTGTCAATTTGTAGTATACAAATTTGACCTAAAGACCCTGAAGAATACTTCACTTCAGAAGCGTCATCCCAACCTACCCTTTCCTTAACCACAAATTTAATAGTTGTTGGAAATTAAAATTTTTTGTTTTTACGATTTCCGAAATGCCCAAATTATCAACCAAAATGTCTCTGGGTTTCGAAAAACTTCTGAAAATCTCCCAAGAGATCCCCGAGTTCGCTGGAGGTACCGACGCAAGGGTAGCTCAGAAATTGCAAACCTTCCTTAAATGTATACGTCCTATAATAGAACATATTCCAGAGGAAGATGAAAAACTCTTTCTCCAAATCCTACAAACGAAACTCATGGAAGACGCATTAGATTTGGTGCAAACTGAAAAACAAAAAGACTTCAAGGAGTTCGGAGACGCTCAATCGAGCATATCTACTTATTGAAGACTACAACGATCTAGTTAACTGTCTAATAACTAGTCGGCAGAGTCAATTCGAAACCTTAAGTGTGTTTGTTGGTAGGTTACGACACTCCTTAACCCAATGTAGAGAAGCTGCCAAAATAAAAATGGAGAAAAGGCAGATATCGTAAAAACCCAATTATCTGATTTTGCGAAATCAGCCCTAGCATCCGGAGTATCCAGTAAACAGCTAGGGCAGTACCTTTTCACCCTGGAAAAAAACAGTTTCGAGGATTTGATACGAACCGCTCTCAGTATGGAAAAACATGTACAAAGAGTTGAGACAATACCGAAGATGCGTGTAATTCAGCTTTCACGGGGAACGAAAGTACCCTTGGGCGAATTGTGCAACAAACACCACCCATCACAAATGAAAAATCAAACATCATCTGCAATTTCTGTAACGTGAAAGGCCACACATACAGTGAGTGCTTGAAACGACAGAATACCCCTATTTGCCATATTTGCAAATATTATGGGCATGAGGCTACCTGCAGAAGGAAAAATTACAGTCACAATGATAACCCTAACAGGGGCGGTGATAGTAATAAACCACGCGAAATTAATAACAACCAAAATTCTCAGTACCAACAATTGAATTCGGAACATCGTAAAAATAACCCTTTTAGATCAAATGATCAGAATTACAACAATGATAATTATAATAACAATCGTAGAAAAAATAATAGTAATAATAATAACAATAACAATAACAATAGTAATGCTCAAAACAGAGTATGTCACATAACAACTCGATGTGACTGGTGTGGAAGATACAACCACACAATAGATCAATGTCATTTTAGAAATAATTGGCAAACAAACCGATCGGAAAACTCTCAATAGTCGATCGAAAGTTCCCCGACTCGACTTTAAATAACACAAAGAGAAAAAACGGGCATTCCATTATTATCAATAATAGTCATATACCACCCCACATTTCTCTACCTTCAATAAAAATAGGAATTAAACTAGGGAAGAAAAAATTGATACAACTGTTAATAGATACAGGTTCGGAGGTAAGCCTTTTAATGAAGAGAGTTATTTATGATATTAATTCATTAAACTCGCATAAAAATTGACCATTAACACACCTTGTGGAATCGGATATACATTAGGAGAAATCACTGGTACTATGCAAATACCCTCATTACCCAATTGCGCATTTCAAGTAGTAGAAAATGACCTAGCCATCCCGGGCGATGGAATCTTAGGGTATAATTTATTAGGAGAATACTGTAACGTAGACGGACCTAACAAGTTATTAACATTTTCAAACTGCCAACGGAAGGTACAAAGGAATATAGCATATCACTGTTCGATTCTAACAGGACTGAGTTAAACAATCCACATAATGGATGCTGTTACACAGGTAATCACTCGCATGTGAAAACCAACAAGTATCAGCAAACTCAGTCACACCGTGAGCGCAAGGCAGGTCAAGAAATCAGCTTACCGCACGACAACTGTACAAAAAGTTTACACGAAGAGAAGTGTTGCTTGCAGTATAAAAATACTGGACAAGACACTGATTTCGATACTTCAGGGGCATTACAAACGGATTCTCTAAAAGCCAAACACTTCTCATCCAAAACTTCACCTCGCAAAGTGAAAACAAGAGAAGAAAAGGCACCAAACAAAATGACTAACGAAAAGGTAAATCTGCGTGATTTAAATCCAAAAAAGCAGAAAAACCTTAAAGTCAACAAAGAAAGAAAATCCAAAGATGTCAACAGTTGTAAAACAATTGTGTATAGATACAGATTACATAAACCAAATTGCTGAAAGCAATTCAAACATTAATGTGACACTGCAAAAACAGGTCAATTAAATAATTAAGTCGCAAGCAGAGACCCTGCATGACTCAGAACCCATTGAAATAAAAATAATTTACAACGTTGCATTTTGTCGATTTTACGAAGAAAAAAGAAAAATGAAAATAAAGAGAAAATAAAAACATGTAATTTGAATACAGTAAAGAAAGAAAAAATTAGGTGAATAAAAATAAACCTAAATAAAGAATTAAGATTACTTCCAAGGTCTAGGTCAATTATAGAATTACCTGTTAGATATAAAAAACCTAAGATATGCTTATCCGAAGAAATAAGAAAAGGCGTACTTTTAGGAAATTGTATAATAGGCAACAACGAAGAAAATATTAGGGTACCCATAATAAACACGAATCAATACGAAGTAAAACTTAAGAACATAGAGTTAGCAATAGACAATTTAAACGATTACGAAATAATAAGTTTGAGCGATAGGTACACGGATAAAACTAATAGAACAGCATTCTGTTACCATAATAGTATATAAAATCAAAACGAACGAATAGAAAATCTCACTATAACGAGGAACGAAAAGCAGTACTAGACCTTTGCATACAATATAATGACATTTTCTTTCTCATACAATGACTTTAGAACATCTTACTTACTTACTTAAGGTGGCGCTACAGTCCTGTGTGAACTAGGGCCTCACCCAACAAACTTCTCCATCTAGCTCGGTCCCTAGCTAGATGTCTCCAGTTTCGCGCTCCGAGTTGGGTGAGGTCACCTTCCACTTGTGCGCGCCACCTGATTCGCGGTCTTCCTCTACTGTGCTGTCCTGTGGGTGTGGATTCGAAGACTTTCCGGGCCGGAGCATTGGTTTCCATGCGCTCTACGTGACCTAGCCATCTTAGTCGTTGGACTTTTATCCTTCTTGCTAAGTCTACGTCGCTGTACAGCCCGTACAGCTCGTCGTTCCATCTTCTCCTCCACTCCCCTTCGATGCATACGGGACCGTAGATCACACGAAGAATCTTTCTCTCGAAACGACCCAAGGTGCTTTCATCCGCTTTTGTCAAAGTCCATGTTTCTGCACCGTATAGCAGGACGGGGATGATAAGGGTCTTATATAGCGACACTTTGGTCCTTCGAGAGAGAATTTTTCCACTCAATTGCTTTCTTAACCCAAAGAAACAGCGGTTAGCAAGAGTTATTCTTCGTTTGATCTCAGCGCTGGTGTTGTTTTCTGCGTTTACAGCGGAGCCTAGGTAGACGAAGTCCTTGACTACCTCAAAGTTACGTCTGTCGATGGTGACGTTTTGACCAAGACGTCGGTGTTGTAGGTCCTTTCTTGATGACAGCATGTACTTTGTTTTGCCCTCATTAACCGTTAAATCCATTTTTGCCGCCTTTAGAACATCAAATTCCTATAAAACAAGATCAAGCCCCAATAAACACAAAGATGTATAGACTTCCAGAAAAACAAAGAAATATCATAAATGAGCAACTAACTGAAATGTTGAAAAACGATATCGTTCAACCCAGTAAAAGTCCATGAAATTCACCACTTCTGGTAGTACCAAAGAAAGCAGGCCCTGATGGTGAAACACGATGGAGAGTAGTCGTTGATTTTAGGAAACTCAACGAATGTACCATAGGGGACGCATTCCCATTACCAAGAATTGAGGACATACTTGACCAGCTGGGTCATTCTAGGTATTTTACCACGCTAGATCTAGCTAGTGAGTATCATCAGGTATTAGCAGAGAGAAAAAACTAATCAAGAGAGCCAAACTTCCTCGTCTCCGTCCCTTCGAAACCTCTTACTTTCATTTTTTATAGCGTGTTGAATTCGTATCGGTGTATACATGTTTTCACCTCGGAGAAGAGTACACAAAAAAAACATCATTCCCGGGAAATGCGACATTTCTCATTTTTGTTTATTGATAGCCAAGAAGGCTATGTTTTTTAAAGTCTCATTATAATATTTGTAATTCTCATGAATTTCTTTTTTTTAATTTTGCTAACATCTTGTCGTTTTTATATCTACAAAAATACTCCTATAATTCAAATTAATTCTAGCAAAACATTTTTGTTTGTCAATAAATAACGGAAGAAGTTATACCGGTAGTTCGTGGTGAATTTGTTTTTCTCTTCTTTTTCTCTAAGTTACAAATAGATGGCAGGAACAACCAAAACAAGAAAGGATGTGCACAGAAAGTGTTTAACAAGGTCAAGGCTTTTTAGATTAGACTTTATTTGTATATATGAACGAGTACATGTTTTTAATAAATGTATGTTGTGTTTATTTCAATAGTAATACCTTAACTAATAACTTAACTACTGTGTTATCAAAAATATACTGCATTTAATTATTTTACATTGAATTATAAAAGGCGGAATTAATAAAGTTCTACAGTTTACCGGGAATATTTTTAAAAAATATCCATATCTTCTGCAATTGCGGTATCAATCGATATTATCTGGAACTTAGTGTTAACGTAACATTTATCTGTCCTGAATTATTTTTTCACCTTTTTTATACATTATAAAAAAATCAATTATGAAATTTGGCTGCAATAATAATTACTTGAACACAACATTTTCTATGTTTATAGTCATTCAGGTTTAGCCCTTAACTTTGATTTGCATTTATTTATGAATAGCCTAAAAAGTTTAGCAAACATCTATGAATAAGCCACAATGCACTTTCAGAACAACTGTAGTTAGAACTTTCCCTGACAGATTTTCCCTTGTCGCTATATAACTGAAAGATAAGATATAAATAGTTAGAACTGGAAAACTTATAAAAATGATGCATAAGACTTAAATTTTGGTTGAAGAACAAATTTGTATATTCTTTTCACAAAACCACTGAACTAGCGAGAATACAAATATTTTTACTTTTGTACAAAAGTACTTTTCGGCTTATGTAGTTAAGCCTTTAAAAGCAACACACTTAGGGGAAAGCAGTAAGAATAGCTTATCAGCTATTCACAAATCTTATGCAATGAAAATTGGCAACAGAAGTAACAAGTTGACGGTCTTTTTATTTAGTGTCTACTTAAATCACTTATTTTCAGCATTTTGGAAATGTCGTGAGTAATGTAAAGAAAATAAACAACGAGTACACACAAATAAAATAGGAATGGAAAAAAGAGATGAGTATATAAAAATGTTTTCAATGTTCCATGTTTACATTCTGTAACTCGTTTTCAATGTTCCTGCAACTCTCGCATCGACAAAATGAAGTCGATAAACTCTGAAAATTGAAACAAATCTGAGTTTTGTTTGCATCTTTCAACGGTCTGAGCGAAAATTAAACTCATAAACTCAGCTAATAATACAAATAATAGTAGTAGTGCTTTCAGAGTTTTATATTTCTAGGTCCTAATTCTCATTGGACTGTTGCACCACCTAATTTGTTTTACTTACTTAATGATTAAAACTGGCTTCAAATAACTAACTAATATTTATCTAAATGCGTAATTTAGAATTGTTTCTAAATCTTCATTGTTCTGGCACCTAACAAGAGTAATTAATTTTACTTCATATTCGAATGATATTACTCTCAAGCGAACACAATGAGAGTACCAAAAAGTTGTTCATCCACAATTTTGAATTTTCTTTGAACACCTCTGAACAGCTGACTACATCCGCCATTTTTCAAAGGTGGTCGCCATTTTTAAAAGGTGGTGAGCAGAGAGAAAAGTTTTTTCTCTCTCGTGGTGAGTATGTGCAGAAACTTGCATAAGTATTTGTTCCCCACATTTTGTTTATATGGAGTTAATACATATGCAAGTTGGTGGCCAAATCACAGCTTGTAGGCAAAAAGAGAGCAACCGTCGAAGTTGGTTCTCTCTATTAGTTCTTTTCTCTCTGGTATTAGTGGCACCCTGTGATAGGGAAAAAACTGCTTTTAGTACAGCTTATGGTCATGATCAGTGTTGCCATAATCTCAAATTTCATAATGCTAGATTTCAAATTTTATAATGGTAGATCGTATGGGAGCTTAAAAATCAAAATGCTAGATTTTAAAATCCATATTAAACGTCCATATCGATGATTAAAAAACAAACATCTTAAAAAATGCAACATAATATTTATTTTCACATACAAATACCTAACAAACATAGGTGGGAACAAAAAAAATTAATTCAAAAATAACAAAACTTAAAGCTTTATATGTAAATAGGTATTAACAGCACAATGTTTTTAAGTATAGTAACATGTTTTATAGTTAATTATTTAATTTAAAATCATTCAGACTTATAACATTCTTATTTATAGTTTTTAAAAATAAATTTCTTATCTATTTTATAATTTTAGATAAATAATGAGTTATCCCAAAGTTCTTCATATAAATAGTCTTCTTCGCCCTTAGGTTTTTCATACTTTGCTGAGGCTCTAACTTCATCTATAATAACAGTTCTTGAAACCTCATAAGAAAAGCAGCATTTATCTTCTATTTTCAGCCCCTCGCGTATTTGAGCAATGCTGTTCAATAGTTCTATTCCTATGTTATTACGAATTTTTGTTTTAATTATATTCGTTTGACTGAACAGGCGCTCAACCTCAGCGTTTAACTAATTCGTGATTTGACGTTATTAAGGTTAAATCACAATGGTTTGTAATTTAAAAAAAAAAGATGATTTTTATTTTTTTCCAAATATGATAAAATCAAATCAATTTTTTGAAATCAATTTTGGCATTCAAGAATGCAAAACTTAAAAACAATAATGCCAGAAAAGCATTTAGCATTATTTTAAAATTTCATAATGCTTTTCTCTTCTCTATAATGCTAGATCTAGCATTAATAATGCCGTTATGGGAACACTGGTCATGATACAACTAAAACAGATAGCGCATTCGCGTTTCTATTTTTGTTTCGTTCAGCGCATCTACGTCACGAACACTCAACGAGTTTGACGTTTATTATTCAGTATGTGAAATCAAAACAAAACAATTGGCACTAATTTGTTTAGATATTTTGTTATTATAATAAAATGTTAATATTTCTAATATTTTTCATTTAGGTAAATGGTTTTAAATAGTTAATATTTGTGTTTCTTCGTAAGTTAAAGAAAATTTGTGTGTTTGAGTGAAAGAAATTAATAAAAAATCGAAGTGAATGAAGAATTTGATGTATTTTTTTCTTTTTCATTCGGATGCATTTTTCTTCTTACCTGGAAGATTGTTTGATTAGTGATAAATGGTTAAATAAAAGATATGATGGTCTTTTTGAATCAGTGGTTTTTCAACCTTTTATTTAATTAGTAATTTTTTTTGTATTTTCTTTTTCTGGACAGTTTGTTTTCAGTGATTTGTCTATTCAGTTTTCGCATTCGGAAGTGCATACGACAACGAAAGAAAAGCTTCATAATCTTCTCATCGCATTTGATCTTTGCTTTCTCGGCAACTTCAAGTAAATGCTGGATGCAGTTTGGACAGATGTAAATGCCTTCACCTTCTCCATTTACTGCATTAAAAACATTTTCTATTGCAGCGAAATGAGCCATCATTGTGGGATTTGCTTTAGACAAGCCTCCTTCGTCCAAATGATTGACCCAAGAGCTTTCGTCTGGTTCAATTTGTTCCAGGTTTGGTATGGTGTTTTTAAAAACGATGGCAAATGTAGGCAGCCAAGTTTTTCAAATATCGTAAGAAAATGGGAGATTTTCTTCTGGCTGAGAAGCAATAGGCATGCTATTGTCGACTTTGACAACGACAAAAATCCTTCCTGAAAAAGCGAATATTGTTAAGATGAATCGATTATAAAATTGTGAGATAAAACCTGTCAAAGAAATTTCTTCCAAACATAAGTCTGGTGTATTATCCACACCAACATTTTCGTTGTCAGAAAGTGCACCTTCATTGTGCCCAAGGATGTATGACCTCATCCTGTACTTAAACTCTTGGCCATCTGGTTGATCATGAAGACCACCTTTAGCTCTTATGATACCGAAGAAGTTTTCAAGGACGTCTTGGTTCAATCGGTATGTCATTATGAACTTAACGCCAAAACGTTCCAATACATCCTTGTGCAATAATTGCAAGGCGTTATTGTTAGTATATATGTATATAATGAACTATTTGTATATACATATATACTTTACTATAAAAACACTTGTGATATTAATATTTATAGGTTTAATATCGAACAATATTGAAGTTCGATATTTTTCAGTTTATTTTTTTGATCATATTTTCTTGTACAATAAACATCTTATTTAATTTTTGTCGAATTAAATTTTCTTCTTATTTATAAATTGGACTTCCTGGAATAGCCGTTCTAATAGTTATTAGATTAGACGATACCTTCAATATAATATATTCAATAGTGTTTATTTGAAATAGTTTTGTAGTTTACCTTTTTGAAATGGTAGCAAACATTTTTTGCCAACTACCCGCATATTTAAAATCATATCCGACATGTCATCTAAAATTTTATTTTGGGTTTCCAAATGTAGTCCGTATGCGTGGACCCTTTCACGTGAATCACTGTAGGGAGACCTGACATTCATGACGTCGAACCAATCATTTGTCTGCAAAAAAATTTAAACTGAAATACTGTGCGATACATTACTGTTTAGAGACTTACATATTTGAATAGTTGATAGCATTCTTCCCAACTTTCGTCTTCGAGGTATCCAAGGCTAACAGCTCGCGACAACGCTTTGAACAAGACCCACTGCTTCCAGAGATTTAAATTTCCTTATGGAAATTTATGAAAGCTGGAATCTTTCGTTATCTTATTTCTTTCGTTGTTGTTGCAGTCAAAAACAGAACAAACACCCATGTTTATTAATAAATGTTGTTTTTTTTGTATAAATTATGAACAATACCACTTTAAATAACTTTATTGATTTCAAAACTTTTAAAATTCATTTCCGTTAACATTCACAACAGAAAATAGATTGAAATTGCGCCAAATATACTAACTCTCTTCATTTGATTGAGTGTTTGTGACGTCACAATAGTTTGACAACCAAAACCTTACATGCGCTATCTTTATTAGTTGTATCATGGCTTATGGTCATTACGAATTCAAGCATATCTTTGAAAAAAATAAGAACATAATTTAAAATTAAATGTAGAGAAATGTCAATTTTTGAGACGAGAAGTAGTATATTTAGGACACAAATGTTCTTCAGAGGGAGAACATGCAGACCCAGGTAAAGTAAGTTGTGTACAACTTTTCCAGTTCCTAAAAACTTGAAACAAATTCAATCATTCCTGGGATTAGCCAATTACTACAGAAAATGTATTCCCAATTTTTCAAAAATAGCCAAACTCCTGACTAATTTGACAAGGAAAGACGTTAAGTTTAACTGGACAGACAAATGCCAGGAAGCTTTTCAAGGCTTAAAAAACCTATTAATATCCCCACTTCTTCTTATCTATCCCAATTTTTATGAACCCTTTATACTTACAACTGACGCTAGTGACGAAGCAATAGGAGCTACATATACTTTCGCAAGGAACAGTTGGAAAAGATGAGCCAATTGCATATGCAAGCAGGACACTAAGCAAAACGGAACGCAACTATTCAACAAGCGAAAAGGAAATGCTAGCAATAGTATGGGCTACAAAGAACTTTAGATGTTACTTATTAGGTAGGAAATTCACTGTATACACAGACCATAGAGGAAATATATTATCTAGAGTCCCGACCGGTACCCGTCCTACCTGAAACACCCTCAAATTTTATTCGAGGTGAACTCTCTCAAATTCGAGGTGAACTCTCTCAAATTCGCTATCGGTGAATACATGTGAGTGGGGAAAAAAAAAACAAAATGGGGTTTGGGCTAAAATAGAAACTTATGGAATTTTTGTGACCTGTCAAAAATGACAATCAATTTTGCAAAACAATGGGTTTCGGATTTTAAGAGTAAGTTTTTGCTTTGATATTTAATATAATTTGATATTTTTCAGACCAAAAACCTTTATAATGAAAAGAGTATAATATACAAGTTCACTTCATTGAATAAAAAGTAAGTCAAATTGCAGCGAAGGAGGTGCAACAATAATCGATTTATTTTATACTCTGTTTCCATTTTAGATGCTGCCCATTACATACCATACTATAATGCAGAAAGCAACTTCCATCAAGAAATCTGGAAGACAAAGTATACTTATTTACAGGTAAGTTTTTTATATTATATTTCTCTTAACAAAATAATATCAATGTTTTTAACGATAGACGCTGCCCATTGTATTTGTGTGTACATCTCAACGGCCATAGCTGCCGCAGGTGTTGACGGCGGAGGTGTCACCGTCGCTGCAAATAGTCAGATGCTTGTAATGCAATAACACCAGCAGCAACAACCCCACCAAAGCTACGAATTCAATTCCAAATTAGCGAACATCCTCAGCTATTCCATCGACTTTGTACTTTGTGAGATTCAAGTCAATTTTACAAGTGAAAGCTTCGACATTAATAGTCGACCGCCTAGTTTTGGAACGACTAAACAGCAGCATCAGCAACGGCTGAGTACCTATGCAGGCAAATCAGGTTAATTAATTCATTTACTTACGAGTAATGTAATGGATATTTTAAATTCTATTGTTCTTTAGTATTTCCAAAAAGGTCCTCCGCCTTTTCATCAGCCGCCTAGAAATATGATGCTGCAAGCCGACCAAAAAAAACGACTTGCAGCTGCAATTAAAGCAACATTTTCTGCTTTCATAGAGTGCAACTGTCTCACAAAATGATAGCGGGGACGCTGAACTGACCGAGACAGCGGCTACTGCGTCCGCTTACGCCGACACATACCAAGTAGATGAGGAACTGAAAGTCGACTTCGAAGCAACCTGCTGTGAGAACACCTTCTAAATGACGGGAATCGGAAGACGGAAGTAAGTCTTCTGAATATTGAAAATCTCATCATTTTTGTATGTACTATTTTAAAATTTCCAGAAATGTTGGTAAACTTATAGACTGGAAAAATAAAATCTGAATTCCATGAATACATAATGCCTATTGAATCACCAAAACTAAGTGCATTCTGAACACAACTAACTGGACTCACATAGAAGACCGTCGACACAGGAATACCCCTACAAACTACTCTAATGATGTTCCAAGAATTTGGAACCCGCAACCTTCACCTGCCGAAGATGTCCAAAAATAATATAATCGGAAATTGTGCACTTGTGACATGGTCCGATTAGGATTTTGGAATTTGCCTCGCATAAGAATGTCACAAACGACTTGCCACAAATTTTTAATCAAAGGATCGACTTACGAGCACTATTCCGGGAATGGTACAATTCAAAACCAATCAATTTGCTACAATTTCATTGCACGTTCATTGACCAGAAAACTCATAATGCCAAGACCACTTCAAAGTAAGTAACATAAACCACAAACTTTGAAAGCACTAATAGTTTTTTTTTTCAGCAACAAATCAAAACGAAGCGGTATTGCAACAAATCCTGCAAGATGATTCGAAGCCGATTTGACTCTTTAAATCTCATCCATTAATAGTCAAAGTTCGTGGCGCAGCTAGTTTTTAAACAAAGTTGTATTTTTTTTTTTTTCAAAATTGTATGTAATTTAGTATAATTTTGTTTTAGATTTAAAGCTATTAATGTATTTTCATTTAAAAAACAAAAACTGGATTTTAAAATACAACTTCTTAGTTTTTGAGTAAATCAAAAAATATTAAATGTACTTTTTCTAAGAAAAAAACACGTACGTATTCCTTTGTGATTTCATGTGGTCAACAGCATTGGTCAGAAATTCGTTCTTTCAATTTTGCCTCAGAATGCGAAGTTTAAATTCCGTTGAGTCTGATAACACTGGTCGACAAAATTATACTTTTTTTTTGTCACCCAAACAAAAAATACTTTTTGAGAGGATTAAGATATCCTGACCTCGAATCTCAACTTTAAATTTATCTACTACATCAGGTTCTTAAAATATACCTCTTTGAAAATTTTAAAGACAACCAAAACCGGTAAAACATGACGTATCTCTTAACTTTAAATTGCAAGATACATACATGTCTTTGCTTTTACCTACAGTTCAAATCATTTTGCTTCATTTGACTTTACCTGAAGTTTTGAACAAAAAACTAGAAAGTAATTCTTTTTTGGTTTTAAATAGTTCGTTTAATTTTTGAACATTATTTTTGTATTTTTTTCAATATATTACAAGAACTTGATGTTATAATCTTAAGACTACAAATTCGTTTTAGGAAATAGTAAAAAATTGAAAACATTGAAGGAAGATATTGTGGGTTTGAATAACCATCACACATTTTTTTGAAAAAAAAAAACTATTTCATGAAATTGATAGCTTCAAAAAGATTTATATGTATGTACATATGTATGTAGATAAGTGATTTCGAATTACAAAAATAAAATCTCAAAAACCTTAATTTATAGAGTAATTCTGGAGTCGGTTTGTATTGTTGTTGACGGCATCGAAAGCAATATATTTATCATGAATGAAGGAAGGTATTTCAATTGAATTCCAGAGACCTACAATTTAAATTAGAAAGAGAAAAAAGTTAAGATAGTTCTTATTTTATTATTTATGAAAATATCTTTACCACCTACATCACAGAGTTCGCCAAAACATGTACAAGGCAGATATTCAACTGTGAATTTCTGCAAAATTGTATCGGTAGCCACAAGCATTACCTCATCATACTTGAGAACATAGTGAAACACATCAATTGGCCAATCCTCGGCGGTAGGTACTGTCTTGAAAAACTGACT
This sequence comes from Eupeodes latifasciatus, assembly GCA_920104205.1. Lineage (NCBI taxonomy): Eukaryota > Metazoa > Arthropoda > Insecta > Diptera > Syrphidae > Eupeodes > Eupeodes latifasciatus. Next base: position 57,145,477 of record OV049927.1, read on the forward strand.
GTAGATTAAATCAATGATTGTTCACATCATGAGGAAGGGCTTGCATACACTGCAATCTTTCGCCTATCGGTAGGTGGCTGAAAGAAGTGCTTTGCATTGCACAGATGGTGACACATGACATGAATGTGCTACTGCTATCAAACGCTGCAATTGATTCAACTTGCTTGCTTCCCATTCACTACCAACGAATTGACTTCAATTACATCGACGCCGAATTCCAAGAGTGAACTTATAGCCTACATGGCCATTGGCACGCAGTACATCTTTGTAAGAGGCAATAGCCTCCAATGGATTTCTTGATTGTCGATGTTGTATCTTTGCTAGAAGCATGTTTATCTTTGGAAGTCTAGACTTACTCGGAATCGATTGCAATGTCGAAAAAGCCAAATTGGAGTCATTCAGCTCACGATAGCAGATAGCCAGACGATATTTGATTAAAAATGAGGACATAAGAATCCATCGGATTAGAGCTATGTAATTTTAACTAAAAAAACAAAATAATATTCATATAATTTGAGTTTAAAATTAACGTAATGAACACACCTTGAATTTGTACCTCTTCGCTCCAGAATAAATACGTCGGCGTTGCTGGCTTCCTTCTCGGGAGATTCCACTTTTCCTGTTGCAACATTCTCCTTGGTTTCTTCTTTATCTGAGGATTAAATTAGGTGCAAGTTCATTATATATTTTTATTTCAATAAATTAATATTTTGTATTTAAATTGTTTTACCTTCATTTGCATTGCTGGGAATTAATTTTGTTTTGTTTACATTTTCGTAGAACTGTCAAAATACTCAGCTTGCTGTTAATCTGTCAAAACTGGGTTAAACTCAAATTAGGCCACGTTGGCATTGTAGTTCTATGGTGCGCCTATACTTTCTGCATGATTTTTTCTGTTTTTATCAAAAATTTTCATAAAAACCATAGAATTTGTTTGCCAAAAGCAGTCAAATATTATTTTTAGTACAGTTTTCACTGAAAAGGAACCATAAAACTAATTTTTCTTAAATTATTGCATTAATTTTTCAATTTTTGAATTCAACGGATCTCTTTTTTTAACGGCTCAGTTCACCTCATAGTTTTTCCCCCGCGGTTGAGCAATATGGGCACAAAATTCCATAACAACTACATTCATAATGGCTTTTTCCCATAAGAAATGCACGGGACAACTAACACATGCTTATCCTTATGGACAAAATCCTTTCAATTTAGCTTGTAGGCCGAAAGAGAGCAAACCCATTAAGTCGGGACTCTAGATAATATATTTCCTCTATGACACAGACCATGAACCCCTGACTGGAAATTTTAGAACTAGAGACCCAACGTCTAGACTTATACGATTTCACCATAAACTTTCTGAATACGACTGTACACTTAAGTACAAAGCTGGAAAAAATAACACTAACGCTGACGCTTTAAGTAGAATACCGACTAGCGAAAAACGTGAAGAACCTCTTACAAACGCAACATGCTTAGCTGTAACAAGAGCACAAGTAAAGCTACAACGAACAGAACCAAACAAAATCAAAGATACGGAGGACGAGACGACGACCGAAGCAGATGAATCCAACAAGACACAAACAGACGCACTACCTCAGAAAGAAGACACGTCCGAAAGCATAAACACTCCCGAAGACATAAGGACTAAACTAAGAGAATACCACGACTCACCATTTGGAGGTCATCAGGGAGTGATCAATACATATGTATAAACGCATTAGAAGGAGGTATTTCTGGCCAAAATTGTTTGGAGATATATCCAAATACATAAAACAATGCCCAAAATGTCAAAAAATTAAGTCAAGTTTAGAGACAAAAATGCCAATGGTAATATCAGACACTTGTAGCAGACCATTTGAGAAAGTGTATTTAGATATAGTAGGACCCCTACAAGAATCGCATATGGGAAACAAATATGTATACATATACTCACTTTCCAAGACAACTTGACGAAATTCGTTGATTTTTGCGCTATACCTAACCAAGAAGCAGAAACAGTAGCACATGCATTCTTTGAACAAATCATAACTAGGTACAGAATTCCCAAACAACTAGTTACAGACCAAGGGACAAATTTTTTAAGTAAATTGTTTAAGCAGATATGTAAACTACTTAAAATAGAGAAGCTCCATACAACCGCTTACCACCCACAATCAAATGGTGCATTAGAAAGAGCGCATCGACCTTTAGTAGAATATTTAAGAACAATTTGCGATGAAAACACAAAATCTTGGGATCAATTTCTTAGAACAGCAGCTTTCGTTTATAATAATAGCATCCATGAAGGAACAAAATTTACTCCAATGGACTGTCTTTTTGGTTTTACGGCCGATATTCCTTCAAATCTAAAAAAAGAGCCTGAACCCATATACAATCACGAAAACTACTTTTATGCCTTAAGATACAAATTACAAAAAACATACGACATCGCTAGACGGAACTTAATAAACAGTAAACAGAAATCAAAAACGTAGGTGACAAAGTACTTATCAAAAACGAAAACAGACAACATAAATTATCAGAAATATGAACAGGACCATACGAAATAATTAAAATAATTAGTCCCACTGACAGCGTCGTTCTAATAAAAAAGAAACAGTGTACGATTCAGAATAACCGCCTCAAACATTACTTTGAAAGAATTTAGTAATAAGTCAATCATTAAAATAAAACAATTTATTTCTAGCACTATGTTACAAAACCTCGCACTTAAGGGAATAATGTTACTACTTACAATAACCACCATAATCGGAAATTTCGACACATATACGGCACAAACACTGAACAATTCGGGAATACTTTACGAAGACATTGGAAAAGTGATTTTTTATCACGATACATGGAATCTTTTAACCGAAATTAAAATAACAGACATAGAAATATTTACATCCATATCAGGCGGAAAAATCTTGGTTAACAATTTGCAAGTCAATAGTTGCATTTATTTTCAGTGACGTGCGGCAGTCCATTTGACTGGGTAGACACAAATTTTGATTCATTATTTCATTTTAAGCACTTACATCATTTGGTTTAAAGCCTTCTAACCACGTCAAGGTAGATGTATTGAAGAAGGTTTTTTTTTTGTTTTTTTTTTTGACGTGACAACGTCTTAAATTAGGTTGCGGCTGGGAGTCACTTATGAAAAAGTGTAACGCCCGGTAACGTTACGATGAGTCACCGAACGAGAGAGAGGCCCGCCGAATGCCTTGCGTCTCTCTCCCACTCAACTATGATCGGTCTGCCGCGCGCGCAGCACTAGAGAATTAGGCGCATTGAATCGGCGCATGCTTGTGTCTCTGTCTTTGTCTTTCTCGAACGTTCTTGGCGTTGGAAAAACAAGAAAGCGTCATAATACAAGTTCACACGTGTGGTTAAAGTATCGTCAGCTGTGTCTGTAGTGAAAATGTGGAGTGCTTAGATTCGCCATTTACAACAACTACAACAATAAAGGTAAATAATTGTACACTGATATTTCATTATCGTAAACTATGATTGATTGATTAATTGTTAGATTGACACAAAAGTTGAGAAACTGAGTTTATAGGTTATGTCATACTATTGATAAATGGGGCATTTCACGTGAAGCGGACAGGGAAAAAAAAGTGACATCTTGGATTTCGCTCATATTTAGGTCAATTACAGTATTTGAGAATATAAAAAAGTAATTTAATTTTTTTTATTCTACGGCACTTAGTTTAGGAATTACGGACTACCAAAAAATTGACCCACTATGAAAAGCCATTATTTTAAATCAGTGCTGTAGGTATTAGATATAAAGTAAAAATATATTGTAGGTATGTTTTAACAAGAAAAATTGTGTATTATTTTTGTGATAAAGTCGGTGCAAACAAAAATTTTTTTTTCTTGCTCAAAACCGGAAGTAAAGTTTTCAAAGTAAAATTTCAGTAACTTCGACCATTTTTTTTTTAATTTTTATTTCTGCAAAATAAAGATAAAACTATGTAGATATTACATAAAAAGTTTCAAAATGGAGACTTAAGTCGTTTTAGAGATATGGAACATTATGTCTCACAGAGCGTATTGCACGCGTAGCCAGGTTGGGGCGGTTGGACGAAATTTACTTTCCTATATTTGTCAATTTATTCGAAACATTGATACGTTTTCAACTAACTTTCAATTCTTTATTGTACATACGTTTTTGTGCGTGATAACATTTACTTTGTAATTTAGATAAAATAGTTATTTACGATACTAGTGTAGTAAAACAGAAAAAGGCCGAGATCACAGAATTTTAAGGCCCGAGCCGCAGGCGAGGGTCGTTAATATGTGATCGAGGGCTTTTTCTATTACTTTACTTAAGTCTCCATTTTGAAACTTTTTATGTAATATCTACATAGTTTTATCTTTATTTTGCAGAAATAAAAATTAAAAAAAAAATGGTCGAAGTTACTGAAATTTTACTTTGAAAACTTTACTTCCGGTTTTGAGCAAGAAAAAAAAAATTTTTTTTGCACCGACTTTATCACAAAAATAATACACATTTTTTCTTGTTAAAACATACCTACAATATATTTTTACTTTATATCTAATACCTACAGCACTGATTTAAAATAATGGCTTTTCATAGTGGGTCAATTTTTTGGTAGTCCGTAATTCCTAAACTAAGTGCCGTAGAATAAAAAAAATTAAATTACTTTTTTATATTCTCAAATACTGTAATTGACCTAAATATGAGCGAAATCCAAGATGTCACTTTTTTTTCCCTGTCCGCTTCACGTGAAATGCCCCAAATGTTGATAGTGTTAAGTAAATTATTAGTTTAAAAAATTTGTGCAATTCTTATTTTCATTCAATTCCTTGTTCCTATTGTGCAATTTAATTATATTCATATCAATAAATATTCTACCGAGAAAAAGACGTTGTCACGTAAAATCTTCGCCCGTAAAACCGACTTTACAGGCAACCATTTATTTTTTTGCTTTTTTTTATTTTTTGTTTTTTTTTTTTTTGTTTAATTTTGCATTAAGTTTTTAGTTTTTTTTTTTTAAGTTTTTAAAGTTTTTTTTAGTTTTTCTTTCTGTTTCTTTCATATTAAGTTTTAAATGATAGCTAAACTTGCTTATAAATTAATTCGATGCGCCTGGTCTTTTGTTTTGCGAAAATATCGACTACTTTGTTTTTGAAGTCAGTTGAAACCATTAGTTCTTTAACTAATTCTTTTTCAATTGAAAGTAGAGCTAAGCTTGTTAGCCTTGAATCTGCCATTCTATTCCTTGAATATGTTTTTATCCTCTTTAGTGCACTCATAGATCTTTCACTAGAGGCTGTTGAAATTGGAATAGTCAAAAACAACTTTAGTAAAGTAAAAGTTTCTGAATAAACATTTTCAAGGCCGTTTTCAATTAGAAAGTTTAGCAGATCCAAGGGTTTAAGGTATTTTGAGGTGTCGGAATAAATAATTTGCAGTTCATTTTTTAACTTTTCTGCATCAAAATATTGTTTATATTTTTTAAGCAGAACTTGGTAGGGACCGTTGGGAAACTTGCTATGATATCTGGCAAATCTGTCCTGATCTAACAATTCTACGAATACAATTTCCTTAAGATCACCGAATCTTAGATCTAGTTGTACTAAAATGCAGTCCAAAATTTCGTATGCCATCACAGAAACCACTTCGTTTTGTGACCTCACAGTTCTTATTTCATATGAATCATTTTGTTCCAACTCCTTGATTATTTTCTTTGCTTCAAGAATGCACTCATTTATTGTTTCGTCTGTTCTCAGTCTTTTTAAACTTTCTATGATGGCGTTTACTTCTTTCGTGCATACAGCTATATTAGAGGAAATTTTATTTTGAAGTAAGTTAAAAAGATGATCAGTCAAACTAAATATTTTTGCAAAAAGACATAAGTTGAAAATGAATTTAAAATCATTAATAATGCGCTGCAACCCAAATGCTGCATTAATAGTTTCGCTATCAAAACGGTCGCTATCTATGATAAATGAAAATACCTTAGAAAGCAGATTGGTATGACCTTTTATAGTCTGCACAGCCCTTGAATGGTAATTCCATCTTGTTTCTGATGGATGGGGCAAAGAAAACCCTTCTTCCCTTAGCAAACTCGTTCTTGATGTGGAGCGAGAAAAAAATGAGTGAAATGCAGTCAAGTTGCAGACGAATAATTTGACTTCTTTTATGTGCTTTGAGCCATAAAGCAGCACCAAATTTAATGGGTGTGCCCAACAATGCACAAAAATTGTGTTTGGGCATATTTCCTTAATTAGAGCCTGAACCCCTCCCTTATGCCCAGCCATTACACTGGCTCCGTCATATGTCTGGCTGATCAGTTTGTCTTTAATTTTTTTTTGTTCAAGAACATCCTTTATTATTTTAGCTATGCCCTTCGCTGTTTTGTCTTTTGAAACATTAAAAAAACCAGAAAAACGCTCAATGACTTTATTATTTTTAACAAATCTAAGAATAACACAAAGTTCACTACTACAGGACACATCCGTAGTTTCATCTGCCTGAATTGAAATAAATTGGCATGAATCTAATTCATTCTGGATAAAATTGCTTACAGCAGTAGTTAGCGACTCAATTAAATCATTTTGAATGCTGTTGGACGTGCCTTTAAATAATGATGAAGACTCTAGATGGTCTTTCATTAGATTTTCTCCAGCGGACAAAAGTTCCAAAAGTTCGAGATAATTACCCCTGTTTTGCGACCCAACACTTTCATCATTTCCTCTAAAAGCTAGCTCTTGTCTAGCCAAAAAACTGACCACATCCAAAAGCCTAAAAACAATAGCTCTATTCTTATCGACGTGTAGATTGTGTTGAATTGCAGCCATTTTACATGCACTCATTAGCTGGTGGTCAATTCGAATACTACCTAAAATTTTAAAATGTTCGGTATTAATAATGTGTCCTTTAGAACTTTCATGTTTCTTAGCCTTGGATTCAAAATTTTTTACTGTACTGCAACCTTCTTTTCCAAATGGAGAATCCTGCCCAAACAAAAAGCATGGATAACAAAATACTTTGTTCAGATTTTGGCTTCCATGAAGCCAATCGTATTTTGAATACCATTTGTTTTGAAATTTGCGTACAATTTTACCATCCTTCTCTGATAACTGAAGATCTGGTTTTTGAATTTTATTTTTAATAGTTATCTTATCTTCTATAGGTAGCATTGAAAACTTTACATTTCTATTATTTGAGAAATACTCAAAAATATCATAATTTCCTGAAAAATCCATTTCACAAATATGTATTGATTTGCGCAATACAGGTAGGCAATCTCAAAAATTTACAACCTTAACCTGTCCTGTCAAAGTTCAATATCAGAATGAAATGAAAATAATTCAATTGACATGCAAGACGCAACCTCTTCTGACAGAGCTCAATATGAGAATGAATAATGAAAACATGAGAATAAGAATATGAAAACAACAAAAAAAACGCTGCTGTACAGCGCTGCCACCCTAAAAATAATTAAGCGCAGTAAATATAAGAAAAAAGCGCAGTAGATTGCAATATACCGCAGTAGATTTTAGAGTGAGCAAAACAAAATTCAAATCATAATATATACATTTTATTTTTGAACAATAACAACAGAACTTAAAAAATGAATTCAACAGTAAAAAAAAAAAACAAAACACAACACAACTTTTTAAAATAAATAAACAAAAAGTCACATTCCATTTTGAGAATTCTTATATCTAGATACATACAATAAAAAGACATCACATTTATTAGATACATACAATAAAAAGACATCACATTTATTTCCAAATTTCATATATGTATACCTGTACATAAGTAATTAATGACCTTATTTTATTATAAATTCACCATTTGTGAATTTAAATTTGCTATAAAATTCATTTATACCTGGTGAGTTTGAGAAAAACCGACAATCCTCTTTCGGATCTGTAAGCTCTTTAGCTAATATAATATTTTGAAGTGTATTAGTGTTGAGGCTGTTTCTAGTATCAGTTTTAATTAAGTTGACTAGCGAAAATTTCCTTTCAGCAGCTTCGCTGCAGGAACATATGAACATAATAAAAGCATAAATTCTGCTATCTCTACCAATGCAAATTCACCTACCGAGTTTTTAAATCTTCTAGCTTTTGACCAAAACTTTGTTATATCTGAAGGGTCATGGTATTTCTTAACAAAATCATTATTGCCTAACAAGAACCTCCATTGCATATTGAGTACTTCCACATTTTCAGATGAATGTTGAAATTCTCCCAAAATTGGTAATATTAACATCAAACTATTACTTACCATCTGGCTTACATCTAAATATGTACATAAGCAGTTGTATTTTTTGTTATTGAAATCAAATCGTTTTTTATTTTTGTTGCATAGTTCCGTATAAAACGATGATAAATTATTCTTAAGATCGACTAATTTGTCTTCAACAAAATTTTTTGAATTATGATTAATTTGCTGTTAAAACTGAATGCCAAAGTAAATATCGGAAAGGGGCATTTATAGGCCGGAATCCTCAAAATTAACTTCTACGCTTATCATAGCAAGTCTTATAAAATGTTTGAGGATTTCTGGGAACAGGCAAGTGAATGTATTCAGAAAGTGTGAACGTGGTTGAATTTTCATAATTTTGAATTTTTCAGTGAATGCATTCAGAGTGAGTGAACGTGGTTGAGTATTTAAAACTTTGAATGGATAAGCTTACAACTAACTTTGGTTAGGTACTATTAAAATTTAAAAAAGGAGTAGATTCGTTTTGCTGCGCAGTAGATTTTTATTTATGCCAAAACGCAGTAGATCTACTGCTAAAGGAGTAAAGTGGCAGCCCTGCTGCTGTAGCTGCCTGCTGCCGATGCGTGCTGCGCTATTCCCTGTGCTGCTGACTGACACTCGTTCTCTTCATGAAAAATTCGAATTAAGAATTTACTTCCAAAGCAAACAAGCGATTAGACAGATTCACTTATGTCTACTAGCTTCCATATAAAATTAGTTTTTTGGGAATGATAAGCTAACCTTTTTCCCTTCATAAAACTTTAATGGGAAACAAAGACACTGTCTTCGTCTTTACTCGTGTCGTGCCATTCGTACTTTGGGTATTCGGCGTTCGTTCGCGAGAGTCGTTAATAGAATAGAAGTCAGTCATATATAGCCAAGCCATCCATCATAGCATAGCATGATGGTGGTATATGTGAGGTAGTGCGATAAATAAAAGTAGAAATAGGTGTGAATGTAGGTTGTAGATACACATATAAATGGGTTAGACAAAAAATGAAAAGAAGTAGGTACTATGGGATAGGAAATATTATTCGTAATGAAATCAAAATAGAAATTAGTATAATTAGGTACATATTTTTGTTTTTTTCCATGAAAGTTATGTATTTAGGTACTGTAGAGAGTAAAGTATTGTTTCAAATCTGAAGGGTAGACACTGTCTAAAACGTCTTATTGACGCACCGTCACTGTTTATTTTCCCATAGAATCAGAACTTGTGTCAAATTGTTTATGAAAATTAATAATAAAATCACTTTTAATCCAGAAGTCAATTAGGTTGTTTTATTAGAATTGCCCGAGGTAAGGAGCAATAAAATCAAGTAAAACAATCGAGTCGAATTCAAAAGAGTTTTCGACGTTAAACATTGGTGACCCCGACGTGATCTTTAAAAAACACTCGACAAGCCGCGTTTCGTATTGTTCCAGTACTAACACTGGCACTTCAAACATATACATATGTTCATTAAAAAAAGCGTTATCAGAGCTTTGAAACACTGGCACTTCAAACATATACATTTATGTTCATTAAAAAAAGCGATACCAGGGCTTTGAAACACTGGTAGACAACGTTCGGCGTTCCCCGTTCAGTCGTTCCAGTTTCGTATTGTTCCAGTCGTTCCAGTTTCACACAGTTCCAGTTTCGTATTGTTCCAGTAGTTCCAGTTCAGTCGTTCCAGTTTAGCAACGTTCCAGTCGTTCCAGTTTCACATCGTTCCAGTTTCGTATTGTTCCAGTCGTTCCAGTTCAGTCGTTCCAGTTTCGCATCGTTCCAGTCGTTGTTTCAGCAACAAAGGCAAACAGCCGCGGTCTCCACAGGTGATATCCACAACTCATCAATATGGATGAAATGCAGGTGTTCAGTATAGTGGCCAGACAGAAGGCCATAACTGACGAATTACAGCGCCTAAAGACCAACGTTGGTAAAGACGGTCCTGACCGAAAGACAGCGGAATATAAAGTAAAAAAATTACGTATGCTTGAATTATTATGGGGAGAATTCCATAATAATCATGAACAAATAAAAGTACACTTAAAGGCGGATACTCCGTACGTTCAAGACAATACATACGAGAGAGAGGCATACCTAGAACTAAAGCAAACACTAGAATCAATTGTGTCTACAGGTTCTGAGGATGACTTTCCAAAGAAATCAGGCGGAATTGCTACAGGTGGAGCAATTGCAACTACTAGTAGCCAAAATCAACCTGATGAAAAACATGAGGAACTCTACAGAGTTATGCACAACTGCGCAGTCTCTACAGCGGTTGATCGCCTCTCTTCAAACTGCACAAGAGAATAGGAGCTCAACATTTTGTAGCGTCAAATTAAGCATGCTACAAAAGTACTGGAGTGAGCTTGAAACAACCCATCGCTTGATCCATGAGCTTGTAGATAATGTTACTCAAGTGGGGTATAACTTAGAAGAATTTTAGAAATTCGAAGAAGAAGTTCAGCATTCCCTGATATCTTTAACGGGTAGACTTGAACAATCTTCCACACTACCACCCACTCCAGCTACAAACCTTCCTATCGTTAACCCTCTGTGGTCACACCTCGTTCCTGTAACTTAAATGTCACACGGGTGCAAATTGGGATCCCGTACTTTTGGCATCTTATAACTCCTATTCATTTTAATTTATATTTATTAAAAACCAGTGTTTTTTATGGGAAATTTTCCCAGGAATCCAATTGTGCAAGGCAGAATATTCTAAAAATTCATTATCTTATAAAAAAAATGCGATTTATGAATTTTTTTTTTTGAAAAATCGCGTTTTACGAATATAAGCATATAAAACAAAAAAAATATATATAGGGCTTTGAAATCTGGTATATTTGCAGTTTAATAGTTGGAGAAACAAATGAGAAAAAGGTTTTTTTGATTAGGGCAATTTTACTATTTTTGCCGGGTGCTTGAAATATGCATATTTTTAAAAAGTAAAAAACAGGCTTATTTATAATCAAATGTGTTTATTGAATAAAATTTTGTAAAAAAAAGTACAAAATATATAGGAACATCAATATTTTTTTTGTATAATAGGTATTAATTTATTCGACGGTATCTATACAATTTATGAATATAGTACATATGTACCTGCCCGGTGTTCATCGCGACGATGACAAACTGCGCATTTGGCACGAGTCCGCGCGGCCCTGGGCCTGTGCACAAGCCATCACTTCGCTCGAGTTTCCTCCCTTACAATGCTGACATTTGTGATGATTCTCTCGTCGATTTTCAAAATTTTGTTAATTTTTTTTCGCAGCTCTAATCGCAAACTTCGTTACTCTAAACGCTTGCGCAACAGGTTTTTCACTAAGGCAAATCCTAAATCTTTCAAAAATTGATGTCTAGTCAATCTCTCATTTACAACATTTGAAATATACAAAATTTTTTTTTTTAGAATTAGAAATACATTTTATTTATTCATTTTCATTTTACAACTAGTTAATACAAAAATTTACAATAAATAAAGAATAAATAATAGTTATCATCCTTTAGCTTCAAGCTAGTGTTGAATGATACAAAGCGAATTTAAATTTACATAAATTAAAAACTGATGTGGGGTGACAATCAGAGCTGCAATGATACTAAATTGTTTAAGGCAGGTGATCAAATAAGTTATTATTATTTTTTTTTTTTATTTCAAATATTAAATACAAAATAGGAAAGAATTAGAATTAAAACATATTCATATAAATTAAGAGAAAAAGAAATATAATAAAAAGTAGATACTCAGTTTTTAAACATCAATGTTTCTTTAACAATAATTATCTATACAATTTAAGTCAATTGTGAAAAGCCAGTCTTTTACTTTTTTCAGAAAAGAGTTTAAATTTTGAGAAGTTCTGATAGATGTTGGTAAGTTATTAAATGCCTTGGGTGCTGCGACAGTATAAAAGTTAGAGAAATGAGTTTTATGAGCAGTGGGTATATTGACAAGATGCATATTATTTATGCGTAGATTATATAACTGCGAGTTTCTACTTGGAATGTTACCACTTTGCTTGAAAAATTCTTTCAGTACTTTAAAAATGTAAAGGTGTCTCAAAGGTAGAATTCCCAAATCCTTGAATAAGGGCCAACTTTCAGTTAATCGATTTTTGTTGCAAATGATTCTAATTAGATGTTTTTGAGCAATCAACAAGGGTCTTAAAGTACTAGCATATGAACCACCCCAGCTGGATAAACCATATTGTATTTTAGAGTGTGCAAGTCCGTAGTATATTGAAGTTAAAACTCTTTTTGAGCAGAATGGTTTTAACAGATACATTTTTCTAGTAATGAGCATCAAATAATTTTTTATATTGCAAATATGATCTTTCCAGTTAAGATTAAAATTAATTGTAACTCCTAGATATTTAAAACTGTACACTGAATCAATTTTGAAACAAGAATCTGAACAAGAACCAGCTGCTTGAAAATTAGGTCTACCGCAACTATGTAAAGGAAAGGTGAATTGTTTACAATTCGACCCATGAAATATAAAATCGTAATTGCAAAGCTGATGACTAGAAGTTTTGAATGACATTATTTTAGTTTTTTCACTAAGGATTAACTTATGAACAGAGAACCAAGTTCTTAGAATTTCGAGATCTTCTTCAATTTGAATGTTACAATTATGTTCTGAGTTTGACTGGTAGGTAAACGATATATCATCCGCAAAAGCCGTAGGAAGGCCATTCAACTGCAACCTAAAGAGAGAGTTGATATAAACCAGAAAAAATAAGGGGCCGAGAACGGAGCCCTGAGGTACTCCAGATTTTAGATATCGAGCTTCACTCCTTACACCATTAACTACCACTTTTTGAACTCTTTCTTTTAAATATGACTTAAGCCATTGAAAAAGAACTCCTCTAAATCCTGCATTATATAATTTACTTAGCAGTAAATCATGATCAACCATGTCAAAGGCTTTAGTCATATCAATAAAAAGAGCCATAGTCGGTTTATTATGATTCAAGCTGCCATAGAGTTGACTGCAAAGTCGAAGAATTGCATCTTCGGTTGACTTTCCAGACCGAAATCCAAATTGATTTTCGCTAAAAAAACAATTTTTATCTAAGAAAGAAGTAATTCTTTTTTTCATTAGTTTTTCGAAAATTTTTGAGAAGGTGGGAAGAAGAGAAATAGGTCTGTAGTTTGACATATTTGTTCTATCTTCTTTTTTATAAAGAGGGATTACCTCCGCACATTTAAATTGTTGAGGAAAACAACCTTGTTCAACACTTAAGTTAAATATATAACTTAACACATCTGAGACATATAAAGCAATTTTTTTGAGTAAGTTACTAGATATTCCATCTGAAGTACAAGAGTTTTTGTTTTCCAATGATAAAATAGTTTTATAAGTTTCAAAAGATGAAATAGCATCGAAAGCAAAGCTGTTAGGTTGTAAATATTCAGAATCTAAACTGCGTGGATCAGAACAGTTGCAATCCACATACAATCAATCAAAAGACGGCTTCAATTTTTCCGAGATTTCCGTAAAATATTCATTGAATTTGTTTGAAATACATTTTGAATCGCATAGTGAAATACCGTCTGCAACAATAGTTTCTATAGCGTTAGAGGTCGTTTTCTTTCCTAAGATATCGTTGATAATTTTCCATTCCCTTTTTACATTGCCTTTCGAACTTCTGAATAAATTAGAATAGTAATTTTCACGCTTTGATTCAATGTTAGTTTTAACAGCTTTACATAACGAATCATAATATTTGTGTAGTTTTGTGTTACTTGGGTGTTTTTTCAGCTTAGAACCAACTTTGTTTTTATTTTTTATCTGCTTAAGGAGGCAATGGCTCATCCAAGGTTTTAAAAACTTCTTTTTATTATTCTTAATGGAAAAAGAAGAACATGTGTTGATATGCTTTTGCAATATTGCGTTAAAAACATTAAGCGAAGAAGATGTATCCTTTTCAGAATAAACTTGATCCCAAAATTCATGTTTCAAAATACTAAGTAATAAGGTATAATCTATCACAAGGTGCTCTTTATCATTATTGGAACTTGAAATATTTTCCATGTCATTAGTTTTTAAAACGATCATTTTGTGATCAGTGATTTTATAATCTAGAACACTTCCACAAAAATGAAACTTATTATTCCTACTAAAACGCGAGAAAATGTGGTCAATGCAAGTACTTGAAGTTAGTGTGACGCGGGTTGCCTCTTTAATATAACCTTTGAGACCATTTGAGGCCATAAGAAATAGGTAATTTTCAACATCTTTATCAGATGTGTTCAAAATATCAATATTAATGTCACCAATCAAAATTAAATTACAAGTATTATATTTACAAAGAATTTGACTGAGTTCATCCAAGAAGACACCTTTACTAAACGCGTGCAATCTATATATACACAACATTGTATAGTTTTCATCTTGATAGCAAAATGACAACTTTACTACATCAGCACTACAAATTTCTATTTTTGAACATTGGTGAGTCAAACTCTCATCAATATAAATTGCAACACCTCCAGACGAATAAGATTCGTTGCAACAACTAAAAAGCGCGTAACCCGGTATGTTATAAAGACTTATTTCACTTTCAAAAACCCAAATCTCTGTTAACACAATTATAACTGGCAATTTTTTAAGTGACTCAATGTGAGCTAAAAAAATGGAAAAGTTCTTTCTCAAACTACGGATGTTTTGCTGAATACAAAAACAATTATCAGGAAAACTACGAAAAACTGGAATTTCACAAATGTTTGGGACTGAAGAATTAATAGGATTAACAATATTCATAATTTATCAAAATCTAAACTACAATTAATTCTTACTGAATTGTCACCCTCACTCTTCCTCATAAATATATTCCCATTCCTAGTCCAAACGTACTTGACTCCTTTCGTAGTTTTCATTGAAATCGCAGTATTAAGTAGTCGACGCCTCTGATGTGTCAGGCAATCGTTGATGTAAACATTCTCCTGTTTACCTCGTACTCCAAAAAAATTTGTTGTTAATTGTTCTTTCTTTTCTCTTTTGCTTTGCATAATTTTCTCTTTCATACGGTGAGAGACAAATTTAACGTGTAGAATGTTGGCAGTAGTTGAATTACCATTAGCAAGAGGTTTTCCTTTTTTAACTTTTTTAACAAAACATTGGTCGATGTCATTCTCAGTTACGTTAACTTGTAATGCTTCACGAAAGATACCAAGTGCAAGATCGATGTGTGGAGTGTCTTTGATGATAGGAACATTATACACTTCTATACTGTTCAAGAGAAGTTGTTGCTCTAGATTATTTACCCTTTGTTCGAGTGCAAGAATTTTTTGTTCACTTTCATTGTTTTTGGCAACCATTTCATCGATCTGAATTTTATGGTAATTCTTTAGTTGAAGAATTTCAGCGTAAACCATCTCTAAAGTAACGGCTGCAGGTAATTTTTTCATCGTCTCGGTGTTGATGGACAAATCAGTAGCATTGGAAGCGGTTGTGGAACTATTGGCGGTGGTAGAGGTGGATGACGGTTGGGTGCAGGGGTTTGAGGTGGTGATGGATGCAGTTGTGGCGGTGGCAGCGGAGGCGGAAGGGGTTGCGGTGGTGTTGATGGTTGTGGTGACGGTGGAGTAGTCACATAGGTTTGATGATGAAGAGTTAGATGCGTTAGGAGGTGGTGTTGCATTTGATGATGTTTGTGCAACTGAAGAGAATTTATTTGGAGTAGTACCAGATATAGATCCTCTCCTCTCTATAGTGCAACAAGGGCATCTCCAGTTTGCTTTGGAATTTTTCATAAAATCAAGCTCATTAGCAGTGATTTTTGCACATTTTCCATGTGAATATTTGGAACAGTCACTACACCTGACTTTAAGCTCGTTTCTTTCTACCTTTTTTTTACAAAATGCACACGACATTCTCGGTATTTTAAAAATGTAAAAAATATAAATACAAAAATACTTTGACCAATTAATTGAAAAAAAGCTCCCGATATGAGTGTACCCCACAACGTCACAAAGAGAACTCCAAATATAGGCATTAATGCCAGCTTGGTCGATCATGTTTGTAAAAAAATTTAAAGGCCAGCGTCTTGTACCACGACCTGCCGAGTAAGCGTGGCATTTTTGGTCAAACATGTCAGTTCCACCTTTATTTTTATTCTAATCCAAAACAATACATGGCTTATTTTTTATTGGATCTATTTCCGCTTTATGGTGCACAGAAGACAAAAGCAAAACTACTTCATTTTTTTTAGTGTACGACAGTAGCGTCAAATCGCGAGTAAAAACAAATCGCGAAGAACCGATTTCAGCTTTTGATTTTAAATTTGCTGGCACGTCTCGGCGATTTTTTCGAATTGTCCCGACAGCGCGAAGCTGATAATCGGTTTTTAATTTTTTGAACAATGAAATCGAAGTAAACCAATTATCCATGGTTACGGTACGCCAAGTGTTTTCAATGTCAGCAGCTAATATGAGCTTGCGTACGAAGTACGTGGGTACGTTTTCGTCGCCAGCTTCAGGCGTCACTTCACCGGTATACAGAAGTCCCGAGAGCATATAACTAGTACTACTATCATTGATCATGATAATTTTCATCCCATATCGATCGGGCTTAGTTTTTGTACAGTACTTTAAAGGACAACGGCCGCGAAAAGCAACGAGCTGCTCATCAATGGTAACATTGTTACCCGGCTAATAATATTTTTGGCAATTTGTTATGAAAATTTCCCACAGATGGCGAAAAGGAGCAAGTTTATCTATCATTCTACGCTGTGGTCTAGTTGATTTATCATCGAAACGTAAACAACCTACTAAAAATTTGAACCGGCATTTGCATTGGCATAGTGCACTTAAATATATGGCATCCGTATAAATCTGACCACATGTCGCGACGGAACTTTGCGACACTAAAGTCACACGGGTGCAAATTTGGCCTATGTGCACTTTTGCAACCTTACAGTGCCAAGCCCTTCAAACGACTGACGCCGCACTACTTACCCGTTGGTAGCCCTATAGTAGGACATAATTACCATGCACACTAGATGGCGCTAAAGCGCTTGTGCTAAGAGTGCGGGAACTTTGAATTTTTTGGCCCGCCCGATTTGCACCCGTGTGACCACAGAGGGTTTTAATACAAATAGGCAAACTCTCAAGTTACCTAAGATAGCCTTGCCAAAGTTTGATGGGAACTACAGGAAATGGAAGCAGTATTATGACCTGTTCACAGAACTTGTTGATAAACAAGATATAGCTAATTGCCAGAAGTTGTTCTACTTAAAGACAACTTTAACGGGTGAAGCTGAAACCCTAATAAGTCATTTTTCAACATCTGACAACAACTACAATGCAGCATGGCAAGTAATAAAAGATAGATACGATAACCCGCGGCTACTAGTAACAGCGCATGTGCAGAAACTTTTGATGCAACCTACAATCCAGGTCGAGACTGCAAAAGCAATTAAGGTATTACATGATACCACACAAGAATGTATGCTGAGTCTCAAGGGTCTGAACATTGATACTAATAATTGGGACCCTCTTCTAATGAGCGTTCTAATTAAGAAGCTTGATAGAAACACTTTAATACTTTGGGAACAATCGCTAAAACAACCAAAGGCTTTGCCATCATTGAGCGAGTTCCTGTCATTCTTAGAAAAACGATTTCAATCGTTAGAAGCTATTGGATCAAAGGTAGTGAAAACAATCCCAGACGACTTAAATAAAAGGTCAAGGGTAGCTCTTGCTTCTACCAACAAAACTAATAATTGTTGGATTTGTAAACAGAAGAAACATGCCATATTCGTTTGCCCGAAGTTTCTTCAACTCTCACCACAAGAGAGACTTAAAACTGTAAAATCTCTCAACCGCTGCGTTAATTGCTTACTCTTCGGACATCAAGCCCCAAAATGTAAAGCAATACACTGTACAAAATGCAATAAGTATCACCATACGCTACTTCATGTGACAGAAAACCAGCAACAACAATCTTCTGCGATAGACAACAGGACCAGCCTTTCAGCTACAATCAGCAACACAAAACCGTCAAAATATGTGTTATTGGGAACAGCCCTAGTAAATATACTTAATCGAACAAATCAACCTGTCAAGGCAAGAGCATTGCTCGATTCAGGCTCACAAATGAGCTTTATAACCTAGAAGCTAGCTTCAAAGCTTCATCTCATCACGAAACACGAATCCCTCGAAGTCTCTGGAATGGGAAATCAACCCATAAAATTGAGCAAAAATATTAAAGTGTGTCTGTAGTCACGAGTTACGGGCTATCAGACTCAGATTCAAGTTTTTGTGCTCAATACAATAACGACACACCAACCCAGTGAATTTATCGCCATGTCATTGGAAAATGCCTCAGAACATTAAATTAGCAGACAGCAACTTTAATCAACCTCATGACGTAGATTTACTCATCGGAGCTGAGCTTTACCCTGAACTTCTTTCCGTGGGACAGATTAAAATAAATAACAGTGGACCAACCTTACAAAACACATTACTGGAGTGGATTTTTAAGGGTAAAACGGTCACAAACACTCTGTCAACACTGTTCTGTGGCATATAGGTATGAACAATTCATCTTGCAACTTAGATAGTCTCGTCGAACGCTTTTGGAATCTGGAAGAAAATCTAGCTTCCCCGTCCCAAAGCATCCAAAAACCGCTCACAAAAGAAGAACGTCAGTGTGAAGAAATATTTCTGAGAACTACAAGAAGATCGGAATCTGGACGATATATTGTAACCCTTCTTTTTAAATGACCCACAAAGTCTAGGGTATTCAAAGGAAATAGCATTTCCAAGATTCCTTAATCTAGAGAAAAGGTTAGAAAAGAACCCTTAGGTTCATAAACAATATACAGAATTTATGAAAGACTATATTGCATTAAAACATATGGAAGACGTAAAACCAAATGACCTTTCTCATAAAATTGTAATAGTTGTAATATATCGAAGTGTGAGATGGACCTTAACTCCATGTTACACCAGATCAACCGGCTTCACCTTTGCTTTGGAGGGCGGCCAACATTGAAAAAAGAAAAGAAGCTTGACCGCGAAAAAGAGGGAATAAAAAAGAAGAAAAAAGAAGAATTGGACGCATTAAAGATTCGACTGCTGAATTGGAGGTTTTAAGAAGCTTTGGTAGTTTCTGTGCGAATAAAGAATTAATCATAATAAAATATTAATATTTAAAGAAGGAAACCCAATCTTATTCATTTAAATATATCACATTAAATCTCAGGTGTGGTGTCACCAGAAAAATAATAATGCCGCAGCAAAAACCAACCAGACAAGCCATAATGGCTGCCCTGAGTGCAGCAGGTGTGGAATTTCCACCAACCGCTTCACTTGCGCAGTTACGGGCGCTGTATCAGGATTTGGCTGGTCAGGAGAGTCTCACTCTCGAAGACGATGAACCCGCTGTTGATGTTCAGCGACCAGACGAGAATGCAGATGCCGTGACAACATGTGACGACGAGCATGTACAGCGATTGGAGGCGAAAATTAAGGTGCTGAGATTGGAACACGAAATGGCATCCTTACAACAGCAAATAGAAGCGATGAGATCGTGTTCAAACGCCAACACCTCCAGCCCTCATGTGAATATCGACCAGTTGGAACATGCGCTGAAACCCTTCACTGGCAAAAATAATTGCGACATCCGTAAGTGGTTCAAAGAATATGAACAATATACCACAACACGTTCGTTCACGTCGGATGAGATGTGCCTGGGGGTGCGCCGGCTGCTGAAGGAGACAGCGAGGGATTTCCTGAACACTCTGGGTGTCGTCAACTACGATGAATTAAAAGCAGCGCTGATCGAGACGTTTCGATGACAAATTTCCTATCGCGATGTTTATCCGCAGCTGGAATGTCGAAAAATCCAACAGGAAGAGTCCTGCCTAGAGTTCGTCATAGCAATGAAATCCATCGCTGCGAAGGCTGACGTCCCCGAGGCAGAGCTAGTCACGTTTATCATCGATGGATTTAACGATAGCAGCACCAACATAACACTCATAAATGATTGTAAGTCCTATGGTGAGCTGCTGTCTAGATTCGACCGATACGAACACAAGCGTTCAATCAAGCCGCAGACAAAATTATCCGCAGTCACAACAACTGATTCTGGCCACAACAGACCAAAGTCACATATTACAGCAGCTGTTGCAAGGCCAGCAACCCTTTCCGATGTCAGGTGTTATAATTGCAGCAAGTTTGGGCACTACAAAAGCAATTGCCCCAAGCCACCGAGACTAGCCATGTTTTAATTGCAACGAGGTCGGCCACATGCACTACACTTGCCCTAAGGCCCAACGACAACACCAGAGGATTGTCGCCGCTGTCACCCGAATGTTGGCCGACCCCGATAGTCGGGATGAAGTGTCTGGTTCTATAGACGCTAAACAGATGGTGAGTGTTGCCTTTTCTAGAGATCAAAATCGGTGCACTAAATTCATGAATGTTTTTTCTCTATTTGATACCGGTAGCGCAATTAGCCTGATACGACGTTATATCATTCCGAGCAGCATTAAAGTGTTTGAGGAACCAAAACCAACAAAGTATTTTGGAATCGGAAGTTCAAAAATTTGTTCTTATGGTATTATACAAATACATATTTAATTGTGGGTTAATCTCCATATTGTGATGTTTAATATTTATTGAATAAAATAAAAACAAAAACGAACAAAATTTTCTTTAATTTTGTATTTTTATTTATTATCTTTTGTTTACTTTTGTGTCACAATATTAGTTTTAATTTTATTTTAATATAAATATAAATGTATACGCGACGCGTTTCGGACTATATGTCCATCTTCGGGCGTAGAAAGAGAATTGACTGCCAATATTGTTATTATTACATTGATCTTGTTGTCTCGTCTGTTGTTTATTTTTATTTTAATTGTTGTTATGATTTGTGTATTAATTGGTAATTATATGTGTTTTTCTCTTTTTATCTATTGTTTTGGTTTTTGTAATTTATTGCTGTGTCATATAATATGTTTCCTTTTATTGTTAATTTGTCGTTTAAAATGTTGTCTCGTTCTGTTTTGCTGGCCATATACATATATCTCAAATTCTTCTAGCGCGTCCAGATTTCTCCCTTTTTTACAGAAATGTAAAGGTTCGAGGTTTGATTCAAAGTCAGTATAATTATGGTTATTGTTCATTAAATGAAGAGCAAAATTTGATTTTGTGTTACGTTTAGGTAGATGTTCATAAAATCTATCTTTGAAAGTTCTGCCTGTTTGTCCGATATAAAATTTTTCGCAGTCGTCACACTTGATTTTATAAACACCTGAACTGTTTTTTATATTTTTTTGAATGTTTTTTGTTTTAGTATTTTGTCTATGTTATTGTTTGTTTTAAATGATATTTTTATGTTAAGTTTGTTAAGTTCGTTGTGGATTATATGTGGGAGTATGTTAGTGTAATTAATTGATATGTATTTTTTATCTGGGTTATTGTTATTGTTATTTGTATTATTTTTGTTGTTGTCTTTGTTTTTCTCTTTCTTTTTATAAATTAATTTGTCTATTGTTTTTGGTGTATACCCGTTTGATAATGCAATTTGTTTGATTATATTTATTTCATTATCATAATCTTGTCGGTCCATGGGTACATTTAATAGGCGGTTTATTAGGGCGTTGAAAGCTGACATTTTCTGGGAATAAGGATGGTGCGAATCTTTGTGGATGGTGATATCTGTAGTTGTAGGCTTTCTGTATATTTTATATTTAAGTTTATTATTGTGTTTAGTTATGGTTAGATCTAAAAAGTTTATTGTGTTATTGTTTTCTATTTCAGTTGTGAATTTTATTTTATTTTTTATTTTATTTATATAATTCTGCAAAATGTCAATTTGTCTGTTTGTGCCATCGAAGATTATTAAGGTGTCGGCTACGTACCTAGCATAATATATGATTTTATTATGTTGGGGGTTTAACTCCGATAATATATATTTGTTTTCATAATAGTTGAGATATATGTACGTCTGCCATTAGTCCGCTTAGTGGGGATCCCATTGCGAGTCCTTCGTCTTGTATGTAGTATTTGTTGTTAAAAGTGAAATAGTTTTGTTTGAGTGTTATTTGTAATAATGTTATTAGTTCATTTATTTGTTGTTTAGGTATTGATTTTTGCGGTTTTTGTTAAGTTTTCTTTTAATATTTTAACAGTGTCGTCGATAGGTATGTTAGTGTACATGTTAGTGACGTCCAAAGAAATAAGTTTGTATTGGGGTAATATGTTTAAATTTTTTGTTTCTTCTATTAGTTCGGTATAGTTTTTTATGCTTTTGTTGTGATTGATGATGATGTTAGTTTTTATTATTTTCTGTAATTCCTTAGCCACTTTGTAGCAAGGTGCTGTGGTATAATTGATTAGTGGTCGGATTGGGGTTCCTTGTTTGTGTATTTTTGGTAATCCTGTGAAAATTGGTGCTTGTGCGTTGGGTTGTTTGAATTTTAATATGTTATTATTGGTAAATAAATGTTTGCAATTGTTAAGGGCTTGGTTTATCTCCTTTACATATGTTTTGGTGGGATCTTTAGGTATGTTTTGTACGTGATTGTCGATTAGAGAGGTGTTAGTTTTATCTATGTAATCTTGTTGATTGATAATTACAACTGTGTTTCCTTTGTCAGCTTTAGTTATCATTGCGTTGTTGTTCCCGAAGATGGACATATAGTCCAAAACGCGTCGCGTATACATTTATATTTATATTAAAATAAAATTAAAACTAATATTGTGACACAAAAGTAAACAAGAGATAATAAATAAAAATACAAAATTAAAGAAAATTTTGTTCGTTTTTGTTTTTATTTTATTAAATAAATATTAAACATCACAATATGGAGATTAACCCACAATTATATATTAAAGCTGAACAAGCACAAATAATCTACAAATATAAGAACACCAAAGTCAAACTGATTAAAGCCAACCACAACATCAAATTCAACAAAATATGCTTAACAAACCAAATAATACCAAGTTATGCAAAAATAACAATTAACAACAATTCTATAGCAGCAATAAAAACACAAAAAATAGCACAAATAATACGTTTAAAAGAAGAAATAAAATATCTATACAGCAAATATACAGTACTCTACACATCATAGAAGCCGAACAATACACATTTAAAATCAACCAACACTTAAATGAAATATCAAAAGAAATAAGCATCAGACAAAATAGAAAAATACAAAAACTCCTCAGTACTACTTCCAAATCCTTTATACCTCATCACCATACATTTTATCCACAAACATACAACTCACAAAACCTGAAATAGATACACTAAATAAAGGTCTCAAATATAACATCCCAATAATAAATAAAAACTATATAAATAATGAAGTAATTAATGCCGAAACAGCAATTAAAGCCATACCAACACAGGAACTACAAAATGAAACAAGAACAATAATCAACAAAAAACTTAAAAAAATCACCACTAACAATAAAACACAAAATAATCTTTCAAACAAATACCTACAAAAAAGACATACAAAATTTACATAATATAAAACAAAAACTCAAGAACAACAACGCAATGATAACTAAAGCTGACAAAGGAAACACAGTTGTAATTATCAATCAACAAGATTACATAGATAAAATTAACACCTTTCTAATCGACCATCACATACAAAACATACCTAAAGATCCCACCAAAACATATGTAAAGGAGATTAACCAAGCCCTTAACAATTGCAAACATTTATTTACCAATAATAACATATTAAAATTCAAACAACCCAACGCACAAGCACCAATTTTCACAGGATTACCAAAACTACACAAACAAGGAACCCCAATCCGACCACTAATCAATTATACCACAGCACCTTGCTACAAAGTGGCTAAGGAATTACAGAAAATAATAAAAACTAACATCATCATCAATCACAACAAAAGCATAAAAAACTATACCGAACTAATAGAAGAAACAAAAAATTTAAACATATTACCCCAATACAAACTTATTTCTTTGGACGTCACTAACATGTACACTAACATACCTATCGACGACACTGTTAAAATATTAAAAGAAAACTTAACAAAAACCGCAAAAATCAATACCTAAACAACAATTAAATGAACTAATAACATTATTACAAATAACACTCAAACAAAACTATTTCACTTTTAACAACAAATACTACATACAAGACGAAGGACTCGCAATGGGATCCCCACTAAGCGGACTAATGGCAGACGTATATCTCAACTATTATGAAAACAAATATATATTATCGGAGTTGAAGCCCCAACATAATAAAATCATATATTATGCTAGGTACGTAGACGACACCTTAATAATCTTCGATGGCACAAACAGACAAATCGACATTTTGCAGAATTATATAAATAAAATAAAAAATAAAATAAAATTCACAACTGAAATAGAAAACAATAACACAGTAAACTTTTTACATCTAACCATAACTAAACACAATAATAAACTCAAATATAAAATATACAGAAAGCCTACAACTACAGATATCACCATCCACAAAGATTCGCACCATCCTTATTCCCAGAAAATGTCAGCTTTCAACGCCCTAATAAACCGCCTATTAAATGTACCCATGGACCGACAAGATTATGATAATGAAATAAATATAATCAAACAAATTGCATTATCAAACGGGTATACACCAAAAACAATAGACAAATTAATTTATAAAAAGAAAGAGAAAAACAAAGACAACAACAAAAATAATACAAATAACAATAACAATAACCCAGATAAAAATACATATCAATTAATATCATTTAAAACAAACAATAACATAGACAAAATACTAAAACAAAAAACATTCAAAAAAATATAAAAAACAGTTCAGGTGTTTATAAAATCAAGTGTGACGACTGCGAAAAATTTTATATCGGACAAACAGGCAGAACTTTCAAAGATAGATTTTATGAACATCTACCTAAACGTAACACAAAATCAAATTTTGCTCTTCATTTAATGAACAATAACCATAATTATACTGACTTTGAATCAAACCTCGAACCTTTACATTTCTGTAAAAAAGGGAGAAATCTGGACGCGCTAGAAGAATTTGAGATATATATGGCCAGCAAAACAGAACGAGACAACATTTTAAACGACAAATTAACAATAAAAGGAAACATATTATATGACACAGCAATAAATTGCAAAAACCAGAACAATAGATAAAAAGAGACAAACACATATAATTACCAATTAATACACAAATCATAACAACAATTAAAATAAAAATAAACAACAGACGAGACAACAAGATCGATGTAATAATGACAATATTGGCAGTCAGTTCTCTTTCTACGCCCGAAGATGGACATATAGTCCGAAACGCGTCGCGTATACATTTATATTTATATTAAAATAAAATTAAAACTAATATTGTGACACAAAAGTAAACAAAAGATAATAAATAAAAATACAAAATTAAAGAAAATTTTGTTCGTTTTTGTTTTTATTTTATTCAATAAATATTAAATACATATTAAATTTCGTAACAGAGATGACAAGATACCTGTTTTTGTTCTTCCAGACAAACTAATAATGTTGCCTTTAATTCTCGGACGCGATTTTCTGAAAAATTTTAATATTCAATTTAGACAAGTTAAGATAGAATTTAAGAACAATTACAATAATAACTTTGAAATAAATAAGAGCTCATGTGATAAACATTCATGTTCTGGTGCTATTGATTTGATCGATTTGAATAAAGTAGTTAGTGGCAGCAGTGATCCGATGACTTCATTGGTTGTTAAGAGTCCAGCCTTCGATGACACAGTGAATAAAGGGTTTGATGATGTAGAGGTTCCGCCAGTTAATGTGGATACAGGTTTTGAGTGTCAATGTGTGTCCATTCCGCCGAGTGATGTTGTGCCTAAGCGCTGTGATGATGATTTTGCCATGCCGATGTTGGCAATCGATATTGATCCCTCGGAATCAGATATAGATATTTGTCCGCGGCTAAAAATATGCCAGGTTGATGCTCTTAAAGCAGTTATTGATAGTGCTTATTTAAATCCTACTGACATAGAACACAAGTATCATAATTACAAAATGAAGATTCGTCTAACTGATGACACTCCATTTCATTGTTCACCTTTACCATTGTCAGTGTATGAGCGTTCCGAAGTACCTACGTAAGAAAATTTAAGATATGTTAGAAAGAAATATAATTCGATACTACGCTAATTCGTCAGTCACCTTATGCGTCCGCGGTTGTTTTAACTAAGAAAAAGAATGGTGAATTACGTTTATGTATTGATTATCGGGCATTAAATAAAAAGACTATTAGGGATAATTTTCCCCTCCCATTATTCGAAGATTGTGTTGAGCATATGGAAGGCAAGAGTTGGTTCACTTTAATTGACTTGAAAGATGGATTCAATCAGGTTGCTATGGAAGAGGACTCAATACAATACACATCTTTCGTAACACCAGATGGTCGATATGAGTACTTGCAGATGCCATTTGGATTAAAAAATGCTTCTACTAATTTTCAGCGATTTGTACATGAGATATTTCAAGATTTAATTGAAGCAAGGAAAATAGTTATATATTTAGATGATATTGCTATTGCCACATCTGATTTTGACTCACACATTGAAATAGTTAGAGAAGTTTTAAGAAGGCTCTATGAAAGAGGTCTCGAACCTAGGTTAAGTAAGTGTAAATTTGGATATGATGAAATAGAATATCTAGGTTATTTAGTTAATGCTTCAGGTATTCAACCCATAAATGCTCATATTCGTTCCATCGAACAGTATCCTCTACCTAAGAACCAAAAAGAGCTCCACTCATGTATAGGTTTATTCTCATATTTCCGCCGTTTTGTACGCTTCTTCTCCAGAATAGCGAAACCACTATTAACTCTATTGCGTAAAGATGTTAGATATGAGTTCACTGATGAATGCTTACATGCATTTGAAGAGTTACGAATTAAATTAAGGTCCGCTCCAGTACTAGCAATATATAACCCAAAGAAAGAAACCGAGTTGCATTGCGACGCTAGTAGTCACGGTTTTGGTTCAGCTCTTATGCAGCGCCAATTAGATGGGAAGTTTCATCCAGTGGCATACTTTTCGAAAACGACAACAGACTCCGAGTCAAAATTTCATAGTTTTGAGCTCGAGACGCTTGCGATTATATATTCGTTAAGAAGGTTCCGGATGTATTTAGAAGGAATTCCCTTTAAAATTGTAACAGATTGCAATTCTCTGACACTCACTTTAAATAAGAAGCATGTAAATCCGAGAATTGCTAGATGGGCTCTGGAGCTTGAGAATAATAATTACTCTATTCAACATAGGAGTGGTACATCAATGGGCCATGTAGACGCGCTGAGTCGGTGTCATGTTGTCGCAGCTATAGATGGAGACGAGGTAGATTTTTATATCCAAGTGGCTCAAAATCGAGATTTAAAAATTAGGGAAATACGAAATGAACTTGAAACACAATTTTTGCTTCATTATGAATTGCAAGATGGTCTTGTTTTTCGCAAGTCGGACTCGGATAATGGCCTGATGCTTTATGTGCCAAGTGAAATGGAAGATAATGTCATAAGAATGATCCACGAAAAAATTGGGCACTTGGGAGTAGATAAATGCTATAATCAGATAAGAAAAAATTATTGGTTCCCGGTAATGAGAAATAAAATTGACAAATTTATAAAAAATTGCATCAAGTGTATAATGTATTCTGCACCCGCTCGGACTAATGATCATAATCTGCATAGTATCCCCAAGAACCCCCTTCCGTTTAACACCATTCATTTGGATCATTTTGGACCATTGCCTTCTCTGATTTCCAAACGAAAACATATTTTAGTTGTCATCGATGCTTTTACAAAGTTTGTACGTTTGTACCCCGTCAACTCCACCAGTACGAGGGAAGTGTGTGCATCATTAGATAGGTATTTCAACTATTATAGCCGACCACGGCGTGTTATTACGGATCGAGGTCCTTGCTTTACCTCTCTAGATTTCTCAAGTTACTTGTTGAAAAATAATATCGATCATGTCAAGGTAGCTGTAGCTTCTCCTCAGGCTAACGGTCAAGTAGAACGCGTAAACCGTGTGATTAAAGCTATGTTGAGTAAAGTAAGTGAACCTGTAAATCATGCTGACTGGTCAAACAAACTATCTGAAATTGAATATGCAATTAACAATACTACTCATGGCTCGACTAAAAAATCTCCTTGTATGCTACTTTTTGGGGTAGAACAACATGGTAAGATAGTAGATGAACTTACGGAATACCTAAATGACAATCTACGGAATGAGGTCAAACGTGATTTGGAGATAATTCGAACTCATGCATCAGATTCTATTAAGAGGTCACAAGAACATAATGAAAAGCAATTTCTGAAGCACAGTGTACCGGCTAAGACATACTCTGCAGGTGATTTCGTAGTTATGAGGCACATTGACACCACTGTAGGAACAAATAAGAAATTTATTCAAAATTATCGGGGACCATACGTCATACATAAAGTCTTACCACATGATCGGTATGTGATAAGAGATATTGACAACTTTCAATTGACCCAGTTACCATATGACGGTGTCGTCGAGGCTGTGCGATTGAAAAAATGGGTAACACCAGTGGGGAAGTCGGGGGATGTGGCCACTGACGACGATGAGCACACTCCAGTGTAAATTTAAAATTATGCCAAAATGTGATTGCGGTCAATCACTTTGTCACATTGGCCGAGTTGTAATAGTTGTAATATATCGAAGTGTGAGATGGACCTTAACTCCATGTTACACCAGATCAACCGGCTTCACCTTTGCTTCGGAGGGCGGCCAGCATTGAAAAAAGAAAATAAGCTTGACCGCGAAAAAGAGGGAATAAGAAAGAAGAAAAAAGAAGAATTGGGCATTTAAGATTCGACTGCTGAATTGGAGGTTTTAAGAAGCTTTGGTAGTTTCTGTGCGAATAAAGAATTAATCATAATAAAATATTAATATTTAAAGAAGGAAACCCAATCTTATTCATTTAAATATATCACATTAAAAAATGCCACACTATTTTCTTCCACACCATTGCGTTTTACGCCCAGAAAGCAGTTCAACAAAATTGAGAGTAGTATTTGACGGATCACCAAAAACATCTACAAATCTATCCCTCAATCAAATCTTGCACACTGGACCAGCTTTACAAAACGATCTCGTTTCAATTCTGTTGCGATTCAGGACTCACAAGTATGCGTTCACTGCTGATATTACCAAGATGTATCGTAAAATTCTTATAAACGACTTTAATAAACGATTCCAACGTATAGTTTGGCGAGAATCTACCAAGGAACCTCTTAAGACGTATCAACTAAATACTGTCACTTATGGTACTAAACCTGCGCCTTACCTCGCTATAAGGTGTCTTCATGATCTGGTACAAAAGGCAAATCAGCAGCATTTACATTTTGCAAACATTTTTCGTCGAGACATTTACATGGATGATATATTAACCGGCAGTGATAACCTTAAAACCGCTACTCAAATGCAGTTAGAACTAATACAACTCTTGGCTCAGGGCCAATTTCATCTAAGAAAATGGTGTTCCAACATTCCTTTACTTTTAAAAGGAATCGGAAAGGAACACTGCGAAACCGAGACTATATTTCACGAACGAGGTAAGGAGCAATAAAATCAAGTAAAAAAATCAAATCGAATTCAAAAGATTTTTCGACGTTAAACAAAAATGAATGCAAAATTATTGCACTGGAAGAACCATTCATTAGAAACCTATACCTCCACGTTCTCCTAACTTTGGAGGTTTGTGGAAGGCAGCTGTTAAATCAGCCAAACACCATATGAAACGCATCTTTTTAAGCGCATCCTTAACACAAGAAGAACTAACAACAGTCCTTGCGCAAATAGAGGCAATCCTTAACTCTAGACCATTAACTCCGATGTCAAATGACCCTAATGATCTTGAGGCCATAACTCCTGACACTTTTTGATTGGAGCACCTTTAACTGCAGTAGTGGATCCAGAATCAGCAGAAGCACCAAAGCTGACCCATGTTGCTAGATGGAAGCTAGTAACATCAATTCATCAGGAATTCTGGCGTAGATGGAGATATGAATACTTACAAGAAATACAACAAAGGTATAAATGGAAACATCCTCAAGTCGACATCCAGCCAGGCACATTAGTTCTAATTAAAGAAGATAACCTCCCTCCTCTTAAATGGGCAATGGGTAGAGTGCTAAAATCCATCACTGGACCGGATAAACTTACAAGAGTGGTTGATATTAAAACCTCTTCAGGAGAAATAAGACGATCAATCGCCAAAATGTGTCCCCTTCCTACTGAAATCCAACCATAGCAAGAAGTTAAAGATCCATCCAAACCAGAACATGGGGAGGAACCATCTGAAGCTAAAAAACGGGCTCCAAATCTTCGAACTAAGATTCAACATCCGCTTAAAGGTCGTTTCCTTCCGATTCAGAAACGCTCAAATCGAAAGCGACACACCGAAATATCTTCTGTGCCAACTCGAAAAATGAGAATAAATCCAATCAATACAATTTTGGTTATTTGCTTATTAATACTCGTACATAGCACCGCATTTGGACAAACTACTCAACGAAGTGCAGTAGATATTCAACATTTTGAAACCAGTCCTGGATTATATTTTGAGGACATTGGAGAGGCATAACTTATAACTGATGATTGCAACCTGTTTGTTTACTTCAATATGACTAGTTACTGGCTTGAGTTTGAAGGAATACAAAGAAGTGTCACCCAATTAAAAGAGGAGCGGCTCGAAATGCTGTATTTTAAAAAACTGTATGGTTAAAATTCTGTATCATACTGTATGATACTGTATATTCATAATACTGTATGGTTAATATACTGTATCTCAAAATGCTGTGTTGTCAAAATACTGTATCTCAAAATTCTTCTTCTCAAAATGCTGTATGAGCAAAACATTATCTAAAAATACTGTATTTTTGCAAAATTCCGCTCTTAAGCTTCCATTATAGAGAACAACAAAAGCAGAACTCGATTTATGTATGTATGTACATTATATCATTTATTGCAACTCCAAATTTCACTTAATTCTTAAATTTGCATTAGCTTTTAAATATCAACGAAATGAACGAACACGTGGAAGTTTTGACAGATCAATAAGTTTGGTGTAATTGTTTATGGAATTGTTGATTCTGGTAACAACAATTCATATACAACTGTGAGAGAAATAACAATTAATGAGAAGAAAATGGGAAGAGAAAATAAGACGAAAATACCATTTATTTGTTTTTTTTTTTTAATTAATTCAAAGACTTATGAATTATCATATGTTATTGTTCAAGGGAAGTATATTAGAACATTATGCCAATGAAAAAATATTATGATGTATTCTTTATAAAAGTAATCTGTTTTTAAAATTCTGTATTTCAACATGCTGTAAATAGGCTGACAAATACAAATCGTTTTGATAATGTAAAAAGGTGCGCACTTTTTTACATTATCAAAACGATTTTTATTTGTCAGCCTATTTACAGCTATTTGAAATACAGAATTTTGGTATACAGAATTTTAAGATACAGAATTTTGAGCTACAGTATTTTGAAATACAGTATTTTGAGATACAGTATTTTAAATACAGTATTATGATCCATACAGGATTTCGAACCCAACCCAATTAAAAGCCATATGTGAGGAAAAATCAAACTCGAATAATCTTTGTAAGGCCATCATAAATCATCTCGAAATGCGTTTAATGGAATCAGTAAATTTAAATGACGTTCTGAAATTCAGACACGGAATCGCAATAAGCAAGAGAAGGTCCCCATTTGACTTCGTTGGAACAGTTGCAAATACGTTATTCGGAGTTCTTGATCAAGAATATGCACAATACATCGAAGACAACATCCAGATGGTTCATAATAATGAAAATCATCTACTTGAATTGAGCAAAAATCAGACCTCAATACTAGAATCTACAACAAATATTCTCAACAAATCGCTGTCTTCAATAAAAGAACAGTTTAGTGAGGTGAAACATCAGCTGACCATCACTTATGATTCAATGGACCGCCTAAATGAAACCATACAAAGAACAGAAATCCTCAACTTTGTCACGATTTACGTCACTCAAATAATGGACAGCTTTCAACGTATTCAAATAGCAATTCTAGATGCTATTTCAGATACTCATCATGGAAGAATAAACGCTTTACTTCTTTCTCCCAGACAATTTTGACCGAACTGGATAAAATTCGCAAAATAATACCCAGTTCACTTATACTACCTGGGTATGATGAACATAATCTTCCAAAGCTTTACGAACTTTTACGAGTCAAAGCACGAGTTACGTCGTCATCAATTGTACTCCTTGTAAAATTGCCATTATTAAATGCACAAATGTTCCAGTTGTTCAAATTAATACCGTTACCAGTTCAACAAAACACATCCTTCATCTTCATACAATCATCTACAGAATTTTTGGCTATCACACCATTCAGAGATCAGCATTTCACGCTATCAAATGCCGAATACCAGAGTTGTATACATCTTGATGACAGAAAGTATCTATGTAAACAGCGACATCCAATCTTCAATACACCTTCAGTCGAAAATCGATGTGAGATCCAAATGCTGAATCACAATAAGCAGTTCTCTTCACATTGTGAACTAAAATCCGCCGAAGTGGACAGGATGTGGATTCAACTTCACAATCCCAACAACTGGATTTTCGCTTTTAAATATGAAGAGATATTGTCTGTACTATGCGGATCGGACATTCTAACTACAAAACTAAAGGGAGTAGGACTTATGAAAATAGGAGCTGACTGTATCATAAAACAGCCAACCATGACTATTAATGCTCACAACTTCTAAACATCAAATTCAACTGCGCCGTTTTTGCCGACAATTAACTTAAGTTTATTCGTCCAAGACTTTCATATCGAACCACTCAAAGACGAAATGTATAAAAAAGAAATCATCATTCGAGGGGAAGACAACTTAGCATTACTGAAGAAGAAAATTTCATTTCAAAAAACTCAGCAAGTGTTACCCAATAAAATGTCCCACCATGATGTTCATCAGTACTCCATTGGTTACCTTTCATTTTTTGGAGTTGTAATCCTGGCAACTGTTTTGCTACTACTACAGAGGAAGATGAAGAATGCTCAAACCCCACATGCTATACAATTTGAGCTCCAAGATCTCAACGCCGCCGGGGAGGATGTTTAAGCAGCACATAATTACATAATTTAATTACATCAGTACGAGAAAACATAGAAACACTACTTACACCCAAACGCACAAAGAGATCTTTATTTGATGGAATCGGAAAAGGGCTCCACTATCTATTTGGAACAATGGATAATGAAAATCAATTATACAGCAAAATAAAAGAACTTGAAAATGATGGTAAAATCCTAAACGAGCTTCAGAAAAACCAAATAACTGTGATGCAATCAGGATTTGAAAAACTGAAGGAACCTCTAATAAGCTTAGAAGAAAACCAGAAGAATATTCCATTAACCATATACCAATTGCTTAAAATAAATAATGTAACCACAAAAAATCAAAAACTACAAGATATGTTACATACCATAACTCTTTAAATCTTAGACATCCAAAGGAGGTAGCAAACGCTAATGGATATACTAACAATGTTGAACAACAATAAAACACACCCATCTTTAATAACCCCAAACGCACTTTTAAAAAAATATGAGCGGGCATGCCCAATCCCAACGATAAAGAACAAAGAAACACTCTTATTACTGCTAAAAAAACATTGGATGTAAGAACTCATTGTATGAACGGAGTATTAGTTGTTCGGATAATACTACCCATTTCTAATATGGAAAGCTACGAGTATGACCTTCACCAAATACACCTCTTTCCAATTCAAAACAACTCAACGGTAACAACAGTTTTAGATATACAGGATGATTTCTTGGCAGCAAATTCACTAACTAAAGAATTTATTCTCATGAGCCAACAAGAATATAATCTATTAAAGAAAGTATCTATAGAAACAAACAAAAAATGATATGTAAAGGACCGTTAATGACGACCATTATTAGGGGGCCCAGCACACAAAATTGTCCGATATCATTATTATTCAATCCTTACGATGAGGAAAATAAATATAATTACCTAATACAACCTAACCCGAGAGATTACATAATAAAACTGATGCATAAGAATTCATGGTTATACTCCTTCAGAAACTCTACGAAAATTGAGGTTGGCAACTCTGCTGTAAAAGTGAATAGTTCAAGTTTCATATCGCTCTGATAGATTTTCAAATTTAAATATTTATTTTAACGTATAATTAAATTGAAAAGTTAATTATCTGAAAGGTTTTTTGTAATTATATACACACAAGATAAAAAACACCAGGTAACGATAGTGTTTAAGCTAAAAATCCAAAAATTAATGATAACACTTTGGTCATATGACCGACAAAAAAAGAAAAATCTACGAAACATCGCCAGAACAAATACCTAACACTCCTTTAAATATTAACGGACCGTATAAATTTTTTTAAAACTTGTCAAAAAATGGCTATGACTCAAGAAGATTTTCTAACGATCAAAGGTAATGGGTGATTTTTTTGAGGTTAGGATTTTCATGCATTAGTATTTGACAGATCACGCGGGATTTCAGACATGGTGTCAAAGAGAAAGATGCTCAGTATGCTTTGACATTTCATCATGAAGAGACTTACTAACGAGCAACGCTTGTAAATCATTGAATTTTATTACCAAAATCAGTGTTCGGTTCGAAATGTGTTTCGCGCTTTACGTCCGATTTATGGTCTACATAATCATAATCAGGCTCATTTCTGGTTGAATGGCTACGTAAATAAGCAAAATTGCCGCATTTGGAGTGAAGAGCAACCAGAAGCCGTTCAAGAACTGCCCATGCATCCCGAAAAATGCACTGTTTGGTGTGGTTTGTACGCTGGTGGAATCATTGGACCGTATTTTTTCAAAGATGCTGTTGGACGCAACGTTACGGTGAATGGCGATCGCTATCGTTCAATGCTAACAAACTTTTTGTTGCCAAAAATGGAAGAACTGAACTTGGTTGACATGTGGTTTCAACAAGATGGCGCTACATGCCACACAGCTCGCGATTCTATGGCCATTTTGAGGGAAAACTTCGGAGAACAATTCATCTCAAGGAATGGACCGGTAAGTTGGCCACCAAGATCATGCGATTTGACGCCTTTAGACTATTTTTTGTGGGGCTACGTCAAGTCTTAAGTCTACACAAATAAGCCAGCAACTATTCCAGCTTTGGAAGACAACATTTCCGAAGAAATTCGGGCTATTCCGGCCGAAATGCTCGAAAAAGTTACCCAAAATTGGACTTTCCGAATGATCACCTAAGACGCAGCCGCGGTCAACATTTAAATGAAATTATCTTCAAAAAGTAAATGTCATGGACCAATCTAACGTTTCAAATAAAGAATCGATGAGATTTTGCAAATTTTATGCGTTTTTTTTTTTAAAAAAGTTCTCAAGCTCTTAAAAAATCACCCGATATTATCGATAATTCTCTACAAGTTGCCATGTCCAACTTAGCAACTAAGGATGACCTCAATAATGTTCAGAGCTCTCTGATTTAATTATGAAACAACTTGAGCACTAAACTGTCATGATTTGAAATGTCGTCTGTTTGAAGGCGTTCAAAATTTTCTTTAATCAAATTAATTAAAAAAACAGTCATATCGTTGGTCCATTTGACGCCTGAAATAAATTTGATTCATAAAAATGCTATATGCAATAAATTTTTTCTAAATTATCTTTCCTTCTGCACTAGAGCGACCAGCCTCTTCCGCCATTTTTATTGTTTTGACGATGATTTTTTTTAATTTCCCGGCTTTCAGATATCAAATTGTTTGTGCTCAGCATTTTACTCCGTTTACTCTGTTATTTTATTCTGAACTCACAGAGCGCGCTCTGAACATGTTCAGAACTAAAAAAGAAACACGAATTTGAAGCTCTGAACGATCAGAGCTCAAAAAGAAACACAATTATTTTTTTGACAGTTCGAGCTCTGCTCTGAACTAAAAAAGAAAAACGCCCAGAATTGCAAAATATGTTTGGAAGTTTAAACTTTGAAGTTGTCACTTCTATCAACAAGAGCACACTGTCAAGCAGACGTCAGGTTGGGCTGAATGTACTAGATGATCCAGAGATGTTATATGAAAACCAAAATCATAAAAATAAAAATTTTAAAAATAATAATTGTAATAGAGCAGCTAAGAATTGAAATTTTGATGCCGACAGCCAAATTAATAGTAATAATTATTTAAAAATTTTATCTTACAATATTGCAGGATTAAATAATAAACTTTTGTTTTTAAACTTTTTTGAATATGTTAAGAATTTTGAAATATTTTTTTTTGTTCGAAACTCACGTTACAAATGAAAATTTTACTAAATTTGAAAAATATTTTTGTGGGTATAAGCTTTTGTGGGGTGAAGCAATTAAAACTTCTGTCAAAGGTCGTGCAAGTGGAGGTAGTCTATATGGCATAAGAACATCAGTCTTAAATACATACACTTTTGGTGAGTGTGAGGGTACAACAATAGTAAAATGTCTGATGGAGGAGAATATGTGTATCATCCCTTATTACATAAATTGCAATAAATGGGCAAATGATTTTGAAAATTTATATAATATAATGCAAATTCTAGCTAGCAAGAGTGTTTTACTGATTGGTGATTTGAACGCGAGAATTGGTAATTCGCAAACAACAACATCAACAAATATATCGAATACTTCAATTTCTCTTGCTATCAGGAACTCAGCGGACGTAATTTGTAATAAGAATGGAGTAGATCTTCTTCAGTTACTGCAATTGTATGATTTGATAGTTTTGAATGGCTGTACGGAAGGTGATATGGAGGGACACTTCACTTTCATTGGAGGGCAAGGAAAATCTGTCATCGACTTTTGTGCCGTTAACAATGACTGGATCGAACGGATCCATAAATTCGAAGTTGGTTGCGAGACCTTTTCAGATCACATGCCTATTGAAGTAAACGTCCCATATGAATCTTCACCCCCAGCAATGAATCTTCGCCTGCTTCCTCGTCTTCACTGGAAAAATGAACAAATGGCATTTTATGAACATGAACTAGATGGTTTCTTTATAAACAACGAGCTGAATACAGAGTCCACAAATGCACTATCTTGTATGGGCCACAACCTCACTCGATTTTTTTTTGACGCAACTTAAGCCTTAGTTTCATTAAATTATACGTACATGAACGCAGCCACTAATTTGGTTCATTTTGATTTTTTTCGAGTAATCGAGTATCGTTTCGATCTCACTTCATACCAGCTGACCATACCTAAGTAAACGTCACAAAAATTATTTCCTTTTCCACCCAAACCATTCTCACGTGAAGATTTTACTCCGTCACACCTAGTAAGAAGAAATTGATCGCGACCACAGCATCCAAGAAAAGAATTTGTTTCAAAAATATTTAATCCATTATAATACATACTACCTAAATTTAAAAGTTCTAAAATAATTTATCGCATTGAAGCGAAACAGAGCTTTGTTAGCTCCAGAGTTTGGACCTCAAATCGTAAGATGTTTTAGAAGCTAATTTTATTGACTTTGAGTTTTTATATTTTACATATTTCGTACTAGGAATAGGATTATTAAATTTCCTAAGCTCCTTCTCCGTCTGTGTCCCGGAGCTATAAAAAGGTGCTTCGCACACACAGACTGGCGTAAGCCAATCCTATAAGATCCATTCCTTAGCCAAGAAAATCACGCTCTTAACCGAGCTTTTACGTCTTACAAGCAAAATACTGCAGATCGAATCTGGTAAGGTAATCTTTATAAAAACTGTGTTTTTATATTTTTCTGATTTGTTTTTTTTTACTATGTGTTAACTTAGGAACAAGCGATATTCGAAAACGCATTTCCCAAGTTCGTAAATACTTGCTGGCTGGTACTTTGAGAGTGTTGCCAATGCCACGTGTGTCGTCGTCGACGCACAGCCAGCCAGCGAGGCAAGCGTCAAAGGGATCGCAAGGGTACCTTTGGATCCACGCTTATGTCCAACTAAAGCCACCTCAAATATACAAATTTAAAGTTAATTTGATTTAAGTCATCATCGATTTAAAAACCGAGCAGGGTACCGTAGGAGTTTCGACTCGACTACAGTAGCACACCAGACACAATATATACATATATGTATTTTATACATATTTACTTACCTACGTTTACTAACCTCGACATCAAATATAAGCCATCATCATCATAACCATACTTACCTAAACAACCATCGTCATCGAAGTCCAGAGATCAACTGATATTTGTTATTATATTTTTTTTGAGTTAATATAAAAATGTATGGTACTCTCAAATGGTAGTCACTCAATGTTAAGAGATTTGCTAAAAGATAAGTATAAATATTCCAACTCATTCATGATCACCTATACATATGTACATATGATAAACATACTTTTTTTTAAATTTAGCTAAATTAGAGTAAAAGAGTTTAGAAAGAAACTCATTCCTGCACCTGTTACCCGCCAACAAGTTGTGCGCACTACTTCGCTGGAGGAAAAATTTGGTGAGTCCTATGTAATAAGCTAGCAAGAGTATGCATTTTTTTGTTTTGTTTAACATATGCATGAGGAGATTAAATGAGTCAAGAACAAGTACATAATTAATAATTGAGTGAAAATAGAACTACCAGAAATGAACATAAATTTAACAGGCTATGTTGATAAAGTGTCAAAAGATTTATATCTACTGTTGCATATTTTAAGTTGCATAACTAAAACCATAACCTACCTCAACATTTACTGAGAGAGCCATACAGAAGGTTAATGACCTTTTAATTTTATTTTCTATGAGCTTAACGATAATTTCAATTTTATTTACAATCGATTTTCCGAATGTAGATTTTTTTTTTTAAAGTATCGTAGATACCTAGTGTTGTTAGAATTAAGAATTGGAATTAACTAATGTCCAAAGTGAATATTATTTTTGTTTCTATGAAAAACATAGAACTATAACCTAATCAAGAAAAAAAATATGAATTGACCACCGGGGCGTATACGCGTTTTTTTTTCTTGCTCCTGTTTTATTAAATTTAATGTTAGATTATTCATTTACCTGAAATCATAAACGAAGTCGAAATGTGTTATTGATATTATACTAAAAGAGTTTAAATAAATATTATGAATTATAACGATAAATGAAATTTATAGAGTGTTACTGTCATACACAATGACGTGTGTTTGAGTTTCTTAAGTGAGCTTAGAGAAGTGGGATGCTGAAGGGTAGTTTCGACGGTGGAGAGATAAGTCAGGCTTAATTTTTACCTTGACTTCAATTTAGGGGTTATCGTGAGTAAATTTAGAGTGGTGCGGTAACCATGGAGTTTTTGCCTAGTGCAATAAACAGTGGGAGGGTTACACTCAGGAACTAAATACATCTTAAGTTCCCAAAAGGAGGATTATTAGATAAGTAAGGTGATTTTTAGTAGTTTTTAGTTATTCTTTTATTCTTGATTATTATTCAGGCACGTTTAAAGTAAACGGCAGTCCAGTAGCGGGTGCAAGATCCCACCCCTCCGACGAGCAAGCCTAATGGCCATCGCTAGCGTGCCTAACCGCACTCTGCTGACTGGACAACCTAAGCCACCTTTCTTTGGGTACAATTGTGGTCCTGTGCATCAATGAAACTCATTTAAAGAGCATAACATCGCATTAAGTGGTTTAGGAACAGCGGTTCCGTTACACAGGTGGCGCCCAACAACGTGGGGCTAGAATTTTGTAGATTTTTAGTCGGTTTAAAAACCTTAAAAACGTTTTTTTTTAATACCATATGTTTATCAGTTTCAGATTTTTAAATCCTAATCTAAACTAATCTTTTTTTTTATCAAACATTTATTTCAGCCATCAAATTTCGTTATATAAACTAAACAGGATTTGTCCAGCAGTACAGTTACTTATATAGTACATCGTGTAGCATAATCCTCGTTAGTTTAATAGAAAGAAGCACCAAAGCTGACCCATGTTGCTAGATGGAAGCTAGTAACATCAATTCATCAGGAATTCTGGCGTAGATGGAGATATGAATACTTACAAGAAATACAACAAAGGTATAAATGGAAACATCCTCAAGTCGACATCCAGCCAGGCACATTAGTTCTAATTAAAGAAGATAACCTCCCTCCTCTTAAATGGGCAATGGGTAGAGTGCTAAAATCCATCACTGGACCGGATAAACTTACAAGAGTGGTTGATATTAAAACCTCTTCAGGAGAAATAAGACGATCAATCGCCAAAATGTGTCCCCTTCCTACTGAAATCCAACCATAGCAAGAAGTTAAAGATCCATCCAAACCAGAACATGGGGAGGAACCATCTGAAGCTAAAAAACGGGCTCCAAATCTTCGAACTAAGATTCAACATCCGCTTAAAGGTCGTTTCCTTCCGATTCAGAAACGCTCAAATCGAAAGCGACACACCGAAATATCTTCTGTGCCAACTCGAAAAATGAGAATAAATCCAATCAATACAATTTTGGTTATTTGCTTATTAATACTCGTACATAGCACCGCATTTGGACAAACTACTCAACGAAGTGCAGTAGATATTCAACATTTTGAAACCAGTCCTGGATTATATTTTGAGGACATTGGAGAGGCATAACTTATAACTGATGATTGCAACCTGTTTGTTTACTTCAATATGACTAGTTACTGGCTTGAGTTTGAAGGAATACAAAGAAGTGTCACCCAATTAAAAGAGGAGCGGCTCGAAATGCTGTATTTTAAAAAACTGTATGGTTAAAATTCTGTATCATACTGTATGATACTGTATATTCATAATACTGTATGGTTAATATACTGTATCTCAAAATGCTGTGTTGTCAAAATACTGTATCTCAAAATTCTTCTTCTCAAAATGCTGTATGAGCAAAACATTATCTAAAAATACTGTATTTTTGCAAAATTCCGCTCTTAAGCTTCCATTATAGAGAACAACAAAAGCAGAACTCGATTTATGTATGTATGTACATTATATCATTTATTGCAACTCCAAATTTCACTTAATTCTTAAATTTGCATTAGCTTTTAAATATCAACGAAATGAACGAACACGTGGAAGTTTTGACAGATCAATAAGTTTGGTGTAATTGTTTATGGAATTGTTGATTCTGGTAACAACAATTCATATACAACTGTGAGAGAAATAACAATTAATGAGAAGAAAATGGGAAGAGAAAATAAGACGAAAATACCATTTATTTGTTTTTTTTTTTTTTAATTAATTCAAAGACTTATGAATTATCATATGTTATTGTTCAAGGGAAGTATATTAGAACATTATGCCAATGAAAAAATATTATGATGTATTCTTTATAAAAGTAATCTGTTTTTAAAATTCTGTATTTCAACATGCTGTAAATAGGCTGACAAATACAAATCGTTTTGATAATGTAAAAAGGTGCGCACTTTTTTACATTATCAAAACGATTTTTATTTGTCAGCCTATTTACAGCTATTTGAAATACAGAATTTTGGTATACAGAATTTTAAGATACAGAATTTTGAGCTACAGTATTTTGAAATACAGTATTTTGAGATACAGTATTTTAAATACAGTATTATGATCCATACAGGATTTCGAACCCAACCCAATTAAAAGCCATATGTGAGGAAAAATCAAACTCGAATAATCTTTGTAAGGCCATCATAAATCATCTCGAAATGCGTTTAATGGAATCAGTAAATTTAAATGACGTTCTGAAATTCAGACACGGAATCGCAATAAGAAAGAGAAGGTCCCCATTTGACTTCGTTGGAACAGTTGCAAATACGTTATTCGGAGTTCTTGATCAAGAATATGCACAATACATCGAAGACAACATCCAGATGGTTCATAATAATGAAAATCATCTACTTGAATTGAGCAAAAATCAGACCTCAATACTAGAATCTACAACAAATATTCTCAACAAATCGCTGTCTTCAATAAAAGAACAGTTTAGTGAGGTGAAACATCAGCTGACCATCACTTATGATTCAATGGACCGCCTAAATGAAACCATACAAAGAACAGAAATCCTCAACTTTGTCACGATTTACGTCACTCAAATAATGGACAGCTTTCAACGTATTCAAATAGCAATTCTAGATGCTATTTCAGATACTCATCATGGAAGAATAAACGCTTTACTTCTTTCTCCCAGACAATTTTGACCGAACTGGATAAAATTCGCAAAATAATACCCAGTTCACTTATACTACCTGGGTATGATGAACATAATCTTCCAAAGCTTTACGAACTTTTACGAGTCAAAGCACGAGTTACGTCGTCATCAATTGTACTCCTTGTAAAATTGCCATTATTAAATGCACAAATGTTCCAGTTGTTCAAATTAATACCGTTACCAGTTCAACAAAACACATCCTTCATCTTCATACAATCATCTACAGAATTTTTGGCTATCACACCATTCAGAGATCAGCATTTCACGCTATCAAATGCCGAATACCAGAGTTGTATACATCTTGATGACAGAAAGTATCTATGTAAACAGCGACATCCAATCTTCAATACACCTTCAGTCGAAAATCGATGTGAGATCCAAATGCTGAATCACAATAAGCAGTTCTCTTCACATTGTGAACTAAAATCCGCCGAAGTGGACAGGATGTGGATTCAACTTCACAATCCCAACAACTGGATTTTCGCTTTTAAATATGAAGAGATATTGTCTGTACTATGCGGATCGGACATTCTAACTACAAAACTAAAGGGAGTAGGACTTATGAAAATAGGAGCTGACTGTATCATAAAACAGCCAACCATGACTATTAATGCTCACAACTTCTAAACATCAAATTCAACTGCGCCGTTTTTGCCGACAATTAACTTAAGTTTATTCGTCCAAGACTTTCATATCGAACCACTCAAAGACGAAATGTATAAAAAAGAAATCATCATTCGAGGGGAAGACAACTTAGCATTACTGAAGAAGAAAATTTCATTTCAAAAAACTCAGCAAGTGTTACCCAATAAAATGTCCCACCATGATGTTCATCAGTACTCCATTGGTTACCTTTCATTTTTTGGAGTTGTAATCCTGGCAACTGTTTTGCTACTACTACAGAGGAAGATGAAGAATGCTCAAACCCCACATGCTATACAATTTGAGCTCCAAGATCTCAACGCCGCCGGGGAGGATGTTTAAGCAGCACATAATTACATAATTTAATTACATCAGTACGAGAAAACATAGAAACACTACTTACACCCAAACGCACAAAGAGATCTTTATTTGATGGAATCGGAAAAGGGCTCCACTATCTATTTGGAACAATGGATAATGAAAATCAATTATACAGCAAAATAAAAGAACTTGAAAATGATGGTAAAATCCTAAACGAGCTTCAGAAAAACCAAATAACTGTGATGCAATCAGGATTTGAAAAACTGAAGGAACCTCTAATAAGCTTAGAAGAAAACCAGAAGAATATTCCATTAACCATATACCAATTGCTTAAAATAAATAATGTAACCACAAAAAATCAAAAACTACAAGATATGTTACATACCATAACTCTTTAAATCTTAGACATCCAAAGGAGGTAGCAAACGCTAATGGATATACTAACAATGTTGAACAACAATAAAACACACCCATCTTTAATAACCCCAAACGCACTTTTAAAAAAATATGAGCGGGCATGCCCAATCCCAACGATAAAGAACAAAGAAACACTCTTATTACTGCTAAAAAAACATTGGATGTAAGAACTCATTGTATGAACGGAGTATTAGTTGTTCGGATAATACTACCCATTTCTAATATGGAAAGCTACGAGTATGACCTTCACCAAATACACCTCTTTCCAATTCAAAACAACTCAACGGTAACAACAGTTTTAGATATACAGGATGATTTCTTGGCAGCAAATTCACTAACTAAAGAATTTATTCTCATGAGCCAACAAGAATATAATCTATTAAAGAAAGTATCTATAGAAACAAACAAAAAATGATATGTAAAGGACCGTTAATGACGACCATTATTAGGGGGCCCAGCACACAAAATTGTCCGATATCATTATTATTCAATCCTTACGATGAGGAAAATAAATATAATTACCTAATACAACCTAACCCGAGAGATTACATAATAAAACTGATGCATAAGAATTCATGGTTATACTCCTTCAGAAACTCTACGAAAATTGAGGTTGGCAACTCTGCTGTAAAAGTGAATAGTTCAAGTTTCATATCGCTCTGATAGATTTTCAAATTTAAATATTTATTTTAACGTATAATTAAATTGAAAAGTTAATTATCTGAAAGGTTTTTTGTAATTATATACACACAAGATAAAAAACACCAGGTAACGATAGTGTTTAAGCTAAAAATCCAAAAATTACATTAGGAGAAATCACTGGTACTATGCAAATACCCTCATTACCCAATTGCGCATTTCAAGTAGTAGAAAATGACCTAGCCATCCCGGGCGATGGAATCTTAGGGTATAATTTATTAGGAGAATACTGTAACGTAGACGGACCTAACAAGTTATTAACATTTTCAAACTGCCAACGGAAGGTA
This sequence comes from Eupeodes latifasciatus, assembly GCA_920104205.1. Classification (NCBI taxonomy): domain Eukaryota; kingdom Metazoa; phylum Arthropoda; class Insecta; order Diptera; family Syrphidae; genus Eupeodes; species Eupeodes latifasciatus. The sequence goes on from OV049927.1 coordinate 57,190,287, forward strand.
CAAAGGAATATAGCATATCACTGTTCGATTCTAACAGGACTGAGTTAAACAATCCACATAATGGATGCTGTTACACAGGTAATCACTCGCATGTGAAAACCAACAAGAATCAACAAACTCAGTCACACCGTGAGCGCAAGGCAGGTCAAGAAATCAGCTTACCGCACGACAACTGTACAAAAAGTTTACACGAAGAGAAGTGTTGCTTGCAGTATAAAAATACTGGACAAGACACTGATTTCGATACTTCAGGGGCATTACAAACGGATTCTCTAAAAGCCAAACACTTCTCATCCAAAACTTCACCTCGCAAAGTGAAAACAAGAGAAGAAAAGGCACCAAACAAAATGACTAACGAAAAGGTAAATCTGCGTGATTTAAATCCAAAAAAGCAGAAAAACCTTAAAGTCAACAAAGAAAGAAAATCCAAAGATGTCAACAGTTGTAAAACAATTGTGTATAGATACAGATTACATAAACCAAATTGCTGAAAGCAATTCAAACATTAATGTGACACTGCAAAAACAGGTCAATTAAATAATTAAGTCGCAAGCAGAGACCCTGCATGACTCAGAACCCATTGAAATAAAAATAATTTACAACGTTGCATTTTGTCGATTTTACGAAGAAAAAAGAAAAATGAAAATAAAGAGAAAATAAAAACATGTAATTTGAATACAGTAAAGAAAGAAAAAATTAGGTGAATAAAAATAAACCTAAATAAAGAATTAAGATTACTTCCAAGGTCTAGGTCAATTATAGAATTACCTGTTAGATATAAAAAACCTAAGATATGCTTATCCGAAGAAATAAGAAAAGGCGTACTTTTAGGAAATTGTATAATAGGCAACAACGAAGAAAATATTAGGGTACCCATAATAAACACGAATCAATACGAAGTAAAACTTAAGAACATAGAGTTAGCAATAGACAATTTAAACGATTACGAAATAATAAGTTTGAGCGATAGGTACACGGATAAAACTAATAGAACAGCATTCTGTTACCATAATAGTATATAAAATCAAAACGAACGAATAGAAAATCTCACCATAACGAGGAACGAAAAGCAGTACTAGACCTTTGCATACAATATAATGACATTTTCTTTCTCATACAATGACTTTAGAACATCTTACTTACTTACTTAAGGTGGCGCTACAGTCCTGTGTGAACTAGGGCCTCACCCAACAAACTTCTCCATCTAGCTCGGTCCCTAGCTAGATGTCTCCAGTTTCGCGCTCCGAGTTGGGTGAGGTCACCTTCCACTTGTGCGCGCCACCTGATTCGCGGTCTTCCTCTAATGTGCTGTCCTGTGGGTGTGGATTCGAAGACTTTCCGGGCCGGAGCATTGGTTTCCATGCGCTCTACGTGACCTAGCCATCTTAGTCGTTGGACTTTTATCCTTCTTGCTAAGTCTACGTCGCTGTACAGCCCGTACAGCTCGTCGTTCCATCTTCTCCTCCACTCCCCTTCGATGCATACGGGACCGTAGATCACACGAAGAATCTTTCTCTCGAAACGACCCAAGGTGCTTTCATCCGCTTTTGTCAAAGTCCATGTTTCTGCACCGTATAGCAGGACGGGGATGATAAGGGTCTTATATAGCGACACTTTGGTCCTTCGAGAGAGAATTTTTCCACTCAATTGCTTTCTTAACCCAAAGAAACAGCGGTTAGCAAGAGTTATTCTTCGTTTGATCTCAGCGCTGGTGTTGTTTTCTGCGTTTACAGCGGAGCCTAGGTAGACGAAGTCCTTGACTACCTCAAAGTTACGTCTGTCGATGGTGACGTTTTGACCAAGACGTCGGTGTTGTAGGTCCTTTCTTGATGACAGCATGTACTTTGTTTTGCCCTCATTAACCGTTAAACCCATTTTTGCCGCCTTTAGAACATCAAATTCCTATAAAACAAGATCAAGCCCCAATAAACACAAAGATGTATAGACTTCCAGAAAAACAAAGAAATATCATAAATGAGCAACTAACTGAAATGTTGAAAAACGATATCGTTCAACCCAGTAAAAGTCCATGAAATTCACCACTTCTGGTAGTACCAAAGAAAGCAGGCCCTGATGGTGAAACACGATGGAGAGTAGTCGTTGATTTTAGGAAACTCAACGAATGTACCATAGGGGACGCATTCCCATTACCAAGAATTGAGGACATACTTGACCAGCTGGGTCATTCTAGGTATTTTACCACGCTAGATCTAGCTAGTGAGTATCATCAGGTATTAGCAGAGAGAAAAAACTAATCAAGAGAGCCAAACTTCCTCGTCTCCGTCCCTTCGAAACCTCTTACTTTCATTTTTTATAGCGTGTTGAATTCGTATCGGTGTATACATGTTTTCACCTCGGAGAAGAGTACACAAAAAAAACATCATTCCCGGGAAATGCGACATTTCTCATTTTTGTTTATTGATAGCCAAGAAGGCTATGTTTTTTAAAGTCTCATTATAATATTTGTAATTCTCATGAATTTCTTTTTTTTAATTTTGCTAACATCTTGTCGTTTTTATATCTACAAAAATACTCCTATAATTCAAATTAATTCTAGCAAAACATTTTTGTTTGTCAATAAATAACGGAAGAAGTTATACCGGTAGTTCGTGGTGAATTTGTTTTTCTCTTCTTTTTCTCTAAGTTACAAATAGATGGCAGGAACAACCAAAACAAGAAAGGATGTGCACAGAAAGTGTTTAACAAGGTCAAGGCTTTTTAGATTAGACTTTATTTGTATATATGAACGAGTACATGTTTTTAATAAATGTATGTTGTGTTTATTTCAATAGTAATACCTTAACTAATAACTTAACTACTGTGTTATCTAAAATATACTGCATTTAATTATTTTACATTGAATTATAAAAGGCGGAATTAATAAAGTTCTACAGTTTACCGGGAATATTTTTAAAAAATATCCATATCTTCTGCAATTGCGGTATCAATCGATATTATCTGGAACTTAGTGTTAACGTAACATTTATCTGTCCTGAATTATTTTTTCACCTTTTTTATACATTATAAAAAAATCAATTATGAAATTTGGCTGCAATAATAATTACTTGAACACAACATTTTCTATGTTTATAGTCATTCAGGTTTAGCCCTTAACTTTGATTTGCATTTATTTATGAATAGCCTAAAAAGTTTAGCAAACATCTATGAATAAGCCACAATGCACTTTCAGAACAACTGTAGTTAGAACTTTCCCTGACAGATTTTCCCTTGTCGCTATATAACTGAAAGATAAGATATAAATAGTTAGAACTGGAAAACTTATAAAAATGATGC